>JAROYF020000061.1:0-89777 GCA_029619325.2 Dynastes grantii
TTTTTTTTTTCCCCCCAAATCTCTTGTTTACGTTGTTCGTTTCTTGTCTATGTATATATTAATCGGTTAGTTAGGTGATAGTAAGCTAGCCTGTAGATATGATTAGTAGGTTACTTTAAAGATATTACTATTATCGTTATTGTAAGTTAGTCTTTAAGCTAGTTGTAAGTTGCGGTCGTTAACGGGGCTAGTCTCATGTTGTAACCTTTAAGTCGGATTCACGTTGTAGCCTCTAAACTAACGTCGTTAGGATACCGTAGCACCTAAGCAATAGGAATAGGATAACGTCAGCGCCGCAGCACCGACCAGTCATTCCCTATTCAAATGGGTTAATCGAATTCTTCCCTAGAGGATGAATATAATAGGAGGTGCTCGTCGGTCGGTCGATCGATCGATCGTTCGTCAGAAGGCGGCTCTAGTAACGCATTTCGTGGACGAACTCGACGAATTCAAACGAAAAGTTAGTTAGTTAGTTAGTCAGTGTCTGTTTGGCAGAATTATCGTCGGTAGAGGAGTAGCTATGGCGAGCCGGGGGAAACGGTGGTGGTAAATTGTGTCGCCGTTAACCTTTTATTGAAATATTTTGTGGTTCTGAAAAGAACCATAACGAAAAGGAAGCGTGACCTTTGCAATCGCGAACGCTCACGAGAAGGTGGTCGCCGCCTATTTCGAACGCTGGTATACTTGGTCACGGCCTTTGTGCCCTCGTAACGGCGTGCTTCGCAAGTTCGCGGAAGCAATAGACGAACGGCGGTTTGGATCTCGCGACTCATGATCGGCGCTCTCTTGTAATAAGAGCGAGACGAGACTTCGGCCGCGATCTCTCAAAGACGTCGTTAACGAAGGCTATTCATGATGCTCATCGCCTTGCTGGATATGCCGGTGTCCGGATGAACCTGCTTCAGGACCTTATAGATGTAGATGGCGTAGCTCTCTTCTTTCTGGCGCGACGACGTTTCTTCCTCTTGTCGCCTTTCGAGATATTCTTCTGGAGCCTTCGGCCTTCTTGCTTGGTTTACCGCTCGCTTTAGGCGGCATGGCTACTAGCGATACACGTAAGAACTGTTTAGATGCCGATAAAATCTAACGACGTGACGCCGAAACAGCGGATCGAAATATGAGGCCGGCCCGAACACTAGGAACTGCTTTCGAGACTAGGGTCGGACAGAGTTGCCTTGAACTCTTTTTTCATCTTATGATAAAGCTGGCTCAGTTCGCGCAGCTTGAAGTTTGATGTAGAGGGAGAGAGGTTTTGGGGCGGTTGGGTCATCTTTTTATTGTTTAACAAATAGGGTGTGTCTTGGGGAGTCAGTGATGGTCGTCTGGGGCTGTGGGCGTTGCGCAGCCGGGTTGAAGAAGTCCGCTGTGCGACGAGTCTTCACTATAGAGGAGGGGACGATCCTGGGGGACGACGATACATCTGCACAAGGGTTCTCGCTGTCGCGGGCCTTGCCCACGCCGAGCTGAGGATCTCAAGATGCTCTCAAACCAGGCGGGATCTTGTAGATCTCGACGAATCTGCTCATTCTAACGAACCAAGGGCGTCAACGATCGGTCTGGAGTGTCTGGCACGGGGAGCTTTCCGGAGCTCGGAGATGCGCTGGGGCTGCCGATGACCAGGCCAAGGCGCCGTCGGGTCAGCACAGCGGCCGGAGAATCGGCTTGTATAGAAGCAACTTGCTGCCCAGGTGAAGGGACTCCTTCGACCTAGGAGAGGAGCAGCATGTTGCAGGGAGTAAAGAATCGAGGCGAATGTCCATCTTGTGCGAGGCGAAGGAGTTGGCCTCTTGCCCAGAAGGCGAATACCGGTACTTAACGTCAGGGCTCCATGGCAGCTGCACTTGTCCTACCGGATTGTTATCCAGGAATACGCGCATCCTCCTCTGAATCTAACCGCGACGCACTTAGATTCGTTCACGCCGAGTCTCCACCGGGTCGCCCAGCCCAGAAAATCGTCAGTAGCGGCCTGAAATCGCTGAATGACGAATCTCTCGCTACGGCTTCTAACGTAGATGACCGTGGCATCCGCGTAGATAGCGGTGCGGTTTGATCGGAGATCATTTATGAACAGGGAGGAATAGTCGCAGCCCCAGGATAGATCCCTGCGGGACTCCTGACAGGATGCCGCGGGTGCTTGACTTCGCGGGATTGCATTTGGCGCAGAAGGATCTGCCCTCCAAATATGAACTAACGAGTCTTACCATGTTGGGGTTTAGACCTGAAGTGATGAGCTTGTAGATCAGCCCTTGGTGCCAGACGGAGTCAAAGGCACTTTGCGAAATCAAGAAGACCGCTCCGACGATTTTTCCGGCTCTCGAGACCGGCCCTAACGAACTCCGTGAACCGAAGTAGCGGGAAGTTCAATCGTGATGGACGGAAAGCCGAAGCTGAATTCGGTGTTTTGCGTCTGATGCATCAGTGATTAAGCTGAGTCGTCTGTGAGATCAGTTAGCCGGGCGAGGATTACCGCTGGGCTATCTTCGATAGGTTGGAGAGAAGGAGGATCGGCAGTTCTGGGGCCAAGAGGTGATCCTTCCCCGGTTTGGGAATGGAGACGACTTCGGCGTGCTTCCAGCAAGAGGAAAGTGCTGGAGACGGGAGAGCTGCGTGATGATTACGCATAGGTCTCCCGTGGCTTCTGATGGTAATCTCTTCAGGGCCAATTTGGGGTGTCGTCTGACCTAGAAACTTCCTGTTGTTCCGGCTTTTGATGATGGCTCGGATTTCGTCGGGAGTGGCTGGATCGATCGGCAAACCGGGCATGTCAGACAGCCCGCTCAGCCTATCCTCCATTTCGCCACTGAAGTCGTCCGGGGGATCGATACCGCGGAACACTCGCTCGAGATGGTCCGCGTGTATCTCGGCTTTGTCCTCGGGGGAGAAGCGGAAACCGTTAGTGCCTTGAAGGGGCCGGTTGGTCGTTCGTCTATTGGGGTTATGGAGGGCTTTGGAGGGTCTCAGAATCCGTTCTCTGCGGAAGGGACTCAACCCGGTCGTGCCAGAGACCTCCTGGTTGTGTACCTAAAGTGCTTCCCGAACCTGTCTGGCAAGAAGGTTTGCCTGTCGGTTGTCGTCGGGTGAGAGGGTGGTCTGCGCCAGTTTTCGCGCCCGTCGGCGCGCTTTGATGAGTGCCCTCAGCTCCGCGGGCAGCTCGCTGGCGCCTTTCAGAGTTTTGGTTGTAGAAGAATCGTTGAACGCCTTGGAAATCGCGTCCGAATACGAGCGCGCGGCCGAGTCAAGGGCGGCCGCGTCTTGGATATCTGGTCGGAGTTAAATTCTCTAGAGTTTCTGGGAGAAAGTTCCCAGTTCGTGATGACCTTTCGGACTCGATGCGTGAGGTCGCGAGCAGCACCGCCAAGCTTGCTTGAGAATGGGGTTGTGATCGGAGGAGAGATCAGGGATGTCTCCGGTACGGCTCTGAGGACGTCCAGCGTGAGGGCCAGGTCGAGGATGTCGGGGTGACGCCCGTCGTAGAAGGTAGGGCGGTCCGGGTGGATGGACTACCACCGCAGTGGGTTGGATGGTCGAACAGCCTTCTGCCGGGAGTTGTTCAGCACTCTACGTACGCGGTTGGGGTGCGCAGCAGCATTAGGACCCCCGCAATCAACATCGGGCCAGGTCCGGTGAAGATTTTGGAGTAGTCCTCACGCGAGAAGGTCTACTGGGAGGAGCGTGAGCGGAGTAGATGTGGAGCAGGCCGGAAATCCGTCCAGATCGCTGACGGCCGTCGTCGCCCCTGGAGAGTTCGCCAGCGGCGATGTATCAGTCATGTCGGGACGGGTTTGGCGGCGTGATCTTCATCACCTCCTAAGGGACCCGTCAGGCGGTCTCGGTGGTAGACCGTACAGTTGGGGACCGTGATCCTGTCTCCAGGACGGAGCCGAATGCTTTAGCCAGGAGGGCGATGTCGGAGATCTGGGTGGGATGGGAGGAAGTCTCTCGGAGCTCAGGTACCTTCTCCCTTATACCGTGAGCGTTCCAGGCGACTAGCCTGGTCCAGTGATGGTTTTGGGGAGGGTGTAGGTCCATTAACGGGGTAGAAATTCACGCTGGAGTGCGCCTTGCAGCTGCTGGACGGCGGCAGTGAATTGGCCGAACAGCTGCATGAGGGAAGTCATGGCGCCGAAGAAGTCAGGGGAGGGTTGGGGTTGAGGGCTGGACTTCTCCCTCGTTGGGCGGCTGTTTCGGGGAGCAGAGAAATTACTCCCAGCAACTGCGTCAGCGTAGCCCCTCCCTGGGCGGGCCTGGGAGTTGGCTGGGCTAAAGAAAGACCTACCTGCAGCAGCATCTTTGGTTTCGGAGGAGATTGTCTTTTAGTTTCCTACGTTTCAAAGAAGAATAAAAAGGTGCTGCTAATTTCAACAATGCACGAACGTGATAATATTGACTGGAAAATAGAAAAACGTGCATGTAAGCTGGAGGGTAGTTTACATTTACAATGCTACAAAGTCGGGCGTTGATACGGTTCGTTAATTAAAGAGCATCTATTCCGGTGTAAAATTACGTGTAGATGGCCCATGGTAGTGTTTTTTGCAATTTTAAATATTGCAGGAATTAATGGTTTTGTAATATACAGAGCTAATTTGATAAATTCTACAGATCCGCGTCGCATTTACTTGAAAAATTTAGCAAAAAAATTGGTGACACCACATATGTACATACGTGCAACGTTGTAGTCATTGCCATTCCTGCTTAGTCTGCAAATTAAAAATTATTTGAATCTACCTTCAATAGCAGAATCTCCAAGTCCAGAAGACAACCAGCCTGGGACCAGCAAACCCAAATGTAGCTATTGTCCTCGAAGAAAGAACCGTAAAATAACAATCAAATGTGTCAAATGTTCAAAAGCAATTTGCAAAGAACACACAGTGACTTACTGCGTTGCATGTGTAGTAAGTGATTCAGAATAAAATTGTTTTTGCTTTTTGTTTATGCATTTCACGGTGAGTTAGTAAATGTTTCCTTTGTTTTTAACATTATTATATTAAAATTATTATTATTTGTATTGGAATGTTTAGTTTGCAAAAATAAATTACTACCTTTAGTGAAAATTATCAATTTCAGTCATAGAAAGAAATTTTACCCAAAAAACTGGCGAGTGAGCATTTGGCTCACACGCGGGCAACGATGCTATAAACTAAGGCGCGGGTAACGCAGGGTTAAATAAAATGAAGGGTGAAATTGCAGTACCCATTGCGTTACCACAGGACACTATTGCAACATTCTCTCCATGCTCATTTGATATTACATGTACTGGTTTGGATCCTTTCTTTGCTAGAACCGATTGTTGGTGATGCAACGTTAGACGAGAGCCCTTTTCGTCCATATTATATATATGTACATTGGGGTTTATCCGTAAGATCCTCTTTGATTAGTATTTCTCGAAGTTTTTCAAAATGGTCATTAACAATGAATTTATTTAGTTTTTGTGCTCTAGCACGATTCATATTCTGAACTTTGTGGTTTCTAATTTCTTGATGTCCTTTTAGAAATCCCTTGAGCCAATAACGACCTGCCATATTTTTTTCGCTGGAGAATGGATTTTTTATATTATTTAATTCACAAAAGTTTAATACAAATCGCCGTAAAACTCTACACGTTAACGAATATCCAATCACGGCTAAACGAAGTATCCTTCTGCATAGTTCCTCTTCTTGGCTTGCATTAAGAACATATTTGCGTCCCATTGCACATTTTGTTGTATTATTATTTTTTAAGTAATCCCTAAGTGTCCTACGTGGAACAGAAAAATGATTATTTGCTCTATTTACAGACAATCTGCCATCTCTAACGGCTATTATGGCATTTTGTATATTTTCTTCTTGTCATTTTTCCCTTATTCCACAGTTCTTGTATTTAGGCATCGTATCGGTCTCCTGTTATTAGAAAAGGAGTCTATTAGTCGTGTGTAATAAATAAAGGTTTTTATTTACTTATTTCAACGTTACCTTCGTAATATTGTTGGTAACAACGCCATGGCGTTATTGCTATACGCTCCTTGGCGATATTACCAACAGAACATGTGATAACGTTTTTATTTACTTTACTGAAGCAACAACAATTTGTGTGAAATTCTGGATGTTCTATTTTATTCTCTAGGATACAATGTACAAATTAGTGAATTAAAAAAGTATTACTCACCAATAATGCCGCCACAAAACAATATGTGGTCAATACGTAAAATTATAATACACTTCGTCTATACACAAGACTGGAAATGGACACGTATAACGGTAAATAAGGTAATGGCGTCACCAAGCGTACACATGTTGTTTGTACACATGTTGTTTGTTAGACTTTATTGTATCTATCCGTGCTGTTATCCATCGTCTAGAAATTGAATTTGCAGAGAAATCGCAAATTGGCGTTATTACCTACCTTCACATACCTTAGTCGATGTGACTATTATATTATATTTCGTTTGTCAACATAGTAAGTTTTCAGATAAAAGTATGGAGTTATTGTCAAGTTATTGACAAATTCGCCTTCTATGTCAAGTGGAGATCTTTACGAACCGTTCTCTGGACCATCGCCGTCAAAACGTGAAAGAGGAAGTATCAACATCATAAACGAATCTCTTGTCTCAGTTTTCAAAACACGTAAAGTTTCCGATAGGAATGTTAATTATGTGAATTATAACATCAAGAGATGCAGAAATTTTATGATTGAAAATGGAAGAGACATAACACAAGCTATGAGCATTCATAAAACATTATTTGATTGGGGACTATGAAAATGTGAGAGCAATATGTTGCGATACCACAGCGTCTAATTTTGGTCATCTCAGTGCTGCAGCAGTGAATCCGCAGAAATTATTGGAAGAAATCAATTATATTTGTCATGCAGGCATTGAACTTGTTTTAAGATAGGTATTTGAGAAATTTCCCCCAGTTATTGTTGGGCCTAATGCTACGCTTTTCAAGAAACTTAAAAACTGTCAAAATTTGATTTTTTTTTGTTTATGCTAATAGGTCTTATCTAAATAATCTTTCGTATAATTCAAATAAATAAAAGAGCGCCAACATAATGAAAAATAATGTTTAGAAAACGATACTTTGGTATAATGTATTAACAAAATATTACATATATACTACGAACTACTGATTATTTTTTGTGAAATTTCAAAAAACACGTTGAATGTAGGTGCACATTACATTTGTCACACATGTATACACTATTTGTCCTACATAGTTTACAACGACGTCTTCGTCCGTCCACCTGGCGAACAATGTTATGTAAGACTTGGTCATAGCGCACCTCACTAGGTAGGCTACTTTTAGACGGCTGTCCCAGAGTGCTTTTGAATCTTCTCCTTGTTTTTCTTGAATATTATATTCCTCTTTTTCATCTGTTTGTAACAATGTTAACATTATGTACGATCTAAACTCTACTTGCGACATTTGAGTATTATTCGCAATATTGTAAATTTTCCATGCATTGACCACTGTGCAATCTACTAAATTAGTAAATAATGGCCACCACCATTTCTTACCTCTTATTTTTATTCTATAATTTGCTACAGCATTATCCAGTAAGTCAACACTACCCATGTGCTGCTCATAGTCATTTATAACATTTGGCTGAGTTACTAAACATTCTTTATGCAACTTCCTATTGTATCTTCTTACATTGACAGGTGGATGTATGTAACCATTATTAGTTGCTACTGTTACAAGTTCCATCTAGTAACAGTTACTTCTGCCTTTGGATCAAAAACATTATCGAAGTACCCTCTATTTTTTTTTTTGTACTGCTTTCTCATGTTCTAATGGACAATTTGGTAGACGATTTTCCCTTATTGTGGCTGTAAAGAAGAAACCTTCTTTCTTCAAATCAGAAAAAAAGAATATTGCTGGAGAAAAAATTGTCGAAAAATAACCTATGTTGTGATGGATTAGTAACTAAAGCCAACAAATCTAACACAACCCTTGCGCCTAAAGGATGTTGCGGTTTATGTGCTTCAGGAGATGCTCCTCCATAAGACATAAATTGACAGAGATATCCTGAGCTGCAAAGGCACCAAATTTTAAATCCAAACCTTACAGCCTTTCTTTTGATGAACATTTTAGCCAAATGCCCACCAAAATATGCATTCATCTGCCCGTCGATTGACAAATTGTAGGAAAATATACTAAATTGTAAATACTTTTGGTTCATTATGTCGAAAATTGGATTCAGTTTTGAAAATTTGTCATTTTTGTCCAAAGCGGAGTTACCCGATAGATATCCGTCTGATAGCACTAAACTTATTTCTGTGCATGCAGCTTCGAACCAGTTCAACTCCTTTATCAAAATCTTTAGACTAGTACATATCAGTTGCAGGGAGTGTGTGATAACCAGTGAGAATTAACATTCCAACAAACTGTTTCACTTATGTTATTGAAAGTGTAAAATCATGCCGGTTATTTTCATTCGAATACTACACTAAACTCAATTATTGCACTCAAAACTTCTTCATTAAAAAACAAAAAGTACACATCTAAAAGTGTCTTTCCTTCTATCGAACGATTTATTTCTTCTCTTTTGGTAAATTCATTTGAGGGGCGACGAAGAATATTGTGGTTCGGATTTCTACCAACCAAGGAACCAAATAAGCTATTTATAAAGACGGTCTTCCCATTGGCACATTATGCATCACGTGATTCGCTCGTTTTGTCTTGTTGATGCCATTCCGCCATTATTACCTTAGTATTTGCAAATCACATCATAATTCCAGCCGAGTTATCCAAATAATACAAGAGCAGTTGGGACAATAAGATTTGGCCTGTCTTTGAAAATATTTGATTTGGTATTTTATTTTCTATAATCGTTTTGTGCTATGCCAATGGATTCTTTCGTATCATGTTTATAGCTAGAACCAAATTTCAATGCATAGCAGCCTTAGAAAATACAGAATTAACGACTTAACCACTTTAATGAAGGTAATTTGAGTACAGGCACATTTTGTTCTCAATGATGAATTCCACCCGTGGCTGTAATGAGTTAAACTCAAAATGTCAACTTAAAATAAAATGTTTTAAGCTGTCGATGGCATTTACCGATGAGAATACGTATAGGACTTACCAACATTTTAGTATTTATAATAGAACAAGTCCAGTATATAATAACAATTCTGTTGGAGATACTTCAACCCAAGCATTATTTGTATTACTTTTTAAATATTTTCCTTAACTACACAAAAACTCATCGAAAGCGAATTGGAGACCAACGAGAACCAAAGTACAAGTAAGTTTCTTCGAAAGTTGATTACTGCACAAAGTGTCATTATGTAATATATCTATTAACTTCTGTTTTATTAAAACTTAAATAGAAAAATGTTTATTTATACAAGAACTGTCTCATATAGTTGCTTTCGAACAGTTTCAAGATTAAATTGTTTATAATTTCCATTTCTGCGTTTAGTTTGCATCTACATAAAGGATATGTTTTTTAATTGCTAGAACCTGTGATCGAACATTTGTCCGAATAATAAAAACGCATTTGTATTTCTCGAACTGTTCAATCAAAAGTTTAAACAATTAAAAAACACAGATTCGAAAACTGTTTTGCGTAAACTGTTATTATTGTTTTCTTAAATTAAGCAAAAGTGTTAAACATCTGTCAGAGTGATAGTTTTTTGTTGAATAAAAATTATGTGAATTAATATTTGTTTATATTCAATATTGCAGTAATAAACGTTGTTAATGATTTGTTGTTGTTTTGCTTTTCCTATATCTGAATAAGTTAAAAAACAGGTAGGTAAACATAACTTTGCAACTAAACAGTTCCGTTAATTCAAGTGAATCACTTTTCTACCACAAGTAATTAGTTTATTTGCTCTTGGTTAACTACAACCCGTCCAATGTAGGAATAGCGGTGAAAATAAGTTGCGCAGTAGTCACGGGATAGTGGTGGTAACGGAGCTCACAATATCAGTCGCCGTCAAGGTATAAACATCGTTGGTACAGTCTCAGAGAAAAGTATAGTGTTTTAATGGTGCTTTATTACTATGTGAAAATGGTGTTTAAAAGCAAAGTTAACCGTAAAGTAAGTTAATTTCATTAATTTAGTAAAACGTATACTTAACTAAGGTAGTAAATCAAAACAACCGTACCTTCATTTATCGGAAATAATAAGTAAAACAACGACAAATCAATATTTTTTGCAGGTTTTGAGAGGGCAATCTCGAGAAATAATAAGTTCAGTTTTAAAATTTATGACAGAAGAGGCAAATAATGGCGCACCATCTATACCATTGAGTAAGGCAAATATGTATATATGAACTTTTAAAATGACATAAATAATTTATTTGGGTTAGAATTTTAATATTAGTAATAATCCCACAATACAAAATTAATAATATTTAGGAAATTAAATTATGCCTTTACGATGAAGAAGTTATTAAAAAAATATATTTGTATGTTTTAGATACAAGAACGCGAATCGGCCGCAACTGGTGTGTGTGTTGCTACGATACGTAAAATATCCCATGAAGCTGCAGAAGTGCAAGCTGGAGAAAGAAATACTTTTTTGACACCAAATAAGAGAACACCAAAAAAAGGAAAAACCGACACAGATGATTTCGATAAAGGTTTGCTTAGAAGAACAATGCACAATTATGTTATCACTGAGAAGAAAGTTCCGACATTTAGAGGTCTCTATAGGAAGTTTTGCGATGAGTCTGGGTATGGCTGATTGATTTCAATCAATCAAATCTGGGTATGGCGGTTGTAAAGAAAGTTTAAGAAAAATTCTAAGATCATTAGGATATCGTTGACGCAAAACAAAGACGAATAGGAAAATACTGACTGAGCGCCATGATATATGTAATTTGCGCTCATGCTATTTACAAAATATAAAACGGTATAGAGACGAGAACAGAGCAATTTTCTACATGGATGAAACATATATGCATTCATCACACACGTTTGACCATACTTGGAGTGATAATCCTAAAGAAAATTTTTACAAACCCATAGGAAAAGGCGATCGACTAATTATTGTTAATGCTGGCTCTGAAAATGGATTTGTACCTAACTCATATCTTCGCTGGAGATCCAGTAAAAGTACAGATGACTACCATCACGATATGAACTTTAACAATTATAACAAATGGCTACAAAGCTGATACCAAATTTGCCAGCAAAAAGTGTGTTATAGATAACGCACTTTACCATAATAAAGAAATTGATAAATGCCCTACGTTTATTACAAGGAAGGACAATATGAAAACTTGGCTGCAAGAAAGGAATATTTGTTACAATAAGAATATGACTAAAGTTGAGTTATATAATATTATAAAGATCTATAAACCCCGTTTCAAAGCATATGCAAATGACCAAATTTTAAAGGAGCACGGGCACGATGTTCTCCGATTACCTCCATACCATCCGGGCCTTAACCCAATTGAATTGGTATGGGCTTCCTTAAAGCAGTATGTATCTAAAACAAACGTAACATTTCGAACGACAGATATTGAAAAGCTTTGCGACGAGTTTTTTGCTCAATTTACTTCTGCCGATTGGAAATCTAGATGCGAGCATGTAAAGGACATTGAAAGACAATACATAAATAATAAACTTTCCTTCGAGCGTGTTATGGATGAAATAATAATCAATCTTGGAGAACATTCGGACACCGAATCAGACGATTATCCATCAGAATCTTCCGATGACGTCCTCTCTGGAATAGAAGAACTACCGGATGAGTGAAGCAAAATATACAATTTATTTATTTGTGGAATAAAATTTGAAGTTCCAAATTAAGAAATTTTTTAATTTAATATTCCCATCTTTCCTAGAGGTTATATGTTTTACTTGCTCAGTAATGCTAATTTTTGTTGCAATTGTCGCTAGATAATATCATAATATAGAGATTTAAATACTGGTATTACCGATATTTAAAGTAAATACAGTCGACACTGTTTATAGTGAAACTATATAGTGAAAACTCTTTATAGTGCAATTTTTTCAAGTCCTAGAATATTTTAATGAAATTTCATGTAAAAAGCCCTGCATATAATGAATCTGTAAAATAGTAACACTCTATGGGTGCGTTCCACTTAAGGTTCATAATGAAAAATTCATTCGCGTTGTTGTTCCAATAAATGCCCACTGCGCTCGCAGCTTTCTGTTGAGACACCCTGTTAGAGGCTAAAGGAAATGACCAAAACGTTCACGATAAAGACGTGGGTCTGCTTGAACGTGCATGTGCAGTTTATAATATTTGTAGTTTGTTGATAACATAACCCCAAAATTACTTAAATTATGTGTGGTGTTGCTAATTGTTAATATGTAAACATGCAAAATATAACGTTGTATGACGGTGTATCTAATAAAACATTCGATTTATTGCTGTCAGATGAAGATGCTGAAAGAGCGACAACAGGTAATGTTTGCATTAATTATTAATTACATGTACTTTTGGAAGAATTTTGTAAAGTTTTAACTTCAAGAATATGTCTTATTTAGATGCAGCTTTTGCAACAACATTAGTTGTTGGGTCCCCATTTAAACATGAAGAAGAACAAGGTATTATATAGGATGATACAATGATCAGATTTCTCCAACTTTGCACCTAATTTTAACCTTTATTTGTAGAATCAATTTATAGATGGTCACATTCATGTGTATTAATGTTGTTGACAATATATCAAGAAAATTTACAAAAATTTCAAGATGGAAAGTGTTCACAAAAAAAAATGTTGGGAGTTAATTGCCACAAAATTAAATAATGAAAACTATAAAGTGACAGCTGCTCAATGTTCTTCCAAACTTCGCAGCTTGAAGAAAACATATAAATCTATAAAAGACCACAATTCAAAATCAGGGAATGATAGAAGAACATGGCAGTACTATGAAGTAATTTTTTAAACTATAAATAGCCTTCTATCAAAAGTACAAACATTACTTTACAGATTGTGGATGATATATTTTCTAAAAATGCTTGGTCTGAACCTGTTGCTGTGGCTTCATCATCTGGAATCAAAAAAACGAAGTAGTGAAGAATCTGACTCCGGAACAGAACCAGACGATAGTAAGTTAATGGTAGCAATACTGTAATAGCTGGTGCTGTAAGCCAGTGTTTCATTGCAGAACAAAGTAAGAGATGAGGTATTCCAATTTAAATTTAATTTCTCTACTAAAAAAACGTATACAACAAAAGGAGGAACATGAACATAACAAAAATGGTCAAAAAGCTGTTAGATACAGTTACAAAATATCTTGAAAAATGAAGTTTAGTTTTATTATATTTATTACAACTACAGAATTTTTTCTTTAACGTTTTCATATATTAAAAAATGAATAAAAAAAGGTTTTGTATGTAGTTTTTTTTATTTAAAGTGTATTTATAAGTTTTTATAAAGATACATATAAATATAAAAAAATATTCCTAATATTAATTCATTGGTAGCAATTCTTCCATTACAGCATTTCTAAAATAAAACCATTTAATTTGGGGATCTTTTTATTAGAAGGTTCTGATGCAGGAATAAGATCTTCTGATGGCTGTGTTTGTCCAACAGTCAAAACAATAAAGTTATCTTTATTTAAAATGCATATGTTATAAAATGAAAAGCAACCCATAATATTCAGCCATTAAGTCTCCCCTTTGGGTTGGGAGGCGATCTAGTAAGCTACGTATTCTCCCTTTCAGAAGGGCAAAGCTCTTTTACTACAGTTCTTGTAGAACAATGTCAAAAATTATAATTTCGTTGCCTTGCAGATAACCGTCCTTTTTTTAAAGGGTACTAATAGGTGTCGGTGCAATTCATATGCAGCACCCCCCTAAAATAGCTGTTAGCTAAAAACCCGTTCGTTTTGATTTAAAAATTTAGCCACCCCCAGACAACCTAAAAACACGCCGATCATGAAAAGAACCTGGGTGACCTGCATAACAATATAAATTTCAATTGAGATCACAAATCACCTGAAAAAAAAAGAAATCAAAAAAAAAATAAATCACTAAAGGGTTAATACCTGAAATGAATAGAATGACGACCTTTTCTGTTGATATAATCGGCAGGATGTTCTTTAGGGGCATCACTTGCAATATGTGTACTATCTATAGCTCCAATTATTTTTGGGAAAACCACTGACTTCTTCAAATTTTATTATAATAGTAGTTTTATTACCAGAAGGTTTTTGTAATAACACGGGGAGCTAAGTTAAATAAAGTGTATCTCTCCGAACAGATCTCAATGCTGTTGCCCTCCCCACATTAAAACGATCAAAAATTGATCTATAGAAAATGTTTAAAAAAAGATTTGATCTTTTTATATTAACAAAACGTTCAATACTGTACCTGTATGAATCTGTTGTTACCATTTTCCACAATGCTTATCAACTGCAATTGCGCAGGAATTGTTTCACATCCTTTTTTTTTTTAACAAATCAGTGGAATAAGACTAAGAAGATAATTAAAAATTTGTTGTTTCATTCTGAAAATTTTTACATATGCATTTAACGAAAAAATAAATAAAAAAATTAATAACAGAAACTGTTATTCTCACCTGAAATGACTTTTAAATTCAAAGTCCTATATCGAGTAACTACCCTTTGGGGATAATTTTTTACACGTGCACGAAGTACTTTTTTCTTCTTACTTTTTAAAAGTTGCTCCCCTTCTTCATCTGAACTAGAATCAGTGTCTTCGGATGAATAATTTTTTTTTCAGTCGTTCAACGATGCAATTTTAAAAACATTCGCCATATTTTAAATCCCCTTCACTTCGCGAATAACGTTCCACTACGTACGGCGATCGCGACGTTAAAACATTAGTGGAATGGCTTTACAAATGCTACTGTTTACGTGGTCGTTAAGTGGAATGCACCCTATATAATAAAATATTTATCCCGGGAAAAAACCCATTTTATACGCTAAAAACAGGGATAATAGATTTCTGTGAGAATTCCAAAACCCATTTTATATGTATGTAGCTGAGGCCTAGATTACATATGTAATTCGCAAACAGGTTCAGTTTGTTTTTGTTTAAGAATCAGTTAAGATGTCCAAGCGAGTGTGTTTAACTTTAGCTGAGAAAATTAAAGTTTTGGAGGAAGTTGATAAAGGCTGCAAAAAAATTGATGTTGCTGCAAAATTCGGTGTTTCTCCAAGTTGCGTCTCTCTGATAATAAAAAGTCGCGAAAGTATCATCAAGAAAACGAATGTTCCAAGCAGTCGAAAACGAGTACGGGTGTGTTCTTACGAGAATGTAAATGAAGCAGTTTTACGATGGTTTCAAGTGGCCCGTACGCATCAAAACGTACCAATATCGGGAAATTTAATAAAGCAAAAGGCTCTACAATTTGCTAAAGAATTTAACTGCGTTAATTTTCAAGCTAGTGAAGGGTGGTTGAGTGCCTGGAAGACTCGCAATGCAATTGTTTTCAAGACGGTGTCCGGTGAGAGTGGAAGCGTTAGTCAGGAGGAGTGTGACATTTGGACTGAAACTGTTTTAAAAAGTGTATTGAAAAAGTACGAGCCAAAAAACGTTTTCAATTGTGATGAAACCGGTTGTTTTTTAAATGTTTGCCAAAGGAAACTTTTGCTTTTAAAAGTGATGAATGTTTTGGTGCTAAAACAAGTAAAGAAAGGGTGACACTGATGGTTGGTGCAAACGTAGATGGTTCAGAAAAACTAAAAAAAAACTGAAATTACTGCTGATAGGTAAAAGCAAAAATCCCCGTTCTTCAAAAGGAGTTTAATCTCCGGAGTTAGATTATGCCAGTAATAACAAGGCATGGATGACTTCTGAGATTTTCGAAAGACGGACCAAAGAACTGGACACGAAAATGAAAAGCCAAAAGCGAAAGATTGCGATGTTTATAGACAATTGTCCTGCACATCCAGTTACTGTTAGTAAAAAATTAACGAATATTGAACTGATCTTTTTTCCACCAAACACGACCTCCAAATTGCAACCTATGGACCAGGGTATTATAAAAAACATTAAACATCATTACCGCAACAGAATTGTCCACAAAATTGTTTACGCGATTGATAACAACCTTCCAGTCCAAAAATTAATTACCCTTAAAGAGTGTATAACCGAAGTCGCTAAAGTATGGAGTGAAAATGTTTCTCAGAAAACAATCAAAAACTGCTTTTCTAAAGCAGGTTATACTGAAAAAATGTACGAATGGGAAGAAGAAGACGAAATGGATCTCGCTACCTTAAGAAAACAATGGGGTATTCTACAAAAAACTGCTACCGACACAGATTTTTTACTTGAAGATTTCTTAGAAATCGACAATGACGTTGGCACAACAGATCTCCCAACTGACCAAGACATAATTGACGATATAAAAAGTATAGAAGATCATGAAGAAGAAACTGAAACCGGGGAATGTCCTGCTAAATTTAGTGAAAATGAAATAGGAAATGCATTTGACATTGTGCGAACTACTCTTAGGGACCAGGAAAGTGTACCTGATCAAACCTTTATGCATTTGAATAAATGCGAGAATGTTGTTGAGCAACAATTATTTTTCAGAAGTAATGTTCAAAAGAAAATAACTGATTATTTTTCCTAGTACATAATATGTATGTACATACATAATATGTATGTTATTTAGCAATTCCTCAAGACTACACAAATTTTAAATCTACATATGTATGTATTAACAGATTTTGTATTATGTATTCTTTTTATTTCGTATGTAGTATTTAGCCCTGTACATACATATATAATGTGTACAGTATATACATTATGTACATGCTATGTATTTAAACTTTCAAATGTTTAATAAAATCTTTTCTAATGATTCAATTTTGTGATTTTTTTCATATAGTGAAAAACTCTTTATAGTGAAATTTCGGTCAACATTTTGGTCTTTCACTATATACAGTGTCGACTGTAATTTCATTGAATATACTAATTCACATTGCTTAATTATGTATATGATAATGTATACAGATTATTCTAATTACGATAATGTATTAAGATATGGACGCAACAATACAACAAAATCTACTTAAGATATTATCATTATATTTTAGCGTCTAATTATACCGTTATTTAACGACATTTCGGTACAAATATGCAATTGTCTTTTCATTACATTTTAAGAGTGTTGACATTTTATACTCTGGGTTAAATGTTAAATATATCCTAAACTTCTACCGCCGACTATACTTCGCTCTGGGTAGCTTTATTTGTCCTTCTCTAACGATATGTCGTCTCACTTCTTTATCTGCGCATCTCACCGCTATTCCTACATTGGACGGGAGTTCATTTGCAGCAAGTGAATAAACTTTGCTGCTATTAGTAACTTAGTGAAGTAGTACACTTACCGCAGCTACTAAATATCAGCAATCTTCCTTTACTTGTGACAAATAAGCAGTTTATCTGTCCCCTAATTTATTAAACTCCTTACTTCCGGTTATTAAATATTTAATTAGCGCTAGTGAACATTTTTCTCAGTGTGAGAATATTTTATCTTTTAACGAACCTAGTATATTCTTTTATCAATTATTTATATCTTTCTTCCTCCAAAGAAGAAATACTTCATTGAAAACGGAACAATAACTTATGAACACCTGCGCGATAAAGTAATTGTAAGCAACCAATCAAGGTTTGTTTACAGGATGATGATCATGCATCTATCTAGGACTTTCCAATGTAGATAGAAATTGAGAACTTCTGATAAGTTTAAAACTACGTTTTTGGCGAAGGACAAATCACCTATGCAACTAAAATCATATCGTCCAGCTAGGGAGAAGTTACAAACTAGAGGGGCTGCCGGTGAAACTCATGTTTATATTAAATATAGAAATGATACTCCGACGGCAGTCAAAGGTGGAAAGTCGGAAAACTAGATTCGTCCAATGATATAGTTATGTCCTTGCACTATCAGAATGCTCGTTCCCTGCGATTCAAACTTTCTTCATTATATCCACTGAGTGCTACTATTGACGCAGACGTTGTAATATTCACAGAGACATGGTTAGATGACAGTATTAATGTTGAGGAAGTTCTGGATTCCAAATTTGTTATCTTCAGAACCGACAGAAGATTTAACGCTGTTGGGAGATCAACTGGAGGTGGTTGCCCCATTGCTCTCAGGAACAACATTCAAGTTACCTTAGTGGATGTATCTTTGCTAATTAATTTAGTTTCTTTAGATAATATTGTGTTGTGAAAGGTCAAGTTGGCATCGCACACAATTTACATCGCCTGTATTTATTTACCATTTGATATGGGATATGATGATTATGAAGCTTGTTTGTGACGAAGTTCGCCAGATTTAAAGACTGCTAAATCTAGAAAGAAATATAAAAATTATATTTTATTTTTCGCTTTTTATAGCCAGTCGCTAAATCTTGTATCAATTTGTAAACTTTTATTTCATTTTATTAACTTTTCAATGGATCGGAACCGACTGTTTTGAACGCAAGTGTACTTTGTTTGTGTTTCTGTTTATGTTGAGTGTTAGTATACTTATTATGTAAGTTCAATACCTGCGGTATTTGTGCAACAGCGTGCTCGTAATCCACTTCACGTACAAGGTCGAAATACGTCAGTGACAAAAAATAGCGCGTCACACTCGAAATCTGCTATATAAACCGTTCAAAATGTCATTGCGATGTCTTATATGCCCAGCCTTTTAGCTGAGCAGAAGACCCCTCTCGGCCGTACTCCGCAATCGCACGGATCTACTGGCCTTTGCGAGGTAACGATATGTGTTTGTTTATAATTCCGTGTATCCGTTCAGGCGAAGATGTAAAATATCACAAGTCCGTAAAGGGCGACGCGTTTTCTTTGCTTCCCGTACTTTAGCGAAAATATAAATCTATTTATACGTGGCACAAAGTCCGTAAATCAATGTTAGATTGTTTATGTTTTTACCTCACAACAAAAACGTGTAAATATTCAAATTTATGTACATCTGCAATGCTTTTCGTATAAATGCCCGAAGTTTATTCTGTATGTTACATTACCGACCAGATTCTTTGTAGATTTTGACAAATCTAACGTTATACTCTTTGTGATTGTAAGAATCCGGGAAACGTATGTTATTTTATTATGCCAAAGAATTTTATTTTTAATTTCGTATTTGTGTAAATAAATTTGGTTAGATGTTACTTACTTTTTTTGAAAAACCTCTGGACAGAGAGCATACCATTTGGAAGATTCGTGAATATGCACCGTGCTTGATTAAGATCACAAATCACACCCTTTTTCTCAGTCACTGAAACCGCAAACAACTTTTACTCCCCGAATTAATAAACACGTGGTGTTTGTTTATTTCTCGACAGCTGGTCGTATTCTGAGTAAGCATTCTCGATGCGCGCGGCGACATCCCGTGGTCGAAGCTGGAACTATATTATAAAGCCAAAAATGTAGGGTTCCCGTCGTCGGTAAGCACAACGATAAGCATTTACAATAAGAAAAGTCACAACATATCAATTCGTTTCATCGACTAGCGATCTATAAAGAAATATTTTTTTTTTGTCCAGAGAGAGCACGGAAACCTTTCACAAGTTGATTAACAAAATACGTATGGCAATGTTCTGGATCTTGTTTTTTGCAATATGTCATGTGAACTGCATATCCATCTCAGTTCGGAACCCTTGGTTAACATTGATGCTTTTCACCCACCACGCGAAATTGAGATCACTTTTGACACTTGTGCGGAATGTGTAAATTTCCCGGCTAGCAGTGTTGTTTGCTATAACTTTAACAGAGCCAACTTCTTGGCTTTGTATAGTGATATGCTATCAATCAACTGGAGTTTCTTGGATGAGCACAATGATGTAGATACTGCTGTTGATGCATTTTATACTACATTGTATTCCATTACAGATCGCTCAGTTGTGAAAACTAAACGACCTACCTCTACATTTCCTCCTTGGTTTAGTACTGAAATAAAACAACATATTAAATTAAAAGAATTTTACATAAAAAGTGGAAAAGAACAAAAGCAATACACTATCTTAATATTAATGAATATAAACGAATGAGATGTTGAATTTAGTCTCAGCAGAGATCCTAAGCTGTTCTGGCGCTTTATTAACAGCAAGAAGGCATCTTTCAGGATTCCGGGAAGCATACAACAGGGCCCGGGAAGAATTTAGTCCCAAAAAAATCGTGGATCCTTTTCCAATGTCTTCGGAGTGTGTAAAAACCCAAAGGGTTTTTAGTGTGCATCTTAAAATTCTTTTTTTAATTAAAAATTTTCTTTCATGTATTTTCTGAATCGGATGTGGAGAACAGTATCAAAAGACTTAAATCAAATATGACAACTGGAGACGATGGTCTACCGAACTTCTTTGTTTGTGATTATGCACCTGTTTTGTCATATCCACTTTCAGTTATATTTAACTAGGCAGTAAGAACGCCAACTTTTCCGAAGGTGTGGAAAATTAGCAGAGTAACCCCTTTTTTTTAAAAAAGGAGATCGACTAATTGCAAATTATAGGCCTATAAGTATAATTTCTAATTTTGCTAAAGTGTTCGAATATTTGCTTTACAAAGATATATACACCTGTATAATTCCTTCCATATTTGAGCATCAGCATGGTTTTGTTGTGACGATCACTAACCTAACATACATTAGCCAATATCTTGCAAGAACTTGATAATCGAAAGCATGGACGTTATCATAGATTTTTCTAAAGCATTTTTTAAATTGACCACCTATGCTTTTACAAAAAAAAAATGAAAACTTGGCTTCGGAAATTTTTTTACGCAATTGTCTTATCTTACTGGAAGACAGTGTTATGTTTACTACAATGGTTATTCCTCTGATCCATTCCCTCCCACATCTGGGTTTCTCAAGGTTCAAATCCCGGACCTCTTCAATTTGTACATCAATGACGCAGACGACATAAAAATATTTAATAAAATTTAAATATTTTCAGATTGTAAACACTTGAAGACAATCTCTTATAAATTAATGCTTGGAGTAAAGACAATTATCTCTCTCTCTCTGAACATCAATAAGTGCACTGTGGTCTGCTATAACAACACTCACACTATTATACACTACAACTACCAGATTAATGATACCGCTATACCCCGCAACATCAAAACTTTAGATCTTGGTATCTTGTTCGATAATAGATTATTTACTGAACATGTTTGATCAATGTATTTATCTGCTCTAGGTTTAGTCATACGCTCTTTAACAGTTTTTTAAAAATTTAAAATTTTAAAGAAGTGTCTATATAATGCTTATGTTCGTCCTAAGTTGAATATTCCCCATTTTATTCCCACTATTTATATTATTATGACAGCTTTAAAAAAGATTTCTAAAATACCTTTCCTTCCGAATGGGCAATGTCAAATCTTAAAAAACAATATCGCAAAATCTTGAAAAACAATATCGATTCACCAGTTCTTCTATCGCAAATAAAGTTTGCGGTGCCTGCTCGTCATAGTCTATACTTTAATGTTTTTCAAATACCTTGAGCTAACACCATCTTGCTTAAAGCACCTATTAGCCACATGATGAGGGACGCGAATAAGCAGGATCTTGATCCGTTTTTGCTGCACATGTGTCCACTCACTTGTACTTATTTCCCTGCTTTTCTTTCTTTCTTTCCCTTTCCCCTTAGAATATAGTGTTTTTGTCATCGTGGCTAATTTCAACATACTTTCTATTTTATTTTATTTTATGTACTATTTCTGTAAATTTGTCCTGTAATTGGCTTTTGGGCTGTTGGGCAATAAACGATTATTATTATTATGAAAAATGTAGCGTCGGCGTAGCAGTGCCATTTCGAGATGTGACCGTTATGTGAAAACCACGAGAAACGAGGCGACTTGTTACATAATTGTTATTTATCTAGTAGTAGTGTGGTAAACTGATCTGAGGAAGTTTAAAGGGAGGTGTGCTCTCCTCTGAACTGAAGATATTGCTATACTTAACAATACCTTCAGTTCTGCATATTTGTTAGAATTTGTAGTGTTATTATTTATGTTAAAGTTTAGTTATTAGTTAGTTTAAGGTTGTTAGCCCTATATATTTATATAAGAAACAAGATGATGTAATGATCAGAGGTGGGTAATAAAGAGAGTGTATGTAAAAAGGAGTGTTTCATTAAGTTTCAACAAAAGTTTATTCTAAAGCCTAAATACACTGAGAAAAATGGGCCAAATACATATACTGTTTATTCAATGATAATTTAGCTATTTTGAATACTTTCTTATTAAGTCTAAATAAAACTATATCTATTGCCACTTCTTGCCGTTTCTACTGCAACTAAGTACATTCTTCTGAATTCGCTTTCTTACGATAAATACTAAAATTCTTGGCATGACTAAAGGAGTTATTTAGGAATTCTACCTTAATTAATAGACATTATTGGACGTAATTAATGCTGATAATTCAACCACGCATTATTAGCTCTAAATAATATTTTTAATCATCTGAAATACATGCCTAGTAACCTTGATACTTCCTTCTATTTAATCTAATAGTAATCGTGGGATATTGTTGATGAACCCGAATTAGGTAGGCCCAAAAATTACACTTTTATTTATTTATGGAAGTAGAGTGGTCATTAGTAATTAGATTAAAAATGGAGTACCCGCACCTACTAAACGAACGGGTCTTCATCATATTTTGAAGCATTTCTATGTAATTATAAGATTCACTTTCTATGTTCTATGCTATTACATAACTTGATTTGTGAAGGATCTTATTCAGCATTATTCCAAGCATTGGAATACAGCTTGTAGATCGTTGACTTTGATAATTTTTCATTTGCTACGCGATATAGCAATAATTTTTCTTTTGTTCCATTCACCGCCTGACATAAAAGATGTGACATACTGTGTACAGTGACCACTGATAATTCGATACGTTGATAGATACCTGCTTGATTGTTGAACAATTTTACCAGTTGAGATAAATATCTAAATAGTAACAAAAATTTTAATTTCAAAGTTAAATAATACGGCAATCATTTAAAAAGGTTTAGAAAAAGAGTACGCAGCGAATTCGAATTTGAAATCAGACTAGAAAGTTAAATAATTTTATTGTATTACACGCTTCCTTTCCAAAGGATACCCCGTTAAAACAAAGAACATCCTGAGCTGATAGGAATCGTATAAAGAGGTCTTTGTTGTACGATGAGAAAAGAGTAAACTTGGACGACTAGCAAGCGACGAGGTAGCATCAGAAGTATACAGGAGGATTACTTCCGTACAGGTTTGCTACATACTGTCCAAGTTTACTTTTGTGCCATGCAACCCTTGAACTGCATTTTAAACAAAACGTAGTGTGTTCTGTTAAGCCTATGTCACGGTCTTCAATTCGATGTATAATTAGATGTACGCTTTTCTATAGGAATATTATACATCTTTACATACATACTTTTCAGCAAATAATGTATATAACTTGTGTTCTATTTTTCTTTGCCTTTTTGTACAGAATCAGCGCATAATGTGCGCAAAGGAACTTTATTATTTTAATTATTGAGGTTAGGTAGCAAGGTAGACAATGTTGTGGTCAAAAGAACAAGTATCTGTATTAATAGACATATAAATCTCATAGTTGTTTATATGCAACAAAACATGAATTGTACAAAAATAAACATGCTAGGGAAGAAGCCTTGGCAAAAGTTAAAGAAGGCTTAAAAACTTTACGCCCGAAAACATCCGTTTCCGAAATAAAAGCTAAAATAAATGCTTTACAACAGAACTTTTTAGCAGTTCATAGAAAATTTATATCTTAAAAAAAAGTGGAGCAGGTACAGAAGATGTAAGTTTATACATAGTTAGAGGTAAGACCTGTAATTTAATATATTTTCTGACAATGCAGGTAGAAATACCAAATTTATGGTATTTCCAAGAGCTACTATTTATTCTTGAGTACTGCCAGCCACGAAAGGCAAAAGAAAATTTTATTTTGGATGGTAATGAACTTATGTATGATGAACTAGATGAAGTTGATTAATTACAAAACTCTGTAGAGTTTCGCACAGTAATTAGTAGAGAGCGGAATTTATGCAATTTGCATATCCCATATTTTTTATATGACAAGCAAATGCTTCAGTATATATGCGAATAACAACTCTTCGAATTGATTGACGTAGATTAGTTATTACATATTTCGCATATTTTAGTAATTTTTTCATATTTCAGCGATTATTGCATATTTTTGCACACTAGAGCATATCGTGCATTTTTTAGCAAATTTAGAACAAAAATAATTTTTTCTTTGAACTTTATTAGTGTTTTCCTGTAATGCAACAAAACTTTTATCAACGAACATTTTATCGGACACGTGTGTATTAGATGCGGAGTCGGCTCTTCTGTCGCTGGACCTTTCCACCGACAAAGAGCCTACTTCGCCATCCTTCAGGTGGTGGGCTGTCGCAAATTCACTAGATAAAATGATATAATTTTCAACAACCCCCATACCGGCAACTGTCTGATTCATAGGAAGTCCAAGTATTTACCAAAATGTTTCTTATTCATTGCATAACCAGACGTTGAAGTAGATTGGTGCAGTAGTGAAAAATGCCAAAAGTGAGTACAAGTTTAATTGTTTCGTGGATCAAAAATGTTCCTGAACTTATTCTAACGGATGAAAGAGTTTTCTGCAAAGCATGTGGGAAAACGGTAAGTTTTGTTTTGTGTATAATACACTAGTATTTAGAATTGTACAGCCATATACGATTTTCTTGTAAGTTTTTGGTGATATTTTTTCTTTACAGGTGCCATGTGAACGCAAATTTCAAGTCACCCAGCATGTTGCAACTGAAATGCATAAAAGAAACTGTAGGAAACTTCAAGTTCCAAAACTTAGCCAAGTGCCTTGACACAATCTTTTGCCAGAACCTTAAAACAAAGTGAGCAACAAATATTTAATGCAGATTTGTGTAAAGGGATGGTTACTGCCAATATACCGCTCAAAAAGCTGCAAAATCCGTGTTTTCGGCAATTTTTAGAAAAGTACTGCCAAAAGAGTATTCCGGATGAAAGTTTGCTCAGAAAATGTTACGTAACCGATATTTATTCTTAAACGATCAATAGCACTGGGGAAATTGTTAAAAACGAGTATATATATTTTACCGTTGATGAAACGACAGATTCCTGTGGCCGCTATATAGCAAATTTATTAATTGGTCATCTAAATAATAAACAGCCTGGTAGATCGTATTTAATTGCTTGTAAACAATTAAAAAAAACAAACCACCTCACAATATTAAGATTTGTTAATGAAAGTCTCATGAATTTTTTTTCTTCCCGATGTTGTTCCCACAGGAAAAATTTCAGTCATGTTGTCCGATGCAGCGGCATATATGATTAAAGCGGGTCAACAGCTTAAACTTTTGTACCCTAATTTAATACATGTTACTTGTTTGGCTCATGGATTAAATAGGGTGGCTGAGGAAATTCGGCAGCAATTTCCAGCAGTAAATACAGTAATCAGTAACGTTAAGAAAATTTTCTTAAAGTCACCATTGAGAGTTCAGATTTATAGAGAAAGGCTGCCGGATACTCCTTTACCACCTGAACCCGTCATTATCCGATGGGGTACTTGGACGCAGAAGTTGCAGAAGGAATAAGTAGTGAAAGTAGTGTATTATTATTATTATACACTATAATTCTCTGTATTGTGTTTCAGAATCCAAGCGATTTTAAAGAATTTATTGAAAAAACAATAGTGAAAGCTAAGATTCGTCAGCAAGGTATTTACAACCTTACATAATTTATAAAGGAGCATCGATCACAACTATTAGTAACGTATTCGTATATGTAATTATTGATAAGGTGAAATATCATTATAGATGTATGAAAATCGAACTAGATATTTGCATTTAAATGTTTTCAAGTTATCCACATAGAGTATTCTTCTGAATCAGCGCACATTTGGACACTGATCCGGAATTGTTTGTATAATATCAGTCTGATAAAACATAGCCTTATATAATGCATTCTTACAATTTATTTGATTAAATGGGAAAACTTTCCAATTAATAACAACAGTATTTGTAGTACCGTGATAAATTTGTTTAAAATGGTGTACAAATGCTGTAGCGTATCATTTAATATACCCGAAAAATTATTTAATTTAGAGTACATACATATCTGTACTACATTTAAATGTCCCATTAATTGTCACAGGCGTTTTCATATATAAAATCACTTGATCACTCAGCATAATTTATCGTTCAAAAGAATTCTTAAAAAGAAATCGATAACTTAAATAACACCAGATATATCTGGCAAGCCTGTAAATGAAAGTATTGACTGCAGTAGCACTAATAGCGAATACGAATTTGATAAACAGTAGCGTGTTGCTAATTTCAATAAAATATTGAATACGACGGTTGTAACGTTTATTGCAACACTTTATGGTAATATTTTAATACTTTGTAACGTACAAGACTTTTGGACAGAGGACTGGCATCCGTCCGTAGAGTCAAATGAGTAATCATGTTGTTCAATGTTATGCACTTCACTTTCAGATAGTTCCTTTTCACTGGATTCCGAGCACTCTTCATCTATATTATTTACTTTTTCCAATACTTCGAAATATCTTGAATTTCTCGACATTTTTGGGATAAGAATTATCAACACAATAATGAAATAAGAATAGCAAAAATGTGTAATGCAGTAGTTTTTTCACACAATCACACATATAAATCTTTATATAGATAAATCCTTCTATGGGTCAAATGACCCGTGGCGGTAGGTAGGCCAGATTACATATGTTTCTTGGTAAAAAAATAAACAAGAGTAAATATTGAAAAACACATCAAATGTA
Organism: Dynastes grantii; assembly: GCA_029619325.2. NCBI lineage: Eukaryota > Metazoa > Arthropoda > Insecta > Coleoptera > Scarabaeidae > Dynastes > Dynastes grantii. Next base: position 26,705 of record JAROYF020000061.1, read on the forward strand.
TTTTTCAATAAAAGTAGTAAAGTCAACTGGCGATGTGATACTGTTATTTCTAAGAAATTATGACAGCAAGTTTAAAAAGGGTCAATTGACCGGTCGTAGTGTTAATCATACCTTGGTCCGCAATTTAACTATGCGTATTTTGAAAAATAAATCTGAGTCTGCAATTTACCAACCCCGTGGGAAGCTATGATAACGATTATCCCTGCAGCCATTCTGTTAGTCAAGGAGTCATGTATGTCATATACAGTCCAAACTATTAAATTCTTTTACCTGTAACGTAATTAACTTCTATAATATAATTAATTTCAAATATCATCTAATTTAACTTACCATTTAAGTATTATAATTTTCATTGATCTTTTTATATACAATTTGTAAGCCATACACAGTGAGCGGTATATGAAACAAGTAAGGGTATTCGTGTGATTTAATTAATTAGTTACGGCTATAGCCGCTATAGCTCAAATTTCATGTAGTTTTTTTCTTAATTTACATTGAGTTGTTCAAGTGCACTTGGTGAGCAACATACAATCTGACTTCGTGTCACTTCAATTTTGACTTTAGATTGTTTTCTACCAATAGCTAGTAAGATTGTTCCAGACTTCTATTCATCTAATTTCAGAACTTTTGATACAAGACTAGTTATTTATAGCTGCTTGCTATATTTGTTTCACAATTAAGTCATTTTTATAGTTTATAATTTATATTTACATTTTACTGAGCCTGCTTTAAACATTCTTTCACGTAATTTCACATTTTAGTACGTTCAGAACAGGGCTAATCATTTATAGTCGCTCGTTATATCTAGTACACGAATATGTTAATTCATATGTTGTACAATTTGCTATTTACACTTTTACATTCTTATACAATTTATTAAACTACTAACTACCTTGCTCTTGGTCACCGCTGGCGCCCTTTCGAATGTTACCATCTCATGTTACCGCCAGCTGGGGTGCGCGTTCGGCGCTCTTTCGCCTCGAACTGGTTACCAACACGATACATATCCCATGCAAAATTCATGCAAAACGACCTGCTCAATTCGCCAATATTTGTGTTCAAAGTCGTCAAGAAGGGACAAATGCGAGCCAAAATGCCGAAATTTCTTCAAAGTTTTTAATTCCTAATTGTAATTACACTAATCAGAAATAGGCCACGTCCTTTTCTCTGAAAAAATCGCCCTGTTCCGAGCGATCCGAAGCTGTTAGCCGAGGGAAGCGTCTACCGCTCAGTCGAGTAGTAGCGCTCGTACCAGGCAGTAGCCTGCGAATCGCTCTCCCCATGCGTATCCCGATCGCTCACCCGAGCAACCCAAACCATTCGACCGAATCTAAAAGAATAAACTTATCAACGATTGCTGTAGTTCCGCTATCCGGGATGGCCGACCCGGTGCCATCCAGTCAATCCACGAGCAATCGTGATGAAAGAGAAGCAACGATGTCTGCGACAACGGACCCGCTGGTTGACCCAGTGCCAGCCGGTCTATTCAAGAAAAAGAGGGCCCACGTTAGCGAGGAGGAAGAACAGAGCTCCGGCGATAACATGGAGCATGACGGACCGCCAGAAGAAGAATGGAGAATCCAGAGAAGAGAGAAAAAGAAGCTACGGACTGACGCTAAGTCCGGGAAAACCGCCAGAGGGGAAGGTAATATACCTGCCGGCAGTGCTGCCGCAAAGGTCCATCGCGCAAGTGCCCCTCGATCTACCTCTACGAGGCAGAGTTCGCCAAGGAGATTTCTCCAATAAAAGCACAGTGTGCGGAGCGCCCAACCTTCACGTTTATGGTTAGCCACCTTGTGGTAAAAACCGGAAACGCGGAGGACGGGAAAAAAGGTAACGGAATACCTGCTAAAAGGGTCTGCAGTACTACACGTACTCGTTGCAGAGCTACGGGCCCCCTTAAAGGGGTGGTAAAGTACCTGCCTCCAGACACCGACCCGACGAGATCATCGCTGATCTCAAACAGAAAGGTGTAGGCGCAAAAATGGAGAAAGGTGGGGACAAAACCGCCAGTCACGTCTTCATGATCTCAGTTCCCCGCCCAGAATTGAAGCGGCGTACAAGGTAAAGGGAAAATCTGGGGAGAAAGTCACCGTTACGCCCTTCAAACCTCGCAAGGGTCCCCAGGGGCCACCGCTTCAGCGCTACGGACTTCCTCAAATGTTGGGCTGGTTCGTTTTCCCGGGGTGTTCGGAAGAACCCGTAAAGTTTGCAACTAAGAGGGCGGATCCCCAAGTGCAAAAACTGCGCGGGAATCACCCGGCGCTACCCGGCTGTCCAGCACCAGGATGGCAAAACCCCGACGGCCCCCGCCCTGCGGCACCGCCTGCGAAAAAGGCGGCATTCCTTAAACTGGATCAACTTTCCGGGCCCTTTTCCCCGAAAGCGACACTCCAGGGGGGGAAAGCACTTCAATCGAACAGGCACCCAGCCAAAAAAGACGAGGCCGACCCTAACCGAGTCAGCCAAAAGGGAAACCCTTTCCCCCAGAAGCCGACATCGAAAGGGAAAGCAGTTCCATATACGTCGCGCATAGTTATGCGAAGGTCGTAACCGCGCAGCAAAACCCAAGCCGGAGCAGAACCCCGGGACCCCACCCCCAAAGAAATAAGAAGATCCCGAACAACAAGAAGAGCGAGACCCCCCCCCGTGGAGGGTGCCAGACGTTTCCTCTGTTGACGCACCCGGGTAGATCAAAAACCCCCTTTTTCCTTTTTCCGGTACATCCGACGTTGGGGGGAAAGCACGCTGGCATGCGCGAAATGGAAAAGCTATCTGATCCTCTGGAAAAAGATGAATTCCTAATTGAACTGGCGGAATCGATATTCTATCAGAAAAAACGACTCCGAAGAGCCCAAATTGTGTCCGGGAAAGCACAAAAAATTGGAGCCGCTAAATTTCAAACAAAGGGAAAGAATCGACATCGCTCTTATTTTGGGGACTTGGTTGAAACCGGACAAAAAACGCCGCCCGACACAGGGTGGAGGTACCGCTTTTCGTGAAAAATCGCACACTCCGGGTTCCTCTGGTAACGCCCGGAAGGAGCCGATAGCGACAAGAGATTCAAAGGGGGCTGTTTGTAGCTTGCTACAACGCGCCGCAAACTTTATGCCTGCTCAGACCTGAGGAAAAAGCTGACCTAGCCGACTACTCTTTCTTATCGGGGGACAAGAATAGCAAACACTATTTTGGAACTCGAAAATGAAAACAAACCCAAACCCCCTCAACCTGGGCCGACCCAAAAGGAATTTGAAGTGGTCGCACCCACCGACCCCAAATCACTTCAGCGCATCAGAATTGTTTGATCCAGATGTCCTAGACATCTCGGTCGTCTAAACTGGGGTTTGATACGTTGCCGCACGGTCCAGGATCTATCCTCCGATCACTACCCGGTGATCACGGAGACGTACCTGAACCTGCCGGCTACAATATCGAAGACAGGATCCAGACGACACGACTGGAACCTGTACAAACGCCTACTCTCTGAAAAGATAAAAGCGAACCCCAGAATTGAGACGATCCGGGATCTCGAACACGAAATCTGCAAAACCACCTGGCTGACGCAAAAGGCCCTGAAAAAGTCCCAGCGCAAAAAAGAAGTTCCCGGAAGGAGAAACCTCCCAAGGGAAAAAGGGGGCGAATCAAAGGGTAATCGTATTCCAAAGAATTCCAACGGACCAGGTATCCTCCGTTAAAGAGAAAAAAACAACCGACTGAGGCGAGCGATCCACAGATATTTAATTTCACCGTCAGGAAATGGGAAGAGCTCGTCGAACGCTCCCAGGACGGGACCCCCAAAAGGGTTCCCAGACTGCTAAAAAAGACAGGAATCCGATTCTGAAACAATTCCCAGACTCGGTGCATCATGGACGGTGAAAAAGCAGGCCTAGCCTCAACTTTCCCGGCCACTTTACCCCGACAAATCGTTTAAATCCCCAGCAAAAACCAGCCCAAGACACCCTGGGAAAATCGATACGATGGAGCCTTGGGCTCCTATCGTGGTATCTCCCAAAAGGGTGTTCTACGGGGGTCCGGGTTCCTGGGGAAAACACCAGGAGAGGATGGCATCACGAACGCCGCCCTGAGGAACCTGCCATAAGTTTGGTCAACTTGACGGCCCCTTCAACGCGGCGCTTCGGCTGACCCCCATCCGCCCGGTGGAAGACCGCTAGAATAATCCTCGTGCGCAAGCCTAGGAAGGATCTTAAAATTCTCCGGAAAGTTATCGTCCGATATCCTACTCGGGGCAATCAGTAAGGTTTTAAACTATTGGCCCGAATCCGCGATCATCTGAACGACTTCCGGCTAATGGATGACGACCAGTTTTGGTTCAGATCCCAACACTCGACCACACTCCAGCTGTACCGAATCACGGATCACGTCGGCACCGCCCTGAACAGGAAACAGACCACTGTGATGGTGTCTCTGGACCTGGAAAAGGCGTTCGACAAGATCCGGCATGAAGGATTACTTCGCAAGATGCAGGGGAAACAACTTTCCGCCCAGGATAGTGAAACTTCTCCCACGCTACCTGGAAGAAAAACGATTCTGCACTTTGGGCAACGGGAGAGTCCTCAGAGAAACCGATGAGGTCAGGGGTTCCCAAAGGGGTTGCCCCAGGCCCCTACTTTACGACCTATCTCCACGACATGCCAAAGTCCCAGGGTAGCAGAGTCTTCAACGCCATTTCGTTGCCCGGGACCGCCATCCTAGCCACCTCCAGAGACGCTAAGATCGTGTCGCCCTTTCGCAGGCGCAACTAGACAGGGTCAAAAACTTCCTCGACGGTGCCGGACTCCCTGAATCCCGGGGAAAAACAAGCCATCGCCTTCACCGAGTCCCACTCTGTCGGATACAGGTATCCAGGCGGGGAATTTGGGCATAGAGTGGAAACGAGATCGAGTACCTAGGCATGACCCTGGACCGAAGACGAACATTCGGTAAGCACATCCAGAAAGTCCGAAACAAAGCAGTAGGAAGACTTGCACAGCTCTATCCTATCTTTGCCTCTTCCAACCTAAATCCCAGGATAGGCGTGCTTCTTTACAAGTCGCACATCCACCCTATCCTATTCTACGCAAGCCCAACCTGGCTAACCGCCGCCAAAATCCACACCCGATCCCTCGCGAGAATACAAAATCGCACCCTGCGATTAGTATTCAAGCTTCCTAGAGACACATCCCGAGCAGTGATTCGAGCCCAAAGCGGCGTCGAGGACTTAACGGATTACCTCAGCAGGTTCAACAGGAACTTCTACCTGAAGACCCTAGAGAGCGACAACCCGGCGCTAGAAAACGCAAACGCCGAGAAAGAAGCGTACCCCAAGATTAAACGCAGGACCACCTCAGAAGCCCTGAGACTCCTGCGATCTTGAAAGAAAACAATCGCTAGAGAGTCCATAAGAAGACTCGGACATGCCAACTAATCATTCTATATCAGATATTATCCCAGAAAGACCTCATCAGAGAGGTGGAGCTGGATTAAAAAGAGGACAAGCCTCAGCAAACTAGTCATCAACATTTTTAAATAAAATTTATAACTTTGATAAATTGATATCGTATATGTGATATTTTAAGTACGTAATTCTAGTCTTTTTGAGTCTCTTTACGTCTCTTAGATATTGGAATTTAACTGTGCCATCTTTTTATTTATACAGAATTTCATTTTTATGTTTTACACGTATTTTAATTGACACATTGATGCAGCGAAAAGGATTTTAGTGTATTAATTTTTTAAATATTGTTGCGCCGGGAACGGGAACTTTTACATTCCGTTCCCGGACAATTGTTTATTTCTATTTTAGTTATTTCACTTTTTTTTTCGAACAGGTTTTTAACTATTTATTGATTATTATTACTCCGACTTTGTTGGTCTGTTTTATTTATATTTTTGACGCTTGCTAACGGGATTTGGTGGTGTACAATGCCGTCGAAAATCTCAAGAACACCTCCAGCGTTAATACTGACCTAAATGTTGACAACTTCAGAAACTTGTCGAATTCTCAAATTTGCAATTTGGTGGTTTTATTAAATGCAATTGTGGCTGAAAGGAGGATAGATACCCATACGACTGCCGCTTTTCAACGGCATGAAACTGAACGATCTCCCGATAATAGACACCCGGAGTTTTCTCCGGTTAGTTTGACGACCTCTTTCGCGTCGACTTCTTCCCTTGTGGAAAAAGTGAATACCACACAGTCTGGGCTCAGCAAAAAAGAGATTGGCAACATCTCCAATCCAGGTGGAGACCGCGCTCATTCACACAACTCAACGTTCTGCTCGTACCTCTCGGCCTCCGATTTCCCCTAAACGAAAGAAAGATTAGGTTATCAAAGCATATTGATTTTGATAGGATCGATCCGATACTATCCGGCAAAGTTGTTGAGCCAGCTGGTACTGGTGGTCCAATGAGTCCGGCGACTTCTGAGAGGGTTACGGTTGAACAACCACGAATGACAAATCATAGTCTTGCCTATACAGTAATGCGGAGAGTGCATGAAACACGTTTGCACAGGGCAAGAGTTGGCACGAGAATCCTCATTTGCAATTTCCCCTGTGATCAACTCCTCTTATCAAAGCCAGGCCTACGGCCTTTAGGCTTTCTTAACACAATTCGACGGATTTCCTCTCACTCTGTCCTAGATCCTGGTGTAAACTATCCAAGGAGGAAACCCGTTGTGATGATCTTCTCCAGAGGGTCAACCACTCGGGAGATTCTGTTGGTCATTCTTGCCCGAGGGGGAGGACGATCCTGGGGCTCAACCGCTGCCTGCGCCAAGAGCGAATTCGAAGATGATCTCGCTCTTCCGAAGGTGTCGCTCGCCAGTTTGCGGATGTGTTCCTCTACAGATGGAATATTGAGGTCCTGCCTTAACTATGCGCTTGTTACAAACTAAGGCGCATTTGCGATCATCCTTAATGTCTTATTTTGTAAAACCCCGATTCTTTTCAGGTTGCTAGCAGCGGCCGTCACCCAGCCTAATGCCCCGTAAGTAATAACGGGCTTGAGACATGCTGTGTAGATTAATAATTTAGTTCTCAGGTCCGACGCAGAATCCCCGCCGAGGAGCGTTATAAGCGCATTTCTAGCAGCAAAGAATTTTTGTCGCACTTGGTCGATGTGCCCCCTCCATGTTAGCCCCCGATCAAACACAACACCCAGATACCTAACGGTAGTGCTCCAGGGGACCTCCGCACCCCCAACCTCAACTCTCTGTGGCGCAGGTCGTCGTCTTCTAGTGAATCGGACTGCAACGCTCTTTTCCCCGTTGACCTTCAGCCCCCACCTGGCCATCCACCCAATGATGTCGTCCGTCGCCCTCTGAAGCCGTCTGACTATTAAGTCCCCACTCCTTGAGGACGTGTAAATTGCCGTATCATCGGCATAGATAGACAAATGGACTTCCGGAGTCTTGGGAATGTCGCTTGTGAAGAGGATAAATAGCTCAGGGGCAAGCAGGGAACCCTGCGGTAACATTCAGCAGAACCACCAGATTTCGGATTTGAGCATCCGACAGGGCTTTGATGTTGTCAATGTTCAAATCAGCGTTAGGGTTAATAATTGTTAAATCCCCGCGAGGAGTATCCGGGGTGCTAAAAGAGTCACGGTTCATCTCTCTATGTGGACTTGTTGGAAGTGGAGTGCCTATCACCGACATAGACGACGGTGGTGGGGTCCTTAAGATTTTGGACGGCATTGTATATAATTCAAATGGAGGCCAAGTGTCAAAATAACCTCAGTCAGGGAGAACACAGTGACAAAAGTAAATGTGGAGTCAAAGCACCGGCCCGACAGTGGGAACAGATCGACAAATAAACGTCCGGGAAGCGGGGTGCAAATTTCCCGTTCCCAGCTTTATTAAAAGTAAAAAGAAACAATCAAAAATAGCTGTGTTGTGGTAAGGGTTTTAGTGAACTGTTTCAGTGTTCCAGTGCCACAGATTTAGAGTACCCGTTTAATCAAAAATAGATAAAATCCCTTTCGCTACAATAAAATGTCTAAAATTCGTGTAGAACAAGAATAAATATACTGTATAAATAAAAAAAAAGACAACACACGAGCAGAAGCTAAAAAATATTGTAAATATTAATAAATAAAATCAAACGAAATCAAACAAAATCGAAGTGTAAAACGGAAACAAAACTATATAAACAATTGTCCGGGAAACGGGATGTAATGTCCTATTCCCGGCTAAAAACAATAATTAAAAATGATCAAATATTGGAAGAATATAATTTAAAACTCATACAAACAGTAAAATAAAATATTGTATATAAAAAAAGACAAATGATAAAATTCAAATAGCTTAGAGACGCAAAAAAAAAAACGAAAAAATATATTTAAAATATCACAGAGGAAATCCTTTAGTCAAACGTACGTATTTTATTTTATTTTAAAACGATTATATTTGTCGAAATAAATGTATCAAATTTTCTCGCACTGATGTAAAAGAAAATGCGTTCAAGCTTTTCTTGCGCTCTAACGTCAGTAGAGCAAAAACTCGTATACAGAGATACGGTTCCGCTTGAATGTAGGAAACTGCGGCGTGAAAGAGAGGGCTAATTCCCTTTGTGAACGGTTTTCGTGCTACGGGCTTGTATCCATATGACGAAACAGCAATTCCTTTCCAAGCATTTGCACCTGAACGTTTAGAAATTCCGCCGAGGTTAGAACCAGAAGAGTCCACGGGATATTCAAGCGACGCAAAACACTTCTTTTCAAAACTTAATGAAAACCCCTGATTTAGTCCAGGAAAAGGATACCAGGGCACCACGAAGAATGTATCTAAACTATGAAGCCCAAATTGTAAAAAAGGAGTCTCTTTCAAGATGGAACCGAGAAATGTACTAAGAAATCTGATAGATTGACAGATAATTTAAGTGGTATTGAAATCAAAGGTATAGTTAATCAGAAGAATTCGTTTTCAAAGGACACCATTAGTGAGTCGTGGTACTGCTCGTCATGCAACGAAATCTCAGAAAAAGATATGAGGCAATGTGTTGAGTGCTCAGTATGGTCCCACGAAGAATGTTTGGGTCTTACCGCATCAGATATCGAAAAATGTATTTGTTATAGTTGTAACAAGTAGCCTGGCCTTATTTTATCCAGTGGTAGAAATAATGCCCATTTGTACTGTTTTCAAAAAAAACTTTTTCTTATTCATTATGTTACGTTTTTCCATATAATTTTATTTTATATAGCAGCAATGAGTATATTTTATGTTCCTGTATGTAAAAGTTATTTATATATGTTTATAGAAAAATTAAAATTATTTTCTCCTAGCCGGGCCTTATTTGTCACAGCTACCTTATTTTAATTTTGCATTTTCCTTTCTATACAAATTCCATTTCCCTTCTAAAGCTCGACCTTTTTGCAAACCCGACTCATACATGGTCCCGTCCAGGTCGGGTTTGAGAAGTTCTACTGTAATAACAAATGTACAGACAGTGGTGAAAGAAACTGCAATGGTAAAGAAGCTATAATTTAATTTGTAGCGCCAACTCCTACCCCTGCAACTCCAACGGACGGCAGAATCTGCTCAATGAATCCTACAGATGTAATGTTTTGTTCATGTGTAAAATAGCATTTTATGTTCGTTATTACAAAAATATAACCTAAAAATAACTTACATGACTATTATTTCATATTTTAAAACTAAAACACATTATGTTAACTAATAATAGTCATTAGTGTTATTATTATTATTATTAAGTTCGGGAAAATAAGGAAATCTAGGGACAAGTTGTGACCGATCTAGGGAAATGCGCAAATCACAAGTTGGCAACACTGATTAGGAGATGGATTATACTCTACATATCAAAAGTTGCTAGATCGTAGCTATTACCCAGGCCATGTTCACTTTCGATTACCCGCCAAATACTATTAATGCGCTCTCTTACAGTCATGGGGTAGAATTATTTATATCTCTGCCGATAATTGCGATACTAAACATATCGGTAGTATGCTCGCATGTAAAGGGTTTTCGAACAGTAACGCTCGATGTTTGGCAACGGCGCATGACGAAGTCGATAATCACATAGGTGATATCTTTGGCAGCCGTATTCAGTTAGTCTCTGCATTTCATTATGGAGCGTTACACGACCGAGCAACGCGTCGAAATGGTAACAAATTATTATCAAAACCAATGTTCTATTCGTCAAACGTTTCGTGCACTCCATGCAATTTATGGTGTCAACGATCGTCCTTCAGAATCCACAATTCGCCGTTTAATAAACAAATTCGAAACAACTGGGTCTGTGGCAGATCGGAAAGTGCCTGTACGTCAGCGAAACGCAAGATCCCTTGAAAATATTGCTGTAGTCCGGGAAAGTGTGCATGAGAATCCGCAACTGTCCATTCCGCGTCGAGCTCAAGAACTTGGCCTGTCTTCGACGACAACTTGGCGAATCCTGCATAAGGACTTAGGGCTTCACCCTTATAAAGTGCAATTAATCCAAGAACTAAAGCCCAACGATCATAAGCAGCGGCGTGCATTCGCTAATTGGGCGCTAGAGCAGTTGGAGGTCGATCCCGATTTTGGTCGAAAAATAATATTTAGTGACGTGGCTCATTTCTGGTTAAGTGGCTTTGTTAACAAGCAAAATTGCCGAATTTGGAGCGACGAAAACCCACGGGAGATTCATGAGGTCCCACTACATTCCGAAAAAGTTACGGTATGGTGTGCACTGTGGTCCGGCGGAATAATCGGTCCGTATTTTTTCGAAAACGAAGAAGTGGCACTTACTGTCAACGGTGAGCGATACAGGGCTATGATAAGAGACTTTTTTTGGCCTTCAGTGGATGGAATCGATCTAACAAAGATTTGGTTTCAGCAAGACGGTGCTACGTGCCATACGGCACGCGATACGTGACATATTTCATGAGAAATTTGAAGGTTTCGTTATATCGCGAAATGGTGACGTTAATTGGCCGCCCAGATCCTGCGACCTAACGCCACTGGATTTTTTTCTCTGGGGCTTTCTAAATCCAAAGTCTATGCTAACAAACCGCGAACGGTTGCTGCCTTAAAGGCCAACATTAGGCGCGTTATTGCTGAAATTGAGCCACTTTTATGCGATAACGTCATCACAAATTGGGTATCCCGGATTCAACAAACCGGGCAAAGCCGCGGCGGACATTTACCTGATATAATTTTTAAAACATAATGTTAACACATGTACTTTATAATAAAAACAAAAATAGATCACTATCATTCTCACAATTTGTTTTATTGCGTTAAAAAAATCGACGTTCTTGGGAAAACCCTTTATTGTAAAATTCGGCTTTCCCGGGTCAGGGGATGGGAATGTTTACTATTTAAAACTTTCTTTTATTCTCAGCAATTTTATTTTACTAAAACGTTTTTTTTAGAACTCTACGAAACATCAATACATAAATTATTTGAACTTAAATTTTATTTTGGATTAACGTTTTTTTTTGTTAACAATTGCTAGCATGCCCACAAAGAAAAAAGAAAATGTTGTGCCCCGGGAGCATACCCCCTCTCCACGGTAATGTATACAAAAAATTGATGTTGATGCAATAACTAAAAATTTAAAAAATTTTATAGACATAAATTTCCCACCAAAAAAAACCCCATTCAAAGGGTTGGGCCAAAGAAAAATGATGTAAGAAATTTATCCCAACGGGAAAAGACTTCTTCAAAACAATTTTTTCTTGTTTTTCCCAATTTTATAAAAAATTTGAATAAAAACGTTTCCCATAAATTACCCCTATATTAATATATAATTAAACCAATAAAATCAACAAATTGTTAATTAAAAAATATTGGTTTTTATATACCATATTTTCAAAGTCTTTCTGGCAGCCTCCTGATGATCAGGTTAAATCTGGCGTTACTGGTGTGTATAAATCTAACTATTTATGTTTCAATATATAATATTTTAACTAAAATAAAATTAACAGAAGGTATTTGATTTTTAAAAATTACTAATCAAGTCCCAATTTTTTGTAAAATTAATAACAGCATTAACGTTGCTATTTCGGAAAAATGAAACATAAATTTTTTAAGTTATAATAATAGTAATTATGTATAAATGCAATTTTTTTCTTATGTTTATAGATTAAATTACCAATGGAAAAAAAGGTAAATGGAGCATGTAAGGAAATAAAACACAGTTTACACTTTAGGGATTTAAATGTTTTATCATTCAGCAAAAATGGTATACTTCGTAAAGATTCATTTAAAACGTGCCATTTGACGGAAAAAAAAGCGTATAAAATGCATCAAAGTTTATACGAAGATGCTATATTTCACAAACAACTTTCATCCGAAGGAAAGAAAGAGCAGATGTTGTCAAGTATTAAATATACCTATTCAATCTGAAGTTACTGAAACAATTTAAAATATTTGTTGTCCCAAGAAGGGAAGATTAAAACCCTAGAGGAAGACGCTTTATTTTAGATGAAAAATTTTTTGCCCTTGTAAAAAAGTAGTCCACGGGGATATCCCTACTACAAAAGATTTTGTTACCATCAAAAAAACATTGATGCGGCTTTTAAAACGGGTTTTGTTTGAGCCCCCAACCCAATTATACCCCTTTAAAGTATTGCGGGAAATTTCCAGCAGGAAAAATGTTTTAATTTTTTGAAATGTTTTTTAACCAGGTTTTTACCATCGCGGCATGATTGATGGCTTCCAATGCTTTGGGTACAAGAAAAATATTCGATTTGCTAACCATGATTGGGATTTTTCCCCGGGGTTTTTAAGAAGGGGAAAACCATTACCCTTTTGTTCGTGAACCGCAACAAAAAAAAATCGCTATTTTGAAAAATGTTAAAAAAATTGCTGCAGCACGATACCCGTAGCGACAATATGCGATCAAGCATCACACAACCAAGGGATAAATTTGCCTCTGGAGGAAACGAAAAAAGAATTTCTACAAAAAACAAACCTTCCGCGTTTGGTTTCGGATGGCACAAAAAAACCAATGTAGATTATCCACATTTATTGAAGTGTAGGAACAATTTTTTTAAAAAAGGATATTTTTTTTTAAGGGAGCCAAAAGGCATCGGAAACATGTTTTAATTTTATGAAAAGGATGTTAAGAAAAGGGGGAGAGAGTCCAAAAATTTAAAGAAAAGCATTCAACAGAAAAAAACCGAAATAAAGTGAAAAAATTACACAAATCTTACACCTTTTGGGGGAAAGGGGTTTTTTAAAAAACTTCCCAAAATGCTAATGGCAAGGGAAAAATTCAATTTTTAAAATTGTTTGACGCTTTTGAAAATCACCCAACATCAAAAATGGTTTACGATGGATCTCATTTTAAATTTAATTTTGGAAAGGGCAAAAAGGATTAAACCTACAATTTAAATGAGCTGGGGAAAAAAAAGTCCAACTTTAAAAAATGGGTTTTTCCATGGGGATGGAATATTTTTGGGTAAATTTCAAAAAGAAGGCTTCAAAAAGTTATCCCTGCATTTTAATCAAAGCTTAGAAACCCTTTTTATTCAAAATAGGTAAATATTAACCCCAACTCCCCTTTATTTCGTTTTAAAAATTTACTAATTTTTGTCACCAAATCATGAATAAAAATGCCCTTAAAAACCCTTTTTTAGACTTCAAAAATTTTTACTTATCGTAGGGAAACCCGTTACCACCAATTAACAACCTAAAAACGCCTGACTAAGAATCAGTGGACCATATTGATACTTCACCTTTAAGAAGGAGCTTTGGGGGTGGGGAAAAATTATAAGTGAATCGACAACGAAAATTTAGAATTTAAGATGTTTTGAATTGAAATAAAAATCAAGAATTTTGTGAAATAAATATAGAAAATTTACCCCCTCCTCCGCCAAGTTTCCCCTTCGATAATACACCTGGTGAAAATTTGCAATTTGATAATGATGGCGAAGGACAATATTACGTTATTTTGATTTTTGGAATACAGAAATCTTAGACTTGATTACAACTGAGACTAACCGATATGCAGTCAATGCAGAATGGAATTTTGAAAAGATTTTCACGTTTGAAGGAGGAAACGGGCGATAATGATGAAATCATGGTGTTTGCTCTTCAAACTTTGCAAGGCATTATAGATAAGCCTATAATCGAATGGTATGTCTAAAAGGATATGATTGAACACCATTTTTCGAAAAAATTATGTCATACAGACGCTTCGCCTTATTGAAGCGTTGTATACATTTCAATGATAATTCAACGTATAATCCCGAAACGCACCCAAATCCAAGCTAAATAAGCTATGGCCAATCATTGAACACCTAAATAAAAGTTTTCTTCGCGATTACACCTGAGAGACGTGACAATAGACGAGAGTCTTATGCTCTATAAAGGTAGATTAGGTTGGATTCAGTATATCCCTCTAAAACGAGCCAGGTTCGGCATAAAATCATATATGCTCTGTGAATCAAAAACTGGGTATATTTGGTCTTTTATAACATACACAGGGAAGGGAACAATACTGGATAATAATTATAAAGATCATGGAATGGGAATACAAATTTTTATACTTCCCCGATACTTGCAGATATTCTTGTGCAACACAAAACCGACGTATTTGGAACGTTGAGATTGAACAGAAAAGATGTGCCAAGCGATTTACAAAAGAAAAAACTAAAAAAGGGAGAAATAATGGCATACCAAAGAGGAAAAGTCTGTGTTATAAAGTGGAAAGACAAGAAAGACGTCGCCTTGTTGTCAACAATTCATAACCCACAAATGATAGAAATTGAACGAACACGGGACTCTAAAAAAATTCCTAAAGTTGTAAATGATTATAACAATTCTATGGGTGGTGTTGATAGAGATAATCAACACCTAACTAACTACCCTGTCATCAAAAAGCGAGGGAAGAAATATTATTATAAAATCTTTCTACACCTTCTCGATCAGACGATATGGAATTCTTTTGTTTTATATGGAAAGCAGGGAGGCTCAAAAACTCATTTACAATTTAGATTGGATCTTGTACAAAAAATTATTGAAAAATATGGTAAATCCCAACAGACTTCTGGACGTGCATCAGGATCATCGTCACCACTACGTTTGATTGGTAGACATTTTATAGAGGTAATACCATCTACTGCAAACAAAGATAGACCTACTACAATGCAAAGTATGTTGCTTACGGAAAAATGCAAGCGGCAAAAAAATTCGAAAGGAGACAAGATACTACTGTCCGGATTGTGATGTAGGATTGTGTATTGAATGTTTCAAAATATATCATACTAAATCTACTTATTGAGTAAATTTATTGTAATTAATTAATTGTATTAATAAATGTAGTCAAATGAAAACAAAAAAAAGGTGAAAATTTTTTTACCCCTTTTCTCAAAAAAAATCCGACTGCTAAGTGGTTAATAGACCCCACAAGCGTCCTGCCGATGAAAAGCCCCCCCCAAACATAAAGTATAAAAAATTAGTGGTAGTAGCAAGTTTAGGTTGTAAAAATTGGCAACCAATGAATATATTAGATACTATAGAAGAAGTGATACTAGCTAGTAAAGAAAACCTGCAAGTAATAGTTCAGAAATTAGACATACTTGACGAAGAAGAAAGTAATAACTAATTTAGAGACTACGTATTACGCACAGAGGACGTACTTTAATGAAAAACAGCCTAGCGTATTGGATATTCTGAAGGAATTGCCAATCCTTCTTGTTCATGATTATATGTGTTGGCATTACGAAAAACTCATGAGTCATTCAGTAAAAAATTTTTCAGAAAATTTCAGACTTAAGAAATTCAAACTGATTGAATTTGGAAAACGAAACAAGTTATGTGAAGAAACGGAATGGGATGACGACACATCAGCAAAGCAAGCACTGAAAATTGTTACCAGTTATTTTAAGGAAAATCTAAACTTGCTTTTGTTAGAGTTCGATGTAAGTTGCAATGTTTACTTTGTTTTATTGTTTTATGATGATACATTGCTTTGAGTGAAATTGTTATACATATATAAATTGGATGTATCTTTTGATTATTATTTCAGGGGGACATGGATTTAGATCAAGTAAAAATTGCAAGTCCAAGTCCAATTATGGTTCATTTTAAAGGTTAGTATTTAATTTTAATGTTGGTGTAATATATTATGCACTTCAAAATCTTCTTGTAATCTACATTTGCTTGGAAACATAGTAACTAATGTAAATTTTACTTATTTACTATTGATTTGCGCCATCCAGTGCTGGTGTTCCGAAAAAAAACTGTCAAGAAAGCATATAGTTAAAATACAGATTTGAACCATAAATCAATGAAAGCGCATCGCCTCAACAGTTGCGCATCTGTTATATATTCCGAATACATTCACTAACTTTTGGTTGTGTACGTGTTTTATCTGTAATAAGCAATAGCCGAAATGTACAATTATTTTGAAATGAGATTTGTATCATTCTAATGTTAACTTCGGCATGGCACTTATATGGCAGTTAGGCATAACATAACTTGTCTTTTTTTTAATTAGACATTAGTATTTATATTTTTATTTTCTGGCTTTCAGAATGTAGATACTACGTTTATGTAGAGAACAAAAGGATAAATGATGGCGTTGAAAATTTGTACGAGTGTCTCGAGGAGCTGTTTGCCGTCTACTACATCTTTAATATGGCCTATCCAAAAAATATAAGTTGTACTCTTGAATTCCTGCAACGATATTTTCTAAAGATACATCCTGTTTCTGGAACAAAAAGCAAAAGAGGACTAACCACAAAGCATCGCGAAGGAATATGTTTTTTTGTAATATTGCTAATCTATCCATAAATTAACATCGCTCCATTTAAATCATTTTGTATGTGTATACAAATTACCAAGTTTAAGTTAAGTATATGTTCTATAATTTTCTTTTTAAGAATCATATTGATTCACATTTTACATTGTAGTAATATGGACCACCTTAACGCCAAGTTGTAACACCATATGTCAACTTCTTTTTATTTTGAACATTCATAGTGTAGTGCTTTACTTTGTCACTACGCTTTATGTTAACGTTGGACCATATCAACGCAACCTAAGGATAATTACGTTTTTTAAAATCTGTGATAACAGATTTTATACACCGCTGCTGTTGGAGAAGGAACATATAAGGTTCAGAGAAATAAAATTTTCTGTTGTGTGCATTCTACTTTACATATTTCATTACCAATTTGTTATATTGTATTAAGGTTGTTAATAAACAGTTCGATTAGGTATAGTTAGTTTGCATTAAAGATTAATGAAGTTTCATAAAAATATTACTGAAAAATTAATTTGTTGCTCCAGCTAATTAATTGATTTCCTGGAATTCTTACAAATAAATTTAATGTAGTTTATTTCAAATTATAAGAATATAACTTTGAACGGCTTAAATGCTGTTATTGCACCACCTGCGGTAATAACTACCTGAATACGCAAACAAATTGCTGAGGACCGTAATGACAAAATTTGAGTGAATTGAATAGAAATGGAATTATGATTTGCGATATGCGTAACTACCTGTTTGTACATTTAAATCTCATTTAATATGTAAATTCTTTAGTTACTTGTAACATCGAATTGCTTGCTATGTAAATTTATACTGTTTGTAAAATATTCTTAAATACCTGTTTATATATTACAATCTCCTTATTTATATCATTTCGTTTAGTAATTAATACTCCCACCGCTCGCCATCTAATCTGGCGTTTGCTATAGGAGAGTTGGTATATATTACATCTAATATTGAGTCTATGTATCATTTATTGATAATATTTACTGCTGTATACATATTTGATTTTTCTCTCTTTACTTCACGAACATGTGGCGACCTTTTGCTGAAAGTGTTAGTGATGATGATGATGTGGATAGTGATAATACCGTTGGAGCACGGCAGAGAAAGCATCTATCAGAAGATGCAAAACAGATAATTCTCAATGTCTATCGTACCCTGATGGAAGGAAATAACGAACAACAAACTCTGAACGTTCAACGAACGTCGCAATTAACCAAGGTGCCTTTTGGAACAATATATAAGATAATTAAGAATAACGCAGGTGCTCGAAAGCAAAGAAGTGACAAAGGAGCACCGAGAAAATTGATGAGTATGAAATTGATACTATTAGGCAGCAAGTATACTCCTTCTACAGAGGAAATGTTGTACCTACACTAGACTGCTTACATAAAAGAATCAGTGATGAGTCTATAAATATTCTGTGTTCTAAAGCCACCTTGTGGCGGACGCTAAAGAAAGCTGGTTTTAAGTTTTCCAAAATAGATAAACGTCGCACAATTATGGAAAGTCCGAGGCTCCAGAAACTTCGATATGAATATTTAACGGCAATTAGAAGGTATAGAGAGGAAGGACGATTCATATGTTATTTAGACGAGACGTGGTATGACACCCATGATACAATTTGCAATGGTTGGGTGGATAGTTCAAGTATGTGTCAGTTGGACGCGCCGGTTTCGAGGGGGAAGAGAATAATTATTCTTCATGCTGGGTCAGAAAAAGGATGGATCGGACAGCCGCTATTACCTGCTGAAAATTTTAAATCCTCAAGTTTAGATTACCATGAAGATATGACCTCATCTTTATTTGAAGAATGGTTTTGTGACACTTTGCTGCCAAATTTACCAAAAGAGAGTGTGATAGTGATGGACAACGCTCCGTATCATTCTCGACAGCAAACCAAAATTCCTACAAAATGTAATAATAAGAAAGATATTAAAGAATTTTTAGAAACAAATGATTTATATTATGAGGATCATTATACAAAAAACCAATTATTAGAAGTGATGAAGACGAAAGAATATTTAAAGGATTATTATGTGGATAACAGAGCCAAAGAAGCAGGACATTCAATTTTGCGTTTACCACCATACCACTGCATTTTCAATCCGATTGAATTGATATGGGCCCAACTTAAAAATACCATAAGACGAACAAATCAAACACCGAAATTTAGTGAAAGCAGTGTAACACACATAAAAAATGCCATGGAACACATAACTGCCGGTAAATTTGAAAAATGCTGTTAAACACGCAATAGCAAAAGAGGACGAATATATGCGCATGTACAATATAGTAGCATCTTTGATTATAAATTTGCAATACGATTCAGACACAGACACCGATTTGCAAGACGACTCAATCACAGAAGATGATTTATGAAATGCGGTGACACCTTTACTAACATAACAATTTTATAGTGTATCACAAAAGATTAGCTTTATATATCTATATGTATCCACTACGCGTATTGCCACACGTTTTGTTATTTTTTCTTTGTATATAAACCCAATGTATAGATATTGTTTATTATATACTTGAAATTAACAGCGTTTCTTTTTTATCTTATAGGGCCGTAATTTACAGCCCCTAGATTCAATATGCATTGCCAGGCTATTATCGTCACAGAAGGTGCAATAAAAGTATTAAAGGCCTTGTAAGTCTACAGTTATATTCTTATAATTTGAAATAAACTATAATTATATGGCTAATCCATGTTAGTGTTTTGTCGAAAAAGATATCAATTTGGATAGGCACTGGAAGTCTGGTTTTAGCAATACTTTGTACACTGTATATAAAATGTCAGTGTAGCAGGTTTTATCTTTTCTTCCTGACTGACATTCTTCGCAACCTTGTATAAAGTATCGTCAAAACTAAACCGGTTTTCAACGCCTGGCTAAATGGAAGTTTTTTTCGATCACGCGGTAATTACATTTGTACGAGGGTAGTCCCAAAAACAAGGTCTCCAATTTTTTTAGAATACAAAAATCCGTTTATTTTGTATAATATACACATCATTTTAAAGTTTGAACATTTATCTATTTTTCTTCTTAATCGCCATTTCGGTCGATGCATTTTTGTAGACGCTGTGACAGTTTTTGCATGCCCATGTCATACTAGTTCGCCGCCATGTCCTTGAGAAAGCGTTGAACCTCTTCTTTCACCTCGTCGTCGGAGCTGAATCACATTCTGACCAAATGTTCTTTCAACTTAGGGAATAGATGGTAGTCTCTGGGTGCCAATTCAGAATCGGGGAAAAGGAATGCTGAACAAGGGCGTAAACATTCTCCACAACGCTCGCCCACACGTCGCCCGTCAGACCGTCGCTTTCCTGCAACAGTTTAAATGAAACATCATCACCCACCCACCCTACAATCCGGACTTGGCACCCAGTGACTATCACCTGTTCCTTAAGTTGAAAGAACATTTGGCCTGAACGCGATTCAGCTCCGATGACGAGATGAAAGAAAAGGTTTAACGTTTTCTCAAGGACATGGCGGCGAGCTGGTATGACATGGGCATACAAAAACTGTCACAGCGTCAACAAAAATGCATCGACCGGAATGGCGATTATGTAGAAAAATAGATAAATGTTCAAACTTAAAAATGATGTATATATTATAGAAAATAAACGGATTTTTGTATTCTAAAAAAATTTGGAATCACCCTCGTATGTATCAATACAGAACGACAGTAGATATTTGCCTAAGCATTGTAATAATTTACTAAAGAAATTCAAAATAATTACATATTAACGGTAAGTAAATTACCAAATGAAGTGTTAATAACTCAACAAGATTGCGAACTAGTTCTTTTGATAAGCGAAATAGCTCCTTGAATCACATTTCATTTCCTATCCTCAAATTCCTAGTCTTTCACACTCATAATGTCAAGCGAAGACAACCCCTAAATGCATCGTATTGCCCTTAGGCAACATATGTGAGTCGTTGAACCCAGAACCGTCAATAATCTCTAATGAATCTTTCCACATGCTTTTGCTGTTGAGTAATATAGCCGTAAGTACATATAATGTAACCGTTTTCCCATAGAAGGCGCTAGTCTATTGTTTGAAGCTAATATATCAGTTAATGTTTATATTTTTAGGTTATCCATTTGTTACCAGTTTGTGTGCGCCAACTAAATATATTTTATGAAAAAGTAACCCAGAAAAAATCAGTTGGTATCAGGTAAGACGTTTATTTTACGGTCGTATGATGTATGTTACATTGAAAACTAGTACCTGATATACAAACAAAAATGAGACATTGTTGTGTTACCATTTGGCTACATTATACACTTGCTAAGAATACACACATTACTGATATTTTCTTGTAGAATAAATTGCCGCAAGTACTTATCGGAACAAGAGTTGGAACAATACTGGAAAACTTTTAATAGTTTGGAAAGTGAAAGATTATGCCGATTTCTCAGAAACAGATAGTCTTGCGGATCCCTCATTTGTAGCGGATGAAAATAACGAATCAGAATCAGATACAGAACCTCAAGGTGAAAGTGAAAATCTATGGGAGAACAGCGAAGATACAACTCCATCTTCTTCTGATTTGAAAACGAAAAAGAAATACACACCGCAAATATCTAAAGAAAAGATATGTTGGAAAAAGAAATGTCTTTCCCTAAATGAACAGCAATTAGGTTTTCATGTGTATACAAATTTGAATGAAAATTTGATGACATTTGAAACATCATATCAATTTTTTACTTATCTTTTTACCGATAAATTGATTGATGAAATAACAACTGAAACTAATCTCTATGCTATCCAAAAGAAACCAGAAAGAAAGGATATCTTTACATCTGTTGATGTACGACAGCTCATCGGTATTGCCTAATTTTCAACATTGGTTCATATGCTTGACGTTAGATGTTATTGGAACGACTTGCTTCGTTTTGAGCCCATAAGTAGTTGCATGTCATTGAACAAATTTTAAAAGATTCGGCAACATTTACATTTCAATGATAATAGTAAATTGATTCCACATTCTGAACCCGGACATGATAGACTGCACAAAATAAGATCTGTAATCGAGAGCCTCAATAACAAGTTTTCTACTGTCCCCCTTGAGCAACATCTTAGTATAGATGAGCAAATGTGTTCCACAAAAGTTGCCCACTACATGAAACAATATTTGCCCAAAACGCCACATAAATGGGGATTCAAATTGTATTGATGCTGGCCGGTGTCTCCGGTTTTGCATATAAATTCGAAATTTACTCTGGGCAAGAAAATGTACATGGCCGTCCAGCAAATGAACCTGATCTCGGAGCATCAAGTTGCAATTCAAGAGAAAAAAAGGAAAGGTCCAGCCCAGTATGTTCGCATTGACTCCAAAATTAATATTTTCAAGAAAGTCTACATACAATAGTAAAATCAAGTTACTTTTGTCCTTATGTGTTACTAGAAAAAATGTCCAATCGTCTTATGTGCTTTAGCAAAATTAAATAAGGAATGTCAACGAAATTTAGTCCAATGAAAGAAGAATTTAGTAAGTAAAACATAGCTTAATTGGTGTGTGATAATAATTTCGAAATAAAATCTTCTATGAAAACAAAACCACAATGGCATTTTTTACATTTTGACACAACTACGCAGACAAGTGTAAATCACGTCAATGAATAAATCCCTTGTAGATCGCTTTATATGAGATAAATGGAAATCCTGGTTCTTTTCTTGATCTCAGTATTAAAGAACGAGAAAAAATGTCATTAATGGATTGATACTATTACATAACTCAACAGAAGTCGAACGTCAATTTAACCGAAAAATTCGACCTTGAGAAATTCCAAAGAACAACTTTGGCAATTAAATAGAAATCTCGATCATCCGTTTCGCTTAGGTTATCTTTGCTTCTGCGGTTAAATAATGACGTGCGTTCGAAGACAAAATACATATTTTCTGTGCACTAGTAGAAATTACGAGATCGCAGAATGTCGAAGTATTGCTGGCAGTATCTATACTTCCTGTAGTATTGCTTGATGTTTCGTCTATCTGCGCATAATGGCGTTAACATTTAAATTACTAGCATTCGTATTCTTTGGAATTAAAGGTAAGAGTTCCGATTAACGGGGAATTGCCAGTTGAAAATGGGCCTTCTTTCTTTCAGGAAATTAGTTTAAGGTACTCAAAAATCAACTTAAAAAGTGCTATTTCTAGGATACGTTTGGAGATTTATTAGTCACACCTAATATCTTAAAAAACTTTATGTAGGTATTTATTGTATCTGGAATAAGAGCTACCATAACATTCCCATAATGGATGGCAAATGCTAATGAGCGGTAAATTCAAATTTGAAGGTTACGGAATAATCTGTTGTACTTACTATCGCATTTCTTTTATTTTTGTATACAACATAGGTGAATAGAAGAATTGAGTTTTCGGCATCATCTAACGCGGAGAGCCGTATTTGAGTCGGGCCATGGCACAAATGCTTTTAATCACTGCGACCTTAATAGGTCTATTGTAACAGAATGCCCTTATGTGTGTTAGAATACATTCACATAGGATGTGTTCCGTCGCCTCCAGATCTTCTTGGCATAGACGGCAGATTTGATCTTCAACTTTTCCTAGTTTAAATAGGTGATATTTTAGGGCTACATGGCCTGCCAGAAATCCTGCCAGTAATCTAAGATCCCCCTTGCTGAACCATAGCGCTATTTTTGCCATCTTTGGCGAGCCTGATATGAGTGCTTTCGCCTGTTTTGTCCTGGAGCATTATCCTAGTACGAGGCATTTTGATTGTCCTCCCATATCGTAACTGCTTGTTTTATGTGATTCTTTTGGAGACCACAAAAGGGGTTAGGACCAATGAAAGGCATGTTCGCTGCTTCTTTGGCCAGCTGGCAAACAACATTTCTAAAATAGTAAACAATTAATAAATTAAAAATACTCTTGTAAATAAAATAGCCAAAACATTGGAAAAATGTAACATGATTTCAAAACCATACGGGTCTCCAGGTTAGATGTTTTTTCTATTTACCTATGCTGCATACAAAAATGAAAAAGATACGATAGTAAGTACAACAGAATATTCCGTAATTCAAATTTGAATTTACCGCTCATCAGAAGTTTCCATCCGTTATCGTTACTTTTAGTCCAGATAAATCTCATTAATATATAACTAATAAACCTACAAACTACCTTAATTATTTTTTCGTAAACGAATGAATTATTCGATTCGACTTCGACATTCGAGTTCTGAATCTCCTAGCAGGAGTACTAGTGTGAGATTATTGATTTTTAGATTGTATTTATTAAAAGAATAAAACTGTGGCAAATTTTGTCGCAGAGCGCCCCCTGGAGGGTTGCCTTAAAATTTTATGTAGAATTCGAACCAAATAGCTGAAGAACGCTTATAATGAAGAACATGAGTTCACAGGAAGTTATTCCAGTTTAAAGTGCGAAATACCCGTTCGAATTATCGAAAATCTTTTCGCAATATAAAAATGGACTTACTACTTCATTCCACTATAAGAAAAAAATTACAGGTACCGCAGGTATTACTTATCACTATCTCTTGACAAACAGAAAACCATCTTCTCCTCATCACCATTATATTGAATGCGTATATCTGTAGTTTCATTAGTATCCTAATGAATTTCTCCCTCATTACTGTTTACCATAGAAGTTACAGGGGAACTATATCATTTATGTTCTGTCTTGCTTGTCGTCCAAAACGTACGACATT
Organism: Dynastes grantii; assembly: GCA_029619325.2. Classification (NCBI taxonomy): domain Eukaryota; kingdom Metazoa; phylum Arthropoda; class Insecta; order Coleoptera; family Scarabaeidae; genus Dynastes; species Dynastes grantii. The sequence goes on from JAROYF020000061.1 coordinate 51,132, forward strand.
TTTGAAATACAGTAATTCTTATCTTTAAAAATAATCAAAATAACAGAAAAACAGAAAGAAAACGACAGATTTGAACCGGCATCGCTCTGGCCGAGTTCTACCGCTCAACCAGCTCTGCCATCGCACCTCGGAGGCAATGCGATTATACAGGGTATAAGGTATTTATAAATAGCGAAAAAGATATTTTTACATAGTTGTGACGTCAGACTGATGTAAAGAGCTCGTTGCTAAGCAAAGTAGTCATAACAATTACCAAACTGTAGCTTGAAAGAAAAACCCTTTCAAACCTGGAGGAGTTCAAAACATTGGTTCTTCGAGCAAGACGACGAAGAAAGAAGTAGCGTGTTATGACATCCAGCATCTTGCACGTGAATTAAAACAACATCGAACAAATAGGTCAGTCTCCAGTTATTTTATATAATCTAACCTGGCACATTTCATTTCCTATCCTCAAATTCATAGTCTTCACATTCATAATGCCAAGCGAAAGCACGGAAATCAAGGCGTACTTATGTGAAGGGTTCTGTTACAAGATTTGTCACTTATCTCAGGAAACTCGTGGATGATGTAAATCCTATAGAACTTCAAAACTGTTATAATAATTTCAAAATATTATTAACGTAATATCATGATATTCAAGGTAAAATTGCTGGGACAGACACGTCAGAATTCGGAGTTCGTAGATTCTTATTATAGTCTAAGTAGTCAAGTCGAGCACATTATTGCATCAAAAAATGCTAACTGAAGCATAAAATCAGACATCGATTCGCCAAATACTTCAGTACCTCACAGTTCAGCAAAGCTTCCCACCATCGACTTGCCTAGTTTCTCATGTTCTTATAAGAACTGGTTACCATTTCACGATACGTTTGCCTCACTCATTCATGAAAATGTAGCACTTTCTAATATTCAAAAATACCACGATCTTAAATCAGCTTTTAAGGGTAAAGCAGCAAACATTTTACACTCGTTAGAAATTACCGCTGAAAACTACAATGAAGCATGGAACATGCTCAAAGATAGATACAATAATAAGCCTTTAATTGTTCAAAAGCACATCCACGCTATTCATCACTTACTTACTACATACAATTAGATACGGTAACACTCAAAGAATGGGAAAATAGTTTATCAGCCGAGGAAATGCCTAGTTTTGATGATATTACCAAATTTCTCACTCGCAAGTGAAACGATACTTCTCACCCAAAAATACCGACAAAAGTAGTTACGGGCAGAATGTCACACTGTTCGTTTTGTAAAGAAAATCACGCTGTATACAAATGTAAAACGCTTTTTAATATGTCAGTCGAGCAAAGAATTCAAGAAACAAAGGCCAAGAAATTATGTGTAAATTGTTGAAAGAGTAATCGTCTAGCTCTTCAATGTAAGGGAATAACTTGCAAAATATGCAATAAAAAACATAATATGCTGTTAATAATACGCGGTTACATACGTTTTCTAATCCCGGAAACACAATTCCAGACAAACCTAACCATGAATCTGTGACAACGCTAGCAAATTATATTTTCAACTTAAACGAATACACATATGTTTTATTATCCACCGCAGTTGTCAATATATTAGATGTTAATGGAAGTGAACATATATGACGTGTTACGTTCTCCCGGTTTAATGAACAATGCCGCTAGTCGTTTGCTTCGGCGTATCTTCCTTGTGAAGAGGGAGGAACAATTGCTTATGCTTGGATGTAAATAATGCTTATATATTTGTTCGCTTACTCGGTTGCTCTTTAAATTAAACACAGTACGCATAGAATCCTGCTATTTCTCATATAGAAAAATGCAAATATATAAGCATTGTGTAATACAGTCGACGGCGGCTAAAATGGACTCCGTTAAAGTGGACTTTCGGCTACAACGGATTTTTTTGCCTGGTCTCGACAAAAGAGTGGTAATAATAGATCGGTTAAATATGGGCTTGAACTTTTTTTAATATGGACTATTTGAGAAGTTTATAATAGAAATTTCCAAGAAAATATTTAATACATGCATACATATTTCCAGGTAAACTACAGTTAGATTATTTCCAAGTAATGCTATAATTATAAATTCCCAAGAAAAATACGGATTATCTTTACATAATGTGCACTTGGTTCTTCAGTTTAAAATTGTTCTCGTTGGTGATCGGTCGTGTTGGAGTTCGGTTTTAAAATGGTTAAGGGAAAAATGTTATCATTAGAAACAAAAGTGCAAATGATACGGGAAGTTGAAAACGGTATTAAACAAAGTGACGAATAAGCGTTTTGGTTAATAAACAGACAGTTAGTGCGATAATAAAAACAAAAGACAAAATTTTGGTTGATTTTAAGAATTGTAAACCAGAGACAAAGAAGGTAAAAAAAATTGAAAGGCAAGATGTCGATACTGTACTTTTGAATTTGCTACGATGGGCATTCCGATCAACGGTCACATTTTAAAAGAAAAGACAAATCAGCTTGCAAAGAGCTACAGAGAACTCAATTCAAACTTTGAATGCAGCGATGGTTGGATTCATCGATTCAAACAGCGACAAACAACCATTAGCAAGATCAGTGGAGAAGCTGGCGCTGTTTCTGAAAACGTTACCGAATCGTGACTGACGCATGAGTGGCCTAAATTATGTGACGGGTACAAACAGGAAGACATTTTTAATGCCGATGAAACGGGTCTTTTTTATGAACTTTTGCCGTCGCAAACGTATAAAGGTGAAACATGTATTGGGGGAAAGCAATCGAGAAAACGTATTACCATACTTCTGTGTGCAAACATGAACGGTTCTGAAAAAAGAAAGCTGTTGGTGTTTAAGATGTTTAAAAATTTATCGAGACTGCCTGTGAAATATAAGGGCAACAAGAAATCTTGGATAACGTTCATTATATTTAAGGAAGAGATGACGGACGGGGATCGAAAGCTACAAAGATCTAATCGCAAAATTTTACTGCTCGTTGATAATTTCCCCCCACCCAAAATTAAAAAATTTAAAAAACATTAGACTTGTATTTTTACCACCAGACGTCACGTCCGTCCTCCAGCCCATGGGCCAGGGCATTATCAGAACATTTAAGGCACACTACCGAAAACTTTTAGTACTAGACTTAGTGCAGGCCCTGCACAATGAGAAAGAACCATCTACGACACTTCGTAATGGAATTAAAAGCACAGAAACGAGTGTCAGCTGCCTGTATTAGAAATTGTTGTCGCCATGCTAAAATCTCGATAGCTATTTTTGAGGGGTGAGTTGAATTTGATTTTTTCTTTCTACAATCAAAATTCGTTAATTAATTGAATTTGTGGAAGTTTTGGAATTTTTCAATATTTTAAATCGTTTTATACGAAGTAGATGTTTACAAAGCATGAGGAAATCTAACGATTTGTTCATTCTGTAGGGCGTTTGCAGTAATTTACTCGACAAAAAAGTACAAATGAGGATATCTAATTAGATTTCCTCATGCGTACATTAAACACTACTTCGTATATATAGATTTAAAAAATTTTAAATGCCATTCCTTCCCCCAAAAACCCCAGTGTATAACTCAAACGCGCCCCTGGATTGGAAAGGAACTTTTTAATAATTTATGGCGGTTTAAGCGTAGTTGGGACTACTGCCGCTCAAATTTTACAATACGATTTGTTCAGTTCTGTGAGGCGTTTGCAGTAATTTACTCGACAAAAACGTACAAATGAGGATATCTAATTAGATTGCTTCATGCGTACATGTAAAATTCTGTTGTTTCAGGATAATGTATCTATCGTTACTTGGTTAAATAACAACAATGTAACGGAGTCTGTTAAAGGTCTAGAAAATGTGGAGGACTTTATTCAAGTTGACCTGGATCTCATCACCTACGAAGTATCAGACGAAGTCAGCCTGGTAGAGCATTTTAGAGAACAGGCAACAAACAATGGTGTAGAAGACGAGATAGAAGCATCAGATGACAAAGGGCCAAGATCGATTCCATCAGCTGCTGATGTGTTACAACTCATCAAATAAATTGCAATAGAATTGGTGATAACGCATCATTGAACCTTGCAGAAAAACTAAAACAAAAACTTGAAACTAACTTTCTTAAAAATAGAAACAAGCAGTGTAAAATAACAGACTTCTTTATTAATAAATAATGCTTCTTAATTTAAACCTTTAAGTTATTTTATTATAAACTTTCTTTTTTACAAATGTTATGGACTTCTTTTAAAATGGACTAAAAACCATGGTCCCCGCAAATCCAAGTTCACCGCCGTCGACTGTACATATATTAATTCCGTGTATGCATTTATATGTATCTCAACGTTTCTGAATGCTCGGTCCACCACCACAACCCTCCGGAACCCGAGCGTTTTGGGCGACAGCAGCGAAGAAAAAGCCTATCACTACCGCAAAAATATGTTATACAACTCACGGCTCCCAGACGCTCGTGTTAGTTCATGTATTTGTATGATACACCACCTCTAGTATCTATTACTCCTGCTGCTGTTCCCATACATAGTCAAAAAGTGAGAAACCAAAGATTGTGTGACGAATAGATGCTATGTTTGCGTAAGCAAAAAGCGACGATTAAATAGGGGATTATGTATTTCCTCCGACAAATACATATCGAGCGCTCACCCAATACATACCCCGATAGCTCCATCGTGGGGATATGTGTATAAATACTATTAGGCAATTTTTAATTTTGGGTTGGATTTTTATAATATTTTTTGAAAAAATTAAAATATTTTTTACATTAAACCCTAAAGTTAAAGTTCTAATTAATACAAACATGTAATATATGAATTCATACAAAACGAAACAAGTGAAATATTAAACTTACAACAAAATAGAACAAAAAATTGGATCAAATAAAATTATAAATTTACAGAAAATAAATAAAATGTTAAGTCATGATATGGTCCGTAATTAGTGGGAAAGGAATGGGACGGTTACATATCGTGGAAGGAACCATGCGACAGGACCAGTATAAAAGTCTTGCAGACAAAATTGGTTCCACAGATGGATGGATGGTTTGGCAATAGCCGTAAGGTCTTCATGCAGAATGGAGCACCTTGCCATATGGCCAAAAGCATTAAAAGTTTCTTGCTAGAGCAAAAAATTCCTCTGTTACCATGGCCCGGCAACTCACCGGACATGAACCCCATCGAAAATGTCTGGGAGTGCCTAAAAAGGGAATTGGGTTCCGTTGATAGGGAGAATCATCCACCATTGGAACCATAATGACAATTAAAAAAAAAATAGCAACCAGCTGCATAAGTAGCATGCTCAAAGGAATGGCTGCACTTATTAAAGCCAATGAAATCTTTTTTATATTTTTGTATTAATTTCAATTTCTTTTGTTCAATAAATATGCAAAAAGGTTAAAACCATCATTTAATGTCATTTCCCTATGGTTAATATAGCAATAATTGATTCTAAAACTCAAAAAAACAGAATTTACCAAGTGAATCTAATAATATGAACAGGGACTGTATGTTCTAAGCGCAAATATAACAAGAATGTATCGTCAAGTACTGGTAACAAAAGAGTGTACACCGTTTCAACGAAATCTGTGGCGAGGAAATAAATCTGATGAAGTAAAAACATATGAATTAGCCACGGTAACATACGGAACCGCTTCAGCTTTATATTTCGCAATAGGAGCGTTGCAATATTGAACACATAATCATGCCAGCAATTATCCATTAGGCTCAAATATCATACTACGTGATTTTAACCATAAGGTTAAAAATGTTAATGCAAGAGATTTGGCAATTAAAGTTGAAATGGGGCGAGTCGCTCCCGCTGACTATCCAAAACCCTGCATGAAATTCACAGGTTTTGTGATGTTAGCGAGCTAGGGTATGGGGCATGTATTTATATACGTACCGTAAATACATCAGGGGATAAATCATGCAACTTGTTATGTGCAAAATCAAAGGTAGCCACTCTTAACGCCACCACTTTACCCATACTAGAATTATGTGGTGCTCTGCTTCTGGCTCAACTAATTGACAGAATAAAGAAAGTCTTACCTTTTAACAATCATAAAACATTTTACTGGACCGACTCTAGAGCCGTTCTACACGTACGAGAATTTTTAAATAAATTCTTTTAAAAATCTTTGACGTGGCAAACAATATTCCTATTCTGAAATTTATTATGAAAATTTTCACAATAAAAATATAGAGAATGTTCCATATTTTCAACAAAATTTGACAAAACTCGACGCGAGAAAGTGCGCACAAACACAGCGCGAATGCGCATTTTCAACTTAAAAGGTTAATGACTCAGTTTTTCAACCAAAAGGAGCAAAACATTATCCACACAAGCTTGACCCAAGAAGGTGTTAATTAGCATTCTATTCCGCCTATATCACCGTACTTTGGCGGAATTTGGGAAGCGGGCTGTAAAATCCGTAAAACACGCAGCCTTAAATTATGAGGAATTTTACGCTCTAAGTGCAAATTGAAGCTATATTAAATTTCCGGCCGTTTATATCAAATGATCCAAGCGATCTTACGATCCCACTTCCTAACTGGAGATAAACTGACACAACTTCCAGAACCTTGTGTACTGGATTTATGTCTTAATCCACTATCACGTTGGCAATACATACAACGCTAGCGCGATCACTACTGGCAGCGATGAAGTAAGGAATATTTAAACCAACTCCAAACAAGAACAAAAAGGAGGGCCCTCGGATCCACCGAACTGATAACCGGGAGTTTGGTGCTCCTAAAAGAAGACAACATTCCAACTGGGTAATGGTTGACTGGTCGAGTAGAGAGAACGTTTGTGGGTGACGATGGTGTTGCGCGCACAGCGTCCGTAAAAACAGTTAACGGTGTATACAAAAGGGCAGTAGCTAAGTTATGCATTCTCCCCGGCGGTTAGTGCTCGTTTCTTTTGTCATTTTCTATTTTTATCATCAGACTTTAATGCCATTAGGTTAAGATTATAGCAAACTTATTATTCTATTTCTTTATTTTGCATAATTATTTTGTTTGTTCTATTTTGAAAGCCCATTCTTTCAAGGCAGGCGGCATATTAGGAATTGTATTTTATATTAGTTCTAAGATCTGATTTTTTCCCGCTAAAATATTTCCTTCATTCTTGGAATTACACGCTTGTTAAAAAAACTTTAAAAGAAACGGTAAACCTTTAGAGAAAGTTGCCACCCAGCAGGAGAGAAAGCGGTGACGAGAGAGGCAAAAGTTAAAAATAGGCAATGAAGTGAAGCGGATGTAGAGACCCTAATACAAGGCTAAATTACCTCATATGAATTGTTAATTTGCTTTTATAATCTCTTGTTCCTATTTTTACTAATATACAACAAAAAGGGTTTCAACTTTGTCGCGAGCGAGTTAACCAGAAAAACGTATAATTCAATTTAGTGAATATATTTTGTGAATATTCATATTCAGAAGTTTTAGGAGGAGTTCAAAACAGCAACGCTGTATTGTATTGCGACCGTTGTCGAGGTGAAAATAGTGATGAGGCAGTTGAAATAGTAGATATATTTAAAATTAAATATTCTTACGAGCTACTCAAATCGGAAATCCACAATATACGGTGGTGATGCGGAACTGACTAGATAAGTCGGACGTCAAGATATTAACGATCTTAAACACAATAACAAACAGGCTACAGAGATTGGAGCAACTGAATTTTACATCGTACTACAGTTCGTTATTAATTATAATTACACACAAAGTTGATAATATAAGTACGGAAAAAATCGTTAAATACGTTGAAAACTTAGTATGTTTTAAATTAAAATCAAGTTCAGAGTATATCGATTCTGTGGGTGAAATATTTTTCATTTGAATAGGTTACAGAATGATGTTTCTTTATACAAGTGTATATAATTAACATATACATGAGTATGTAAATATGACAATACTTATATAAAGAAATGGTAAGAAAACAATAAATCCAGAACAACACAGCTCATCAAAAACGGACGACTTAAATAAAATTTCCACACGTTACGAGAAAGAGACTGTGAAGATAGTAAAACTAGAACTAAATAAAATACACTACCGACGGAAAGTTTGGAAGCAAATAATTTTTGAAAATGAATTGGCACAAGAGTTATTGGAAAAACACACTCATCTTGTTGGCACCTATAATGCCGGTAGAAAAGGCTTTCCAAAAGAGGTTGTATCTGCTAAACTCAAACGCGGCAAAGTGATATCACGGGAGGATCCAAATGGGATCGTATGTCTGAAGTGATGTAAGGGTTCTATCAACAAAGCACGACCCAATTTTGGTAGACAATCCAATGAGAAAGTCAACCTCTAGAACTACACAAAACTTGACTACAGATAGCGCTCCGATAGATCCTGCTCAGCCTTCAACCAGCACTTCTGCTAGTCCACCCCTCATTTCCAATCAAGATGCTGCTTCAACTGCAGAAACCCCCAGGGGAGGCAGGAAAGGCATCAACGAAACCACAGGCTGTTCTGGCGTACAATGAAGGCAAATCTGGTATTGACCAAATGGGGTCACATGCCACCACCCTTCACAAACGAGTTAAGTGGTTTTAAAAGCTTGGTGTTGAACTACTTTTAGGAATATCTGTTGTCAACGCATGGGTCCTCTATAAGATGGTGACAAAAAAGAAAATTCAGATTCGTGCTTTTCGGGAAGAGATAGCTATGCAACTACTGAATATTATACAAGGAAAAGGGGAAAAATCCAACATCACGCGTTCGAGATTTGCTGTAAATTCCATAGACTAAATCTAAAATACAACGAAGATGGTAAAAAAAAACGTAGGAAATGTTGCAAATGTTATGAAAGCCCCCAGAGGGGAAAAGGGGCGAGAAGCACCGCATTCTAAAATGGTGTTTACCTTCTCTAGTGAGTGTCCGAATAAGCCACAGTTATGTCTTGATTGTTTTAATGCTACACATGCATCCTAACTCAGTTTGTTTTTGATTGCCGTTATGTAAGTTAAGTGTTCTTAGATTCTATTATAACATTAGTTTTTATATCGTTTTTTTATATAGTCGTCCTTCAGTTTAAGTTTTTCGGACCATAGATTAAGCTCTTTTAACATACATAGTCTTAGTATAACGAGAAAATCGACTTAATGTAAGAATTTTTGTATTTCATTTTTTGTTTGGTACAATAAAAGCCATAACAAAAATTGTTTTCTTTTTACACCCTCTCATACCGATATCTTTTTCAGGCAGGCCAAACCAAATATAGGTAGTTGTTCCCTGTAGGCCGCAGTATAAAATCCCCATATATAAATGCCCTACTGTCATTTATATATGAATGACGCGGCTTACTATAGTATAATGTCCGTCATGTAAATATGAATGACGTGGCACTTTCGGAAAAGTCACTGTCATTCCTATAAGAATCGTCAACCGTCAAGTGAAACGACAACCCAAAAATCGACAGCAATTATGGGAGTACCTTCAAGAAACATGGCAACAAATTGACGCTGACTTTCTGAACAAATTGTTACTACGAATGCCAAGAATTTGTAAGGCTGTAATTAAAGCGAAACGTGGTCATATTCCATAATATTAAAATTACATTATTATATTTCATAATATGTATTTTACGAGGGTAAGTCAAATGTTATCTACACATTCGCCATAACAAACTTTGAAGGTTATCGTAGTGGCGACCGCTTGTGCATGCGTCGAGCTGGCGCCTCTGTGGTCATGTGTGCGGAATTTAATCACGATCGCGTTATTTGTCTGCCAGCTACAACAGCATAAGCATGTCAGCTCCGCTATTAGTTTGCACCAAAGAGGAACCGATTTTTGTGGTTAGAGGGTGTGAAAGATGCCGAAATTCCCCGGAGACTTTTGCCACAATACGAGGACAGTACTTTATCCCGTAAAAACATTTTTTGTGGATCGAAATGTTTCAAAGTGGCCGCACGAGCGTAACATAAAAAGAGGGAGCTGAACGGCTGTCAAGCTCGAGCACCGACGACAACATTCAGCAAGCGGTTCTGCCTATCAAATTATCCACGATGAACTAAAATTTCGTAGTGTGTGCGCGATGGGTACCACGAATGCTTACCGCAGAAAACAACACCAAACGTTTGGACATCTGCCAACGCTTACTGGATTGTTTCTACGCGGAAGACGTCGCATTTTTAAGCAGAACAGTGACCGTTGATGATGAAACATGGGTTCATCACTACGAGCCCGAATCGAAACGCCAGAGTATGGAATGGAAACACCCAGGATCTCCAAGCATGAAAAAATTCAAGGCCTCGCCATCGGCTGAGAAGGTGATGCTAACCGTATTTTGGGACGAAAAATGCCCTATACTGGACGACTACCTGGACAGGGGGCTACCGTAAATAATGTGGGGTACAGTGATTTGTTGGCGAAAAGCTGAAACCAACAATTCGAAACAAACGCCGTGGTCTACTCTCAAAGAAAGTCCGCACACGGCCCATCACACAATAGAAACTATCAACAGGTTGGGCTTTGAGACCCTGGAACACCCTCCCTACAGCCCTGATCTCTCTCGCTCCCTCAGACTTTCATCTCTTTGGACCGCTCAAGGAAGCTTTGAGAGGTCGTCGATTTGCCTCAGATACAGACGTTCGGGATGCGGTGCAAAAGTGGCTTCACGACCAACCGAAAACTTTTTACCAGGAACGCATACGGAAGCTTGTGGCTCGCTGGACCAAGTGCATTGCTAAAGGTGTAGACTATATCGAAAAATAATGTATCTGTTGTACACCTATCTTCGTTTAATACAGTTGTAGAACTAAAAGTGTAAGTAATTTTTGACTTATTCTCGTATTATATTATGTATTTTTTAAAACAAATGACATATGTTTTATTTAAACATACGTTGGTGCTTCCAAATTTTCTGTCGGTAGTGTATATAAAATTCAACGTGCAAAAAAAGTTACTACAAAATTTCTGTGCTTCTGCAGCTTGAAAACTGTATAGTTTTTCTGCCAAAGAGATATTTTGAAACAATTCAACGAACGAACAACAACGAAAGTTACTTGGAGAAGTTCAACTCAAAAAATTATTATATTATCAAAGAAGTCGTGGAGACAATGGATAAATTGCCTCCGGTTACTGAATTTAAAGAACTGCAGGTAAGTAATGTTTGCTTTGTTTATTTATTTTCACTCTGAACCTAACTGATAATATTTTGTATTAGTATTTTCTTTGTATTATGTCTTTGAAAGAATTATATATAAGATACTTAATCACCTTGATCTACGTAAAAATATATTTGATTTACGCTCTCAAATACCAGAGACGCTGTTCAAGGAAATAATTGCATATAAAAAGAATAGTCAACAGTTTTGGTTAAATATTTTAGAAAATTTACATAGCCCTAACTCAGAAGATCCTTACGAAGTCTTTAATATTGACAATTCTGATTTTTTGGGGGGGGGGGGGGATAATTTTGATTTTGAATTCGATTCTCGAAATACTAATGAATTCCTTTATATCCTTACCATTGAGAATTGGGTGATGTATATAATTGTAAAAAGTTGTCTATATTAAAAGAATATAACTTATTAAACGGACAATACGTTTGTAATCAATGTTGGGCTAAATTTACAGCCATACAGATTGAACCCAAGGAATATCATGAAACTATTTATGTTACGGATTTATTGGATTTTGTTCAAGACAGAAGTAATTGTTGCAGTATATGTATAAAAGCACTACTCTTCCGAATACAGACATATACGAGAAGAGTATTTTTGTTAATCTAGTTCTATAAGCGTTTACCAAATAATCTCCAGGTATGTTGTTGTGGTCACAAATTTTATACAAAAATTCAATATACCGGACATTTATGTTCACAACAACATAGTGATAACAGTCATATGTTGGGGGAAAGTCTATATAAGATAGAAAGTAGTTTCAAAAACTGCATTGTACGTTATAAAGATGTTGGTCTTAAAACTGTTGATGTTCCTACTTTCACATTTACAATCGAATATCACCTTATCCACACTAAAGTAATGCTTAAGATCTCACAGGTATTCGATTACCGGTTAAAATTAAAGATTTACAAAAAATAGAAAAACTAAATAATTTAAGTATAAGCGTGAACGGGCTTATCTATGTGATGGTTGTTTAATTGAGTTTGCATCCCAACAATCTCTCGACAGACATTCGATCGAAGATTGCAATAATGTATGTACGAGCTTTTGAACCTTAAGAAGCAACAAACCTATATATTGTAATGTTATAATTTACAACTTCGAACATAGTTGCCATTAGCGGCACGTATAGTGTGTTCAGTGTGTCCACTCGTTCAACGTCTAAATCCCTCTGGCGGCTACTAGCACTTTTTCGGTAGCTCCTACTCCTTTTATGGTCATCTACCGCTGGAGCGGAGATGCTAGGGAATTATATTAAGTTCAGTCAATGACGATTATGGTGGAACGAATAAGTAACTCCTCTTTTGTTCATTTAGATATCGCGTAGAGTTCATATGAAATCGTCATAATTCCAGGTTAGTTTTAATTTTTTTAGTTTCAATACTCGTTAAATTTCATTCATTGATATCTAGTTTTATTTAAATTGCCGGAAGAGCGTGTTTAAGACACTCCCCAACCCTCAATTAATTAACCAATTTTGAAAAATTTATTTTTATTAAATAATTTCCGACATTTAAAATATTACGAATTGGCGTCCAACGTGGAGCCAATTTGTTACAATATATTCCATTTAGAATGTGGGCATTGTACGAATTACCTTCTCTGCGTAAAGCGAGAACGGCTATATGGCCTATCAAAACAAGTGCAAAACTGGAAAAATCTCACTGTTATTGTTGCCCTTCAAATAAACCGAAAGAACAACTTGAAGGCAGATGCTTCTAAATCTGATCACGCATTAATCACAAATATAAAACTGCATCTTAACGCTGACAGTTAGCCCTACAATAACATGAATCTCCAATTTAATGATCAGAAGTACGCAAAAGCATACCGTATGTGCGCAGCCTTCCGATCTAATTATTACAACAAAAATAGTCAACCGTTGCTAGAATATGAAAAATTCGGAGCATCTCTCAGGTCCTGGAGAATTCTTCAAAACCCCGCCCGAGGCGTCCCGCCTCTGAACTGCCTGGAGGACTGAGAGCGCTTATAAGGGGTCGCAGAAAGGCCCGCAAGCGGGCCCAGTCCACCAGATGCCCCTAGGACAACCGCAGGGCGAATCTTCTCTTCAAGCTGCTACCGCTCACCACCGAAGACAGGTCCCTTTGAAAGATCTCCAAAGTACTCAGAAAACCAGGCAGACCCCCATGCCGGCCTCTTCACGGCGCACACGGCTTAGGCTTCTCCCCCGAGGGGAAGGCCGAAATAAATATCCTTTGGACGACGACGAGGAGCAAGACTGCATCACCAATCTGGCCCTGAAGAGATTGCCTCCCGAGGCGATGGAGAAGCTCTGCGCTATCGTCAACGCATCCCTCCGACTCCAACATTTTCCTCTTTGTTGGAAGCACGCCGAAATTGTCACTATCCCCAAGCCGGGGAAGGGCCCCCTGTTCCCCCAGAACTATCGACCGATCAGCCTTCTATCGAACATAGCTAAAGTAGCCGAAGCCGTCATCCTGGCTCAGCTGAAGGACCTATGCGACGATTTAGGTTCCATCCAGGACGAACAGTTCGGTTTCGAGCAGTATTGTCCACGGAATTGCAGCTTTTCCGCTTTTCGGAGCACATACACGACGGTCTCGACAGGCGAGAAACCGTCGGCGCCGTTTTCTTCGATATCGCAAGTACCTTTGACACGGTCTGGCACAGAGGGCTGATCCGAAAGCTGGTCGCATCCGGTGTAAACCCCTCCATGGTTGGGCTAATTAGGTCGTACTTGCAACGCAGATCTTTCTGCACCAAGTACCAATCCGCGAAGTCAAGCATCCGCAGCATCAGATCCGGCGTCCCGCAGGGCTCTCTCTTCGGGCCGCAACTCTTCCTGATGTTTATGTCGGATCTCCCCCGGGAGCCTGGCACGGAACTGGCAATTTATGCGGATGACACTGTCGTCTACACATCATGCCGGAAAGAGGTCTTCGTCGTTAGACGGCTACAACTGGCTACCGACGGCCTCCTGCGCTGGGCCGCCCGATGGAGACTCCGCGGTAACGAATCTAAGTGCGCAGCAGTTACATTCACCAGGAGCTTGCGCGAACCGCCAGAGTTCGTCCGTGCGGGGGGCGTTGTCTTGCCGTGGTGCCCTGACGTTAAGTACTTAGGAGTCCACTTCGACCAGAAGCTCACCTGGAAGAAGCAGATGCAGGAGACAAAGTCCAAGTTCTTCGCTGCCCGCAATTCGTTGCTCCTACTCTTAGGGCGTAGGAGTCCCCTTGCTTCTCTACACCTTGACCCTCAGACCGCTGCTGACTTACGGCGCTATGGCCTGGTCCTCGGCGCGCTTTACCCACATAATATCCTTAGAGCTCCTCCAGAATAAGACTCTAAGGATAATTTCTGGAGCCACTTGGTTTGTAAGGAATTCTCAGATTCATCGCGATCTGGGAGTCCCGACGCTCCGCGAATATCTCGAAAAGATCCTTACCGCCGCGTGGGAAAGGGCCCGCGCGAGCGACAACAGGTGTGTTCAAGAGGTAGTCGTTCCTCAAGATCAACCCCCTCCCAGGATTCACGTTAGACGACCAGCGGACTCCTTTAACCTTCGCTGAGAGTCACTCCCGTCAAAGGAACGACAAACACCCCCTAAACAAGACTTCTTCCTCAAAGCTAAACTCAGTTTTTAGCCCACTAGGACGAAAACATTTTCCCTAGTATATACCTACCCCCCTGACGGCGTGATAGTGCCGCACTAAGTTAGCTAAAGGACAAAAGGGTTTAAGGTTTCTTAAAAAAACCGACCCTAGGAAACGATAGGATCCCAGTGTGAAACTGATTATAAACCGGACATCATCTTACGCTACAATAAAACAAAGGGTGCAGTGGATACAACGGATAAATTGGCAAAAGAATACGCCACATAAAGAAAAAGTAATCGGTGGCCGATGGTAATATCGTCCCATTTGCTAGACATTGGTGGCATCAACGCCTATAAACTTTGGATGTTAAAAAATCCAGAATGGAAAAAAAATCGTTTGAAAAGGAGAAGAATGTTTTTGTTGGAGTTGGGCCAAGAGTTAATTAGGAAAAATATAATTCGTACATACAATAATGACAAGTCATTACATTCCAACGTAAAACAACACATGGCAACCATTTTGCCAGAATTAAATGTAAGGAACGAACAACCTCCTCCCATTATTGCCAGGCAACAACGACGTTACTTATGCGACAGAAGTAAAGACAGGAAGTCTCGAAAGTTTTGTATTCGGTGCAATCAGTACGTGCGTGGAGAAAATTCAAAAAATAAAACCGTTTGTAATAAGTGTGATAATTAAATTTATATTTCAAATGTCACGGTTTTTTAGTTTCTATTTTTCTCTTAATTATTTTTCTATATTATAGCATATTTTTTGCTTAAAACATTGTTTGTTCTATACTCTTCATTTCCTGGTGGGTTTATTTGTTTATCAATGTTCACAACAAACGTATGTGAAAATATATTGTTCCTTGTAATCAAAATGTGTTTATTTTCTGATATACCTTAATAACAAACATTAAAAGAACAAATTTATGCAAAAAAATAATGGGGTACGTTTGCACCCCACTTGATATTTAATGTAAGTTTCTAACCACAGGTTTATGAAGGTTTAAAGGTTGTTAAATGAGTTAAAAAGGTTGTTAAATGAGTATAATGTAAAGATAAATGAGAAAAAGAAAATAAATTCTATAAAAAATCAGTTAAGTTTTTAGGTCATATTGCAAATGAATCAGGAATTAGTCCTGCTAATGATAAAGTAAAAAGTAACTCAACTTAAGTCATATTTGGGGTTATTGAATTGGTATGGAAAATTTATACCCATGTTGTCAGAAAGGTTAAAAATGTATGATTTATGCAAGACTGGAGTTAGATTTGAGTGAGGTAAAGAATGTGAGGAATGTTTTACAGAGTAAAGAACTCCTGCTGAGCAGTCGTGTATTGGTACATTATGACCCGAGCCTTCCTATTTTTGTTACGTGTGATTTAAGTTCATATGGTGTTGGAGCTATGTTAAACCACAAGATCGATGGCGAGGATAGACCTGTTCCATTCGCATCGAGCACCTTATCCATTGTGGAGCAGAAATACTCACAAATTGAACGAGTGGCTTTAGCCGTAATGTTCGCAATGAAGAAATTCCACAAATATATTTATGGCAGACATTTTACAATAATTAGCGACCATCAACAATTACAGTATATTTTTGGTCAAAATAAGGGAATACCCGGAATCGGGAATCCAGAGGTGGGCGATCACGTTATCCGGTTATGATTACGACATTATATATAAAAAGGGAAGCTTAATAGGTAATGCGGATGCTTTATCGCGTTCACCTATTACAAGTAAGACAAATATTCCAGAAACGCTGTACTCTTTTAATCTAAATGATCCCCTTAAATTATGAGAATATTGCATAAGCTTCAAGGAAAGATATTTTAATCTCAAAAGTGATACATCTGACATATAAGGCTGGCCAAATGCAATATCCAGGTTGGGGTAATAAAATTATAATTGCGGTAGCCTTGAGAATTCAAGTATTTCAAGTTATTCAATGGACAGCACATAGGAGCAGTAAGAACAAAAATGTTAGTAGGATCAGTGTGTTGGTGGCTAAACTGTAATGAAGAAGAAAAGTTTATAGCGGAATGTCAGGTTTGCCAAGAAACACAGAATTTCACAATGCTAAACTTTTACCATGGCCAAGCGCGCCTGGTAATTTTCATAGGGTTCATATTGATTAAATTATACCTTCTTGATAGCAGCAGATAGCAGATCGAAATGGATAGAGTAAAGTTAATGAATAGGGACACGACAGCTGAGGAAAATATATTGAAATTAAGAGGTATTTTCAATAACCGGGCTACCAATTGAATTAGTGAGCGATAATGGTCCGCCATTTAACTCCGCCAATAGTATTAAGCCCATTAAAACACCATCGTATGATCCTCAATCAAATGGGCGTGGAAAGACGGCGGTGCAAACCATAAAGAAATTATTGGAAAAAATCTTTGTTTCATAATAAACATGAACTGAGTAAAACGGAGGTTGAAACAGAATTGCTCAACTTGTTATTTACTTACAGAAACACACTATCAACAGTAACTGGTATGAGTCCAGCTAAGCAAAAAACTAATGCAGGCTATGAAATCAAAGACGGTGCTCAAGAGGCAGGCAACAGTTCGCATCAACCGATTGAGCAACCGACCATTACCAAGTCAGGAAGAATAATAAAACCACCCGTTAAACTAAATCTATAATTTGTACTTAACTTATTTAGACTTAAGGAAGGGAGAGATGTTATGTATACCTTAGACACCACATTTTGAGTGATGTAAGCTGGCGCCGCCTAGTAATGTATGTAGAAGTAAGATCAGAGAGTGGTAAATGAGTTTTGTGTTGTAGCCTATTTTTTCCGTTAATAAAATTAGATAATTAAGTACATGTTTGTCTTATTACACAACACAAGACATATTGTAAATTAACAACTTGTACAAATCAAGATATCAATGTCTTAGGTAAATGTAAATTGAATTGTGTTTATTATAACAAGTCACATATTTAAATATTCTATGTGGTAGATATAGATGCTCCATCAATAATAGGATCCCAAGTTGTAAGGAATTAAACGTTTTGAAAAGAATAGGGGAAGAAGGGGTACAGTATTACACGGGGTACGGTGTTACATCCCTTGTTGTGAATGAAATGTCAATAATACAGCGCCAGTAATAATTGTGAATGTCAGTCTTGATCACGAGCTTTGTGTGTGCGGTCGTAAGGTGAGTTTCGCCGTATTTTTGGAGACGAAGTAAGTATTTCATATATTTTATGCCACAAAGTAAAATATTACAATCCTTTTAAAATTGTGTATGACTAGTGTAAGATAAGATATCAATAGTTTTGCATAGTAGTGGCATATTAAAAGTATGCATTTTTATGTTGAAACATAACCTTGCATATTTTAATATTTGGGTACACTAGGTTTGAAATTTGAACGTACGGGGCATAGTGTTACATAATACTTGGGGGTACAGTGTGACATGTAACACTGTGCCTCTATATGTAATATTGTACCCCGTGTATAAAAACGCAAAGTTTCAATTTACCTATTGTTTTAGAAATGGTGAGAAATAAGAAAGAAAAAAGAAAAACTGGGAATTTTGATGAAGAGAGCATGAAACGAGCTGTGCTAAATGTATTAATAATGAAATATGTATCTATCAGACAAGCAGTCGATCAAGAAAAATTAACGCCCATGGCAGTGAAACGATATGTTGATAAATACAAAAATACACTGGAACCAGAGCGCATAAACTTCTGTTTTACTCCCAGGTGTGAAGTAAATCGAGTGTTCCCAAAGAAACTTGAGGACGAGGGATTATTTAATCACAGCTTGTCGTATGCATCACGGTTTGAACAGAACTGTTTGTCCTTAGCTTATGAGCTGGCAAAAAGAAATAATTTGAAATATCCAGCAACCTGGGACAAAAATCAACAGACTGGTGTTGACTGGTTGAGTTGTTATATGGAAAGATATCCAGAACTCTCATTAAGAAAGCCAGAAGCTACCCGTTTGGGACGTGCAACAAGCTTTAACCGGACAACAGTCAATGAATTTTTAGACAACCTATCGAAAGTTTTCACTGAATTTCTATCCGGACCACTTCCACAGAATATTCATAACCTTGATGAAACTGCATTAACGACAGTTCATAACCCCCCAACATTATTGGGCAAAAGGGTCTCAAGCAGATTGGTCAGATAACATCTGGAGAAAGGGGTGTTTTGGTGGGGTTGTTGTATTAATGCAACCGGAAATTCAGTGCCGGCCATTTCTAATATTTCCAAGGGTGCATTTTAAAGAATGAATGCTTACAGGATGCCCTCCCGGAACTGTAGGCAGTGCTGCGAAAAGTGGATGGATGAATGGTGAAATTTTTATTGATGTATTAAAGCATTTTCACACTTCCGTAAAAAGTACACCGGAGTCACTCGAACTTCTAGTAATCGACAATCATGAATCCCATATTTCAATAGCTTCCCTGGAATTTTGCTTCTTACTGTTTTTAAGTCGCTTAAATTAAATTTTAACAGTGCTTGCAACGACTGGATGGCTATGCATCCTGGCAAAACTATAACAATATACAAAATTAGTGGTTTACTAGGAATATCGTATCCAATAGCATTTACGCCTAATAATATTATTAATGGGTTTAAATCTACTGGCATCTGGCCTTTTAATAGAAGTATATTTAGCGACGATGAATTTTTATGTTCATCGGTTACGACAGGTGTATCGACAGTGAAGAACAACCAACAATGCCCTCAGTTTTGCAACAATCACTAGTGTCTTCAACATCGAGACAATCACCACTGCCTTCAACTTCGCGACAATCGCTAATCCTACAACCTCCAGAAAAATCACCACAAAATTTCCCTGAAGAGGAGAAACGATCAAATCATTCTGAATCAGGCATACAAACGCACCAAATTTCTTTTCCGCATTTGATATCACCGATTATTGTAAAACCGTTTCCAAAAGCCTCTCCAAGGAAAGAATCCAAATCGAGAAATAGGAAAAGAAAAAGCAAAATTCTTACCGACACCCCAATTAAGAATCAAATTATAGAAGATATACAGAGCAAAAAATCAGTGAAGCAAAGAATACTATAACCAAAATCTTTATAAAAATTGAAGTTGAATAAATGTTTAAAAATTAATTTATCTAATTAAATGTTCCATTTTAAAGTCATTAACCAAATTGATATAACGGTGTACCCCGATCTATGTAATACAGTACCACGCTAGGGGGGCACAGTGTTACATTTAACACTAGTTTACATAATGTTGTATTACAAAATAAATGGTTTAATAAATTTGTCAAATAAACTTGCAAAAGTAATGTTAGACCATAACCAAACAGGGGAAATGAAAATATTTGTTTTAGGCTTATTTTACAAAGAAATACTATTTTAAACAATTTTTCCATAACACTGTGCCCCCTATTCCCCTACCGGCCGGTTTTTTCAATACGCTTAACCAAGATTAAAAGGAGGAGATTATCTTTAATCCCGATTAAAAATAAAATGTTGGTTTTTTAATTCCGTTTAAACGTAAATCTCGGTTAGCTAATCTCGATTTACTAATCTTCCCGTAGTGACCGTTTAATCTCAGAATTTCTCGGTTAAATAAGTAGTGGAGATAGTTCGTACAAGTTGTATAGGTTAGGTCTACAGAATACGTTAGGCGCAAATGATATACTTTGATTTTGAAGATGGAAAAAACACAAAATAGAGGTCATAATTTTGCTACAGAAGAAATAAACCTGCTGGTTTCATTAGTGGAAAAAATAAAGTAAGTAAATCTTTGTAAAATGTTTAATGAGATATAAAATTTCTGCGGGATTTTTCCGACAAATAAACGATTGCCTTTGAAATAAAGGCCTAAAACACACGAAATTTTATATTTAATTAATCACCATACAACTGCGAATAAAGTGTTTAATACACGTGATTAAGAAAGGTTTCACGAAGCAATTTTAGTCTTTAATGGAAAATAAAGCACAAATAAAGTAAGCCAGAAAGAAAAACAAAATTCCTGGGGTATAATAACCCAAATGTTCAACAGCAGTTCAGGTTCAATGTCACAGACAAGTAATGAATTGAAGCTGAAATGGGACAACATGAAAAAGATTGTTAGAAAAAGCTGCAGACAATAGAAGAGAAACGATAAAGACTGGAGGAGGCAAACCATCATTTATAGATATATCTTCAATTGAAGAAAGAATTATGGTAATGATAAAATTATCTGTTGAAGGTTTGCCTCCACGATTTCATGAGGTGGAGATGGAAGAATTGCCAAACATTGAGGTATATACATGTTGAAACATATATATGCAGTATAAATATAAAAATAAAATTTTCAGGATGAAAATATTAATAATACCGTAGGGAAAACTGAAAATAACGAAGAAATTGTAGCAATTGTTTTAACAGAGGTAATTTCAAGTAATTTTTTAATTTTAAAATTGAAAGAAATAATTTTGCTTGTCTAGAATTCATGTTTAGAAAA
The DNA here is from genome assembly GCA_029619325.2 of Dynastes grantii. Lineage (NCBI taxonomy): Eukaryota > Metazoa > Arthropoda > Insecta > Coleoptera > Scarabaeidae > Dynastes > Dynastes grantii. Next base: position 72,272 of record JAROYF020000061.1, read on the forward strand.
TTTGGAAGCGGTAGAAACAATTGCAGAATGTAATGATGTACCAGAAAGAAAATTACCACTGGCAGATGAGAGCAGTTCATTACAAAATATTGAAATTGGACGACGACCAGAGAGGACACTGCGGAAGCGTTGAGTTCGTATTTATACTAACACATTAATTACAAAAATACGCATATTTTCAATTTAGGTTCTAAAGGTTAATCAAAGGCATCAGAATGAAAATAATTTTCAATTATATATTGCTGAAAAAAGAAAAATTGCTGCATTACATGCTGAGTATCTAAACTTAAAAATACAACTTAAGGAGCAAAACAATGAAAAGAAAAACAAAAGACGGGAGGAATTACAAAAACAAAAATTAAGAGTCCTAGAAGCTAAGGAGAATTATTTTAAATCCCGAACAAAAAAATTATTGTAAATAGATATACGAATATAATGTATATATAGACTATAGAAGAGTCAAAAAATTCAATATTAACTTTGCTTAATATGATTTAATTTAAAAATAAATATGAAATACTATGGATGGTTGTGTTCATATTCTTTAGTTAATCTTCTACATCATCTGGCTCTTGTACATGATGATCTTCAATATAAACTAAAACTAAAGCAGGAAAATAATGAAAAAAAAAACAAAAAAAGGGAGGAATTACAAAAATAAAGAACTCTAGAAACAGAATTATTATAAATCTCGAAAAAAAGGAATTGTAAATAAGTTCACGAACAAAATGCATACACAGAATAGTAAAAAAATACAATATTACAACCTGGTTTATAAATTATTAAAAAAATCTATAAAATACTGCCGATGGTTATTTTCATATTCTCTGGCTGTAACATCTACATCATCTGTAGTTAATAGTTGAGAAGTGAGCGTCAAACAAGTTTTCACTGCCAACCTAATAATATCATGTACATAATCGCGATTTACTAACCGGTGTTCAAGATGGCATTGAAGAACAAACTAACATTTAATCGCGTTTAAAAAGGAGGTTTTACTTTAATCCCGATTTGTTAATCGGAAGGTTAACCTCACAATTGAAAAACCGGCCGTACATCATGTAGATTTAGAAAATAACCATGAATGTGAATTTAATATAAGTTCTACAAATATAATGCAGGAGTGTTCAAATATCCTTTCAGGTATAGAGTGTCTGAAAGAACCATATAACATAGAGATTGATGAAACTAGTTATTCCACCTGTTGTACATCCGCTTAGAAAATTTCCATTAGCATTGAAGAAAACACTCAAAGAAACACTGGACGATATGGAAGCAAATGAAATCATCAAGAAGGTAGGCAATCCGACTAAGGTATGTAAATTCTATGGTTGTAGACAGGAAACTTAAAAGTAACTTACGTATTTTTATTGATCCAAGAGATAATGAGAAGATAAAGAGAACACTGTCATTTAGCAACAGTAGATGAAGTAGCACCTAAACTAAAAGGTAACAAAGTGTTTAGTAAACTTGATGCATCAAATGCTTTTTGGAGTATTCATTTAGATAAATCTAGTTCTGATTTGTGCACTTTTAATACGTGTTTTAGTAGATATAAATTACCTTATGGTTTAAAATCAACAAGCGAAGCTTTTCATAAATGATTTAAGTAGATATTTGACATAGAAGGTGTGCAAACCTACATAGATGACGTAGTTTATGGATCATCCAAAGAGGAACATGATTGTAGTACATACTATTTGAATTTCGCGGCAATTATGTTAGTGAACATTTGTTGTAATACAACCCTACCACTCGTGTAAATATGGTGACGGTTGGTAGGTGTTTATACTGCTTTATATGTTATTTTGTAATTCGACTCACTGCATATTTTGAGAATAAAATCGCTGTTTAATAATTTATTTCGAAATCAAAATACACCACAAGTGGCGACGACGATGACTACGAGCTACTCAAGTGAAGATGGAGCAACAGCTTCTATTGCGGCTGTACCACTATTCGATGAATACAAGAAGAAGAATTCACGCCATATACAGAAAGGTTCAATTGCTTTATTTCCATACGTAATTTACCAACGGATCGAAAGGTTTGTTATTTTAGTGCATGTGTCGGGTCTAAAATGTACAGTCAATTAAAAACATTATCCGCTTCTAAATTACCCGCCGAGGAGCGTTGTCAGTGCTATTACTTTGGTAATAAATCTATTACTTTTTGTTGCAGTTTGTTACTATATTACCTCAGCCTGATACTGTATTACCTTTTTAAATCGTGTACAATTTTCTTTTAATATTTTACAACAGGCAATAAAATCTGAGTATTATTCGAAATCACTGTGATGTAATATTATGCAGATCTGTGCAGTTGGTTGTCTACAGTGTAATAGTTATAAAGTGCGATACTAAAAATCTCAAAATGACAATTGAGCATGAGCTACCGGCGGTCACTGGTGGTAGTAGCGCTAACGACTGGCACAGCATCACGGCAATTCTTCATCTCCTTACAACAATTATCTCGCCACAAAATTGTTAAACTTCCTTCGGATCATGGAAAGAACAATTTCACTCGCATTTTCAGAAATTGTAAACTTAGAAATCATTTCCAGTCACGAATTGCAAACAATCACGGACCACCTTAAGTTAATTTACAAAAAGGATGGATTACTAAACTGGGACGACACACATTTATACAAAATACTAGAGTTTTCAAAACTCAGAGAAAACTCTTTGTAATTCTGAGGAAACAATAATATGCACAATAAAGTCATTTATTATTATTATTATTATTATTATATCGTAGTAACACGATTACGTGTATGTTGTACATTCCCGTGCAAAAAATCTCCATTTACCATTATGCGAGAATATATCCCATTCCCAATACACAAAAGGTAGTGTTGATACCACCGGCGAGATTCCACCTTCAGAGCGCTAAAGAAGAACTATGGACGGACGAAGACTGCCCGGTCATAGACACGCAAGTAATGTGCACCAAGAAGTCAACAGTTAATAAGTGTTCCTTTAGATACAGAGACGAGTGCGTTTTTGCTAGAATAGATAACAATTATAAACTTTATACACAGCTTAGAAGTAACGCTATAATTATAGCAACTAAGAGCGAATTAGAAATTATCGAAGAATGTCCAAACAGACTTAATAGAATTAAGGTAATCAATAACGTAGCAATAGTATCGGAAAATAACTGCAAAATATTATTGATGAACAGACATATGATAACACTGTCAGTAATTTAAGCATCAAAATCGATCCTATCGTCACACAATATAAGGCAACAGTCATTAAATTTAACCCTAATCAATTTGCATAATGTCAACACTCTAAAAGAAGAGGCACGCGAACTGAAATCGCACCTAAACCTACACCCTGCAATGCATTACGCTCACTTTTCTTTAACGTCAACCCTAATATTTGTATTTTCTATAGCATCCATAGTTCTCTATAGATTCAGATCTGTAATCATGAAATTCTTCAGAAAAGAAAACATAAGAGAATTACACACGCAAGTTAACATTGCGAACTATGAAATGCAAAACGAGGACGTTTTGTCTTAAGGAGGGAGGAGTTATGTCCCCATAAACAATAGAGTAACTACAAAAACCACTTAGACCTAAGCACAAATATAATTAGGAGATATCGCTTCCATATTTCTAACGTAAGTTATTGCATGTAAGATGTAACCCCTTTTAGCAGATAAGCATCTAGCATCTACCTATAAGTCGTGCACTTGCGTAAACTCTTTTGTAATCCTAGCATTTAGTTTGTAAAAATTGTGTTAAGTGAAAATAAATAGTTTTTAAAAATCAGTTCTTGATTTCTTTAAACCTAATTATATATTGAGAATAACATCGTTCAGTTTAATAATTTATTTCCAAAGTACACCACAACATTGCACAAAATTCTTAAATCAGCTAGAAAAACAACGTCGAATTTAATTTTGATAAATATCAGTTTGAAGTAAAAGAAATAAAATTTCTTGGCCTTAAATTTAATGAATCGGGACAAGCAGTTGACGATAATAAAGTTAAAGCTGTTCTATCTCTTAAAACATTTGAATGGGAGGCAGAAGGAGAGATGTACTATCTAAATGTACTAGCATTTAGTAGAAAACATACTACAGAGGTGAAAAGGTTCCATACAAAGGAGGGGAAACCGAGAATTTTGTAGCAAAAAAATCGCTCTAGCGTTTGCTGCAAGAATCAGGTAGCTCCAGTAATAAATGTAGAAGTTATTAATTAATTGGAGCTGTCTGAAACACCATTTTGCGGCAAAAACCGGGTAACTCCTGGAGCTGCCTGGTTTTTGCAGTGACATTGTCTCCATCTATTGAGTAGTAGTTGTGTCTTCAAAATTGATTTGTTCGCCTTTGGCAGTTAACGTTTGTCATTATTTTGCAGGTACCTCACTTGATTAGTGGAATAAAGATTTCTTCTAGATTACATCAGCCTTATGACACATAACCTCTACATTGTTATTCATTGTGGTATGTATTGCTGTTAATAAAAGTTATCATATTATTGTGCTTGGATTCTTCGACAGATTGCATCCCCGATTCAGAGAGCGATTCAAGCGATACCGAAATGAATACTGGTGAGCAAAGTATTCGGAAATCAGGGGTGGAAAAAAAGAAAGGTAAAAAGAGAATTCGATATCCTGAAAGATGGAAACAATCTAAATGTAAGGAAATGAGAGCTAGAGGCAAGGAATATGTCAACTCCCGGGGAAACATTGTTCCTAAAAGACAAACCGATCCTCCTTGCAACTGTCGACTGAAATGCTTTGAGACTGTAAATGATGACATAAAACGAGACGTGTTAAAAAGTTTTTATGAAGTAGCGAACAAAAATGGACAGGGCCACTATTTAGGTAAGTTGTCTTAAAAGAATAATAAAAAAAAGTTGTTTTCTAATATTAAAATTCGAAGTGGGCCTATTGAGGTGAGGGTATGCAAAAAAACCTTTGCCAGCATTCATGGTATAACGAAAAGTAGGATCGAAAGAATAGCTCTGCATCTTACAACTAATCCAGTTCCTCCCAAAGACATGAGAGGTCTTCACGATAACAGGCCCACCAAGATAATGCCGGAGGTTATACAAAACATTGAAGGACATATTAATAGCTTTCCCAGGCGAAAAAGCCATTACAGCAGGAAAGAGAATATCAACAGGCGATACCTATCACCAGAACAAAGTGTTAAAGTAATGCATAGACTGTATCTACAAAAATTCGAACCTGAACAGTATAATTTATTGGACAAGCCCAAATATAAACCCAAGGTGACCTACAGCTATTACAGGCGAATTTTTATAGAAAATTTTAGTCTGACTTTTGGACACCCACAAAATAATACTCCCGAGATATTAGTAAATGTTCAGTAAAAGGCAAAGAATCGCATTACAGATTATATGAAGGAAAATGGTATTCACTTCGAATAGATGTTGAAATTGTATGCATAAATTAAATTTTACAGTTTATATTTAATGACTACTGTTTTTTTGTTTTTTAGAAAAACAAAAGCTTATGGTATTTCGTCACAGCACTATTCATTTTAGCAAAAACTTATTTGCATACCTTCATATTTAAATTACTAAACAACAGGACATTTTAGGTATAGGGAAATGTTTATATAATAAATTCTATAACAGTTTCTCTATCAAATCCCGAAAAAATATATAGGCTGCTCCATTAAAACAAAATTAGAATGCCCTGAATCAAATATGGCAGTGATTTCGATGGCCATTTTGTAGATTCCAATTGACTTTTCGATGAATTGGCCAAGAAATACTCAATTGAAAAAAATGTAAATTACCACTCTAGCATGTAAGGTGTTTAAGATATCGCCCTTTAAAGAAAGTTATCAAACTCAGTTATCTAACTTAAACAGATGGGCATAGGAAATGTTGATTAAAATTGACATGAATTGAAGAGAGGCATTTAAAATCGTAATAATATACAGGCTGTTCCATCTAAAACACCAAACGTGTATGCTACAGAAAGTGAACACTCTGTAAACTTGAGTATAATTTATCTTGTGCAACATTTATCCCTGAATATTTTTTATTCCAAAATTTTTTCTGTAAATTACTCAAGAGCAGTTATCTTCCACCCACACATTAGATGAACAAGCTGTATACTGGATGACACAAAAAACACCGCAAGCCATAGCTTCATTATTTACTATCCAATTTAAAAAAAATCAAATGAAATGGTTAAATAAATATTAACGATTGGAATAATTAAAATATTACTAGGAACAAAAAGTTTAAAATGATAGTCTTTTTTTTGTAATGGCAACGTGTATTTTTTTTAATGTTTCGGATAAAGAATTTTTTTCTGAATTTAATGTATAGCAAGTTGAGTTCTCAAAATAAGTTTCAGGTGTGCCATGGATAACAATATTATGTAGAAATAAGAGAAAGTACTTAAAGAAAATACAAAACTTGTCCGCCGCCTTGTTCAAGGCATAGTTGACACCTTCTAATTACTCCATTAGTCGCACTTAGCAGGTTGACTGCCATAGCACAATTTCGAAAAAGGCAAAAATTGACATATTTTAAATTTTCATATTATTTGATATTAACGTACATGTTAAAGACATTGCTATATGTAGTTTCAAATTACATCATTTTGTTGCTGCGTAACAACATTTTTCTCTACGCGCCGCACTATGGGGCGAACGCGTATATATCATCTCAAAATTGAATAACTTTAAAAGTAATGCATATATCGTAGTGAAATTTGTAATGTAAGTTAATCAATACATGCAGTTTTATAATTTATAGTGTTTATAAAATATTAAACTAGATATATAACAATAAGCATAATGAAAATAAACGGTGTAAATCTCCGCCAAACTACAAATTGTTTACGAACATAACTTGAGAAAATGCTTATAAGTAATAATATATACAATAGGTACTTAACATTAAAGAAAACATTTTAGGATGCATATAGTACCATCCGTACGCTTCTATATAATACTTCGCTGTTGTTCTTGCATATTTCCCGAATTTCTTTGCGTCAATAGGTTTTCCGCTAGACATAGTTTGTAAAAGTAACATGTACAAGTACATGTGTAATTAATAAAGAATCTTCTGGCGGTGTTTCCATCATTCGAATTTCCGCTACCTTGACGAGGTTTATCGACAATCAGCCCAAGCTCTTTTTTTCTTCTTCGCTTCGAGCTGAACTTTTAAATTGTTAAGTTATATGAAATATGTAAAATACTTTCCCATAAATCTAATCCAGCAATGTAAGTTGAAAGCCCGAATCTGTAGGCTTCTTGTCTAACCTGTTTGCTTCTAACAATTTTAAAATTTTATTTCAGGGGTTTTTGCAGACATATTTGCATGCTGAAAAAGGGTGTATCAGTCAACACTTGCGTTTACCCCCAATAATCGTTAAAATTGGGCGTGTTTTACCGAAACAGTTGTTTGTTCAGAAATAACCACCTAGGTAGCTTGAAGCGCAGAAACTTCATTTTCATGCCTAATATAACTTACTTGTTTTGCTGGAGTTTCTTTAAAACTCAATCGATATTCGAAAAATCTGTTGGAAGAGGGTTTGGGGTTTTCCCATATTACTTGACTGGTTTCAGAATTAACAACTTTTAGGAACTAAAGAACAATAAAAAAGGGTTTATCGGGAAAAAAATTGACTTTCACCAATAAAACTTTTTATATCATGTCCTGATGATCCATCCCCCCCCATTTACTATAATATCATTTGTTGGATTCTTTATCAACATAGTCAATTTTGAGGGTCCCTTTTTACTGTATGATTTAAAATTTAAATTCCCTTTTATATCTGTTACAGTTTTCCCCTCAGGATAACATTCCCCACTTCTGCTATCCTTTTGTAAGTGGGAGTATTTTGCATCCTTTTATCTACAACTGTCTTTAATAACTGATATTTGCCCCCGGGTATGTTTTAAATCTTTTACATAGCTAAGCTTTCATCGATAAACAATACACCTTGACCTTCATTGCGACTTCAATAGACCATCTTGTAATTCGGGGCAAATACCTTACTTTCTCAATAATTTTTGCATGTGTAATTTCACCAATTGACCTCAGTGCTTGTATGTATGAAAAAGGGAATTTGATCTATTCCAGAATGCCGAACATTTTTTTAGCTTTCCTTTTCTTTGAGACTCGGAGGATTCTTCATAGTCTTTTCTGGTCCCTTTTTCTTGACAGTTAGAAATTTCTTTTGGGCCCCTCCGTATTGTCAAAACAAACATACCGATTGAGCCAGTCTTGATTATTGACGAAAAACGATCTTTCTTTCTTGATCCCGCAGCCCATTTTGTTTAAATTTGGGCAATAAAGTTTTTTATTAGACTTAAAATAAATGTGTTTCGGGGGGGTGAAATTGTCTTTTAAAAATTTTTCAGTTAGATATGTTTTCCTTGTGGATGAAAGCCATACACAAGTCGTTTATTTTGATTTACAAAAACCATTTTATTTCACTTTAAAATTTACGAGGAATTTTCCCAAAAAACTAAGGTCCGGTGAGCGATATTTCAGGGTTGGTAGGCCCTGAATGAAGTTTTACGATGCAGCGCCATCTACTCCCTTTTTTACGAACCTACTTGACGTGTTGTTTTTATTCAGTAGTCGTTTGACAGTCGGTGACAGCAGATCGGAAACCGAGACAATCTTCCCGCCTGTTGTGAAGTTCGCGGTGTAATTAGTTTTTTGCTAGCAAAAGGATCTTCACTCTAAAACAGGGAGTTATGCGTAGTGTATGGACCTGAAATAATGAGTAAAAGAAAGTTCGAAAATGGTGTCGAGAATTTAAAGGCCGGACAAATGTTCATGATGAACAGCGGAGTGGCAGGCCATTTTTCAACCCGAAAAATGTTGATCAAGTAACAAAAACTTCGAAGGATCGGCGATTGACGATTAGTTCTGAATAATGTTCCTAATGTTTTAACCTCAATTTACAGGATCGTCCCAAACAGCTTGATACGAAACTGGGGGGGGGTTTCCCAAAATGCTCACTGATCGCACAAAGAGCAAAGAATGCGTGTGCACGACGTTTTAAACCCATCAAATGAAGATGATTTGCCCACATTGTTACGGGCGACGAGACTGGATATCATCCCCTAGCAGAATCAAAAAAGTAAAATCAGTGGCGCCATTAAAGTTCCCCCAAAACCCAAAAAAGTTTGCAATCTCCATTCTCAATCGAAAAATGATGGCTAGGTTTTGGGACGAAAAGGGCGTCCTTTGATTGTTTTCATGGACCGTGGGTCAAAAATTACAGCTGACGTATACTGTGAAACGCTAACTAAACTGAGACGTCGATAAAACCCGCGCGGGAAACTGTCGTCGGGAATAACCTTCTTCACGATAACGCACCCCCTCACCGGGCCAAAACCCAAAGGGAAAAAGATTAAAAATTTTTCTTGGGAACTTTTACCCCCAACCGTATAGTCCCGATCTTAAGTGATTTTCCCCTTTCTTTTGCTTTTAAAACGGGCGGGGTGGCAACGATTTCAAACCGACGATGAACCAAAACTCCCGTTACCAAATGGTTCAACCCCAAGCGGCAGTTTTTTATAAAGGGGGTTAAAGTGTGCAGCGTTACAGAAAGTGTATAGATTGAACGGCGATTATGTGGAAAAGTAAGTAGATATAGTAAAATATTACTGTCAATAAAAACCTTTTTCTGGGTTTTTTTTAATGACCAAACGGACCTTAGTTTTGGAATATGCCTCGTATATTGCACAGACAATTTTGTTACTGTAGTAATTTGCGGTGCACTTACTAGTGGTAATACGATGTAAAGTGAATTTGAATCCTTTTATATAATATGTAATATATGTTTTAAAAAGACAACCCATTTTATGGAAAAATTACAAATAAAAAGATAAACTAATAACCGCAGATAAAATAATATTTTTTTGGATAAACGTTATTATTGAGGTTGACGGCACATATTATGGGTAAACCTTATCACCCCTTTTAATAAATAGTAATTAATTATACAAACAAAAATTTTAGAACCTATGTACATAAACGTATTCCAATATAATTTTTTTAGCAAATATAAAAAAACCCAATTAAATTTCCCCAAATTTGACCAAATACAAATTTTCCCACTATCTCAATCCGGCTTACTCCCACTAGGATTATCGTTTGTGTAAGGACTAAAATAAATAGTTTAAGTTCTACTCGATTGTTTTATTACGTCAATCATTTAAACTATCAGGTTATGGACCCAGTTATTTAAAAGTTGTCGTTTCTATGTATCGCGTAAAGGAAAAGGGAACATTGATAAAATGGAGGACCAAAGGTATAAAGTTCCATTGTTCGATGGAACCAATTTTAGCAATTGGAAATTCCGCATGGAAGTTTTAATGGAAGAACACGGCTGAACAGTGAGGATATTGCGGAGACCGAAGAAAATAAAAAGGATCGTAAACGTAAGTCGATGATAATTCAGCGAATTGCGGATAGTCATCCTGAGTATGTTAAAAGTGCTAAAACTGCAAGAGACGTATGGGGAAACCCAGTCAGTACATTCGAAAGAAAGGAATTATACGTCAACATTTTTAAGACGTAAATTCTGGCAATGAAATTTAATGATATAGTAGTCTGGAGAAACATTTTTTTAATTTGATAATTTTTAGATTGAAAAATTGTGGTGGAAAATTAGAAGAGGCAATGTGATGTCATTTATTATTCCTCCAAAAGCTTTGACAATAGTTACAGCTTTGGACACAACAGATGACAAAGTTACGTTAAACTTTATTAAAGGTAAACTGCTTGATCACCAATTAAAAAGAAATAAAAACGAGAAGATAATTGAGAAACTAACGACTACAGCCTTTGCAGGACATACCAAGTTAAAGTTCAAATGTATATACGAATTTTTTATCATATATTAAACATAACAACGCTTGGCTTCTTTATCGAAGATCGGTGAATTCCACGGCAAAGAAACCAAATTCCTCTCACTAGGTGACTTCAAATTAGAAGTAACAGGCGTTTTGATTAACTCGCCTAATATCAAGAAACGCAGAAGTAGTGGCGTGATGAAGGAAATTAGTAGCAAACTAAAGAAGCCCAATAGTACCAAACTACCAAGCAATGATATAAGAACCGATGGTACGAATCACCGGCCAGTATGGGAAGGAACATGCACTCGCTGTGAAAAATCCAACTGTAAAGGAAATGCATTTGCAAAATGCGACAAGTGCAATATAAATTTATGCTTCAATAAGAAAACCAATTGTTTTAAGGATTTCCATATTTAAACATTGTTTTTTTTATTTTACGGATTTGTAGCTTTCTGATATTATATATGATGTTAACTCAAAATAAATAAAAAAGTAAAGAAAATTAAATGTTTTTATAATTAAGAAATGTAATTTCTCAAACGCATAGCGTTACGTATATGCAACAATCACCTTCTTTAAAAATCCTCCAAAGATTAACATTAACGATTTTTTTAAATATTAAGAGACAACTTCCACCTAGTTTTGTTTCAGTTCGTGGTCGAGAAGCTTTTACCTCAAAGTTCGTCTTTCAAGAATATTCTTGTCTCATACGTCCCAAAAAAGAGGAGAAACGTTTTATTATTATCTAGTATGCATCACGATTCTGCAATAGATACTGCTACAAACGATCAAAGAAAACCAGATATTGTAACATTTTACAATGACACAAAATTTGGGGTAGATGTAGTCGATAAACTATGTGCCACATATTCAGTAACTAGAAGCGCAAATCGATGCTCTATGGTGGTTTTCTTTACTCTTTTGAACGTGGAAGCTATCAATGCTTACGTTATTTCTAAAGGAAATCAAAACCAAACACTTGAGAAAAGAATACATTTCATAAAAGCCTTAACCTTGGAGTTAACTCAAGAGCATTTGCAAAGTAGATCAGGTACACTATGTGTCCCTAGAGAACTAAGAAAACGCACTAGTGATGTGTTAGCCAAATCCGAAGACTACGTTAATCAACAAAGTAATAGTAAGGATCAAAAAGGAAATGAAGAAACAACTGTCGGAGGTTTCCAAAATAAACGAAAGAGATGTTTCATTTGCGAAAGAAAGAAAAATCGTATGACCAAATATCAGTGTCTAAAATGTAACAATTACATCTGTTCAAATCTCGAACTATTGTTTATTGTAATGTGTATATTAAAATATTCTTTTTGCTGATACACTTGTGAAGCGGATTATGTACACCATTGTGCTTTGCTATGAACAAACAAGAACGCATTCTTTAACCAGACTCTCACAAGCTCTCATCGAGTAAAAATGGTGTACGTAACTCCAACTAATACACTTCTATGTTCATATTAGCTTTTTATAGTGTTTAAGTGCAAATAGTTATGTACCATTTTTAAAATACAAATAGAATCAATGCAGTCGTTCTTTATATCCAACATTGAAGAACAAAGTGCTCCAGTTTACATGCACACACATATTTTTGGTCCTTCGAAGCAGATTTTGGAGCCAAACCAACAGTGTTGGAATATTGAAATGGCCTGCAAATTTTTTGGTAAAAAACATCTACGATGTTTGAAGCTGCGAATCAACCGACATCGGTTTTGCGACATCGCATAGCGGCGTCAACGAAATTTAGTACGGCTACAGTCTGAACGAGCATACCGGGGTTACGGACACCGTACGACAGACAAAGACAGCGACAACTGTACAAAGGCGACATCGGCGATAAAGACACAACAGCTAACGGGAGTTAACGGGAACAACCCAACAGCGACACAAGATTAATGTTAGTTTAATCTAATTTATTGTGCTATATCTCCTTACGGTACATAATTCCAATTTTCATTTAAATTCACTTATCGAATTATAACATAAAAGCATGACTAGTACTGAGAAACTTATTAAAAAGCGTTTAAAACTTAAATCAACAATCAGTCGAATTGAAACCTATATAAACGATCCTGCAAATATTTGTTAAAAATGACATAATAGTTCGACAGGAACTACTATTAGAAACATTTCAAAAATATGTTGAACTGCAAAACAATATTGAAGATATTAATGAAGATCAAGAAACTGATCGTATTGAAGTTGAAAACATTTATTTCAAAACCTTGTTAAGAATCAAATCTATACTTGAAGGTTTTGAACTACAAAATTCTCATAGCAGTTTAGAAAATGTAAATTCGATCAAACTCCCTCACGTACATTTTCAGGCAAAATAGAGGAATGGAATTCTTTCGCTGATTTATATACATCACTCGTACACAGCAACAACAAATTATCAGATGTCCAAAAATTTTATTATTTAAGGGGTTTTCTAAAAGACGAGCCACTAAATTTAATAAACAATTTAACATTAGAAACAATTTTTTCCTCATTTCCAACTAAAACAATGCAACAACATACTACGCATTTCTCAGGTTTTAAAACTAATCTTGACAAATGTGATTTTTGGGCATCTAAGAATCATTTAATTTATCAATGTTCCAAATTTACAGAACTGTCTCTAAATGACAAGAAAGATCATGTAAATTCTAATTCCCTATGCTATAACTGTTTAAAAAAGGGCCATAACGCTCCTCAGTGCAAATTCAGAAATTGCAAATTCTGCAATAAGAAACATCATTCGCTACTGCATAAAATAGTCGGTGAAAATTCCTCCGCGAATACCCCAAGTTCGTATTCGCCAGGCAGTAATGCAGCACATAATAATACCCCTTCTCAATTCTTGCTAGCGATGGCACGAATTAATATTATTGCTAGCGATGGAAAATTGATTAGAGCCAGAGCACTACTGAACAGTGGTAGCCAAACATCATTCATCACAACCCCTTTATTCAAACGCACGAGATTACACTCATACGATCAGAATCTTCAACTTTTCGGAGTTTCTTCTAGTCCAATTCAAACCAACAAGGTGGTTAACCTTTCTTTCCAGTCTTGCCGCACGAATTACAATGCAAAAATTTCTTGCGCAATCATGGAGAAATTTACATCTAAATTGCCACACTACGTTGTGAACACTCACAATATACAAATTCCTTCCAATATCTTCTTGACAGACCCTGACTGTTATAAACCTGGGCCCATAGATATTCTCATTGGGGCTGATCTATTTTTCGCGTTAATTCTACCTGAATCTAAATCTCTCGGAGTGAACTTACCTGTTCTCCAGAATACAAAGTTGGGTTATGTTATTGTGGGCCAAGCTCCTATCAACAAACCACTCTCTCATAACGTTTCAAGTCTTTGCTGCACCAACATCTGTTTAGAACATGCTAATTACGTATGTAAAATTAGTACGTCCAAAATTTAATTTGAATTTCAATAAACCAACTGTTTTTATATATGTATGTATGCCTAGTTTATATTTTTGTGTAATAAACACGTTCAGGAGACAACAACTGTTACTTATTTTTCCACTAAGCAATATTATAAAAAATATAGTAGAGGAGAGAGAGGTACATTGATACATATTTAAAAGTTTCCGCCAGAATGGGTCAATTTGTTTCAAACTGTTACCATAGGATGGCACTACTGTGGAGTTTTTGTCATAAAAACTTAGTAACGGAAAATAAAGTATGAGTGAAGTTACACGTGTTGTGTTTATTTTAGCGTAAGAAAATAATTTTTAATAACTTTTAATTTGTTTTTTTACTGACGTGGTAAAAAGATGTTGCGTTATCATTCCTAAACATAAGTATTATTTAAACATTATTTGCAACCAAATATATCCCTGTAAGGTTATATGCAAGATGTTTCATTTTTGTGAATGTATTTGGGGCACATTGATACATATATAAGAGGGCCCCTTTGATGCATTTATAATGCCCCTTATATAATTTTTTAATTGTAAAAAAGGGTTTTAAAATTTATGTTATATGTTGTTTCGGGTTAGTGAAAATGGTTGACTTATCAAAAAAAGACAAAAAGAGCATTCATTCACGAAGAAGCTATAAAAGCGGCAATAATGATGTATTAAACATCACAAATCAATTAATTGCAGCTTCGATCAAAATTTTAAACCCGCTGCACTTCAACAAAATCGAAAAAATAAAAAAATTCATAAAAATATAAGCCCAGAGGTTTCAGATGACACGGGTACAGGTAATGCGTGGATGAACCAGATCAGAAAATATCACTCAAAAATAAGTACACAAGTTTTTCTGTTGAAGAGGAATGTGTGGAAAAATTTTACTGAAATTTTCCCCGTATGCATTATGGCCTTATTGTCAAGCTAGAAATTGGCATATCAGAATGCCAAATATCTACCAAATTGTTCCTTTCCCGGGAAAAAAATGGGAGTTGAATAAAATTGCGGGAAAATTTTTCGATGCGTCCTTTATAAAAAGACACTCGCCCCTTAGTCTGCGCACACCTGAAAATACTAAGCAACTAGAGCAACTGCTTTAATACGACAACAATCAACGAATTTTTTAATAATTACATGGTTGTAATGGAGAGCTACAAATTTTCACCAGACAGAATGTATAATATAGATGAGACTGGGACCACCACAGTGCTTTCCACACCCAGGGTTATTGCAAAATCAGGTGAAATAAAGTAAACATCATTATATGTGCGATAAAGTTGATTTTTCTTTTAAAAAAAAGTTGGGCAGTTTGTCAGGGAACTGGACAATTGTGACTTTTTTTGGTATTTTCATGCAATGGCTCAGAAAACCCCCTGCATTTGTATTCCCAAATGAAATATAAAAGTTATTTTATAAATGGTGCCCCCCCAGGATCTTTGGGGTTTTCTTCAAAATCAGGGTTTGGGTGACAGGAGTATATTTTTGGGTTGATAAAACACATTCAAAACCATACTGGCTCGACAAAAGGGCACAAATTTTTTTTATTATAACCCGAGTCCCCCTGTACAATTGAGACTAATATTTTTCAAAATAACGGGAAATTTTTTATTTCATTTCCTCCCACACGTCTCATAGGGTAAAACCCTTTTGGGCGTCGCAGTGGCCCATTTAAAAAACCCTCTTTAAATTTCATTTAATAATTGGATGTTTTCTAATCCTGGAAAAGATTTTATTTTGCAACCGATTTCAAAAAAGGCATTTGCTTGTTTAAAAAACATTTTAAAAACCTTTAAAAAACCCGGGAAAGTGGGCCCAAAAAACCCTTGTTTTCCTGATGAAATTTAATTCCTTTTTGTTAGCGATCAAGAAGTCGTAGAGACCGAAAATATGTCGGTATCTCAACAAAATAACTTTAGAATAAACCTGAACCTACCAACACATCCTCAACTGCATTAACAACTGACGGGCAAGAAGAGCTACCAAACACACCTTGAACATCTTCAATAACAGCCAGTAGTGAAATTGTTGGTTCCTCTGAAAGCTTATCATTTACCAAGTCGGTAACACCTGAACAGATTAAGCCACTTCCCAAAGCGCATCCGAGGAAACGAACAGCTAGACAGAGGCAAGGAAAGTCTCGCATTTACACCACTACACCAGAAAAAGCTAGATTAGAAGAAATTGCTAAGAAAAGAAATCTGACAAAAATTAAAGTATCTAAGAAGGTGAAATTTGACGTCAAAGAAAAGCAAAATATATTCCAAGTTCATCCCAAAGTGACGATGAATGGAATGAAATTTTCTGATAATTAACGACGTCAGTGACGAAACTGCCAGCGTTTGCGATAATGATGAATTAAATATAGGGGATTTTTGCCGTCAGTTTTCAACAAAGAAATCAGTTGTATATTTTTTTGGGCAAATTGCCATAATTTCTTTGACCATGAAATGGAGGGCAATTTTTTTCGAAAAAAAAACAAACTGACATTTTTTTTTTCCAACGTGCCAGACACCAGCCTAGTGTTTCGAGAAGATGTGGTATTCCCCCCCAATCCCATTGCTGTTGGTACACTTCGCCAAAATACATCGTTTTATTTTCCTACAGTTCCCCAACTTGTACTTCAGTAAATTTTGCACAAAAAATTACTTTTTCTCTACTGTTTGTATGCGTATCAATGTGCCCTAGCACTGTATCATTTGACCCCACCAGAGAGGTAGTTTGATGTAAATGTAACCATTAAACAAAATTATGAAAACTCCAAAATTTGTTTTTATTTTTTACTTGAATAGAGTATTATATGAAAGAGAAATAGACGGCCTATAAGCCTAATATTTAAAAATCACGAAAAATATTTTGTCTTCAACAAAATCGTAATCAGAACAAAAATTGTATCATTGTGCCTCCCTCTCCCCTACTGTACACGTTTTCCATAGCTACACATGCGGAGTCTCTCGCCACGCGGTTATCTATGGTAGAAAAAGTAGTGCGGGTAACGGAGGGTTAACCCTACATTACAAAATATCTGGGAAAATCATTTAAAACCTTTTTGGCTATATGTCAAGTACTTTGTCATAGAAACGAGTTGTATCATATTAACTAGTACCAAGCAGCTTATAAACGAGTTACGAAGTCGGGAATGCGTTCGCGGAATATAGCCCGTGGGCGTCCGTGGTCGAGCTCCAGGAAATCCTTGAGTTTATAATGATATGTACAATATGCTTTTATTCTTTTTGCTAGATATTCGGT
>JAROYF020000062.1:0-96714 GCA_029619325.2 Dynastes grantii
AGTGCCGTAAATCGATATTTAGGGTTTTACATGTCGGGTTTTATGTGCTTTAATTTGTAAGTGCCCCAACAATATTACTTTTAAAGGATTTAGAGGATGTGCCAATGACGTAGTTTTATGTGTTTGTCTCATTTATTGGTTTATTAAAATTATGGAGGTTCACAGTAATAAAAGCCATAAAAGAAGCATAGAAGGTGTAATTCTTCGAGATCTACTCGGTCTATGCTTCATGCACTAGACCCTTCTCGCGTGAAGATTACGCCCGCATCTTCGCCGGTCCTCTCCCGGTGCTGGTGGCGGGTGATCGCGTGCCCCCTTTTGGGGTGCGGGGTGACGAACGGCCGGGGCAGCAGGCTGTTGATTTCACCCAGAACGAAGGTTTGACAGTTCATTCCCAGACTCCCCAACGTTCTATCGAGTAGACGTTCCCCCGGACTTTCCCGACGTCGCTCTGACGAAAGATGTCCCCTGTGGATCTCCGTGGAGAGCATTTCAGATCTCTTCGGACCACAACCCCATCCTGGTCGTGTGGGAGGCAAAATTTTAAACCCTGGTGCGCCCATTCGTGGGTAACGAATTGGGACCCTTTTCCAACTCCGCTATCGACCGTCTTGTAATTTGGTTTGCGTTTTAAACGGGGCCCGCCCTCGACGGGGCCGCGAAACCCTTCACGAACTCGATCTCCCAGGTCTTAGAGATCTTTTCCCAAAACCCCGCCCAGGCGTTCCGCCCCCGAACTGCCTGGAGAACTGAGAGCGCTTAAAAGGGGCCCCCAAAAACCCGCAAGCGGGCTCAGTCCACCAGATGCCCCGAGGACAACCGCAGGGCGAATCTTCTCGCCCGACAGGTTGGGTTGCACTAAAGGAGCATAACGGCGAGGTCTGGCGAGACAAGCCTATCGCTCACCACCGAGGACGGGCCCCTTTTGAAGATCCAAAGCGCTCAAAAAAACCAGGCAAACCCCAATGCCGGCCTCTTCCGGCACCCACGGCAGGCTTCCCCCCCAGAGGAGAAGGCCGAAACACTCGGAATACCCGAGAGCGTATTCCAAGGACACCCCTCGGACGACGGGAGGATCAGGACTTCGGTAGCGAAGTGGACGAGTTCAAACGGGCTGTCCGACATGCCCGGAACCCCGCTCGACCCAGCTACCCCGACGGATCAGCGCGATCATCCCCCAAGATCCACGAAGCCCCGGGGCCCGATTGTATCACCAATCTGGCCCTGAAGAGATTGCCTCCCGAGGCGACGGAGAAGCTCTGCGACATCATCAACGCACTTCCCCTTTCCCCCCTTTTTTGGGAAGCACGCCGAAGTCGTCACCATCCCCAAACCGGGGAAGGACCACTTGTTCCCCAGAACTACCCCCCCGATCACCTTTCTATCGAACGTCGCCAAAGTAGCCGAAGCCGTCACCCGGGTCGGCAAAGGGGCCCTATGCGACGATTTAGGTTCCATCGGACGAACAGTTCGGTTTCCGAGCGGGACCCACGGAATTTGGCTACTTCGTTTTTCGAGCACATACGCGACGGACTCGATGGGCAAAATACCGTCGGCGCTGTCTTCTTCGACATCGCGCGTGCCTTTGACACAGTCTGGCAAAAAGGGCTGATCCATAAGTTGATCGTTTCCGGTCTAAACCCCTCCATGGTTAGGCTAATCAGGTCGTACTTGCAACGCAGTCCTTCTGCACCAAGTGCCCCCCGGAAGTCGGGGATCCGAAGCATCAGATCCGGCGTCCCGCGGGGTTTCTCCTCGGACCGCAACTCTTCCTGATGTTCATGTCGGTTTCCCCCCGGGACCCCGGTACAGAGCTGGAAATTTATGCGGATGACACTGTCTTACACCTTGCCGGAACGAGGTCTTCGTCGTTGGCGGCTACAACTGGCTACCGACGGCCTCCTGCGCTGGGCAGCCCGAGGAACTCGCGTAAACGAATCTAAATGGCGCAGTTAGATTCCCCGGGAACTTGCGTACCGCGGGGTTCGTCCGGTGGGCGACGTCGTCTTGCCGGGGGCCCCTGACGTTAAGTACCTTGGAGTCCATTTGACCAGAAACTCACCTGGAAGAAGCAGATGCAGGAGATAAGATCCAATTTCCCTTTCGCTGCACGCAACTCGTTACTCCCACTCTTAGGGCGAAGAAGTCCCCTTCCCCTAAGAAACAAGTTTTCTCTACACCTCGACCCTGAGACCGCTGTTGACCTACGGCGCTATGGCCTGGTCTTCGGCGGCCTATCCCACATAATATCCTTAGAGCGTTCCAGAATAAGACCTGGATAGTTTCCGACCCCTGGTTCGTAAGGAACTCCCGTTCATCGCGATCGGGGAAGCCCCGACACTCCGCGAGTATCTGGGAAAGATCCTCACCGCCGCGTGGGGAAAGGGGCCCCCCCCGAGCGGAACAGCTGCGTTCAAAAGGTAGTCGTTCCTCAAGATCGTCCCCCCCCCAGGGTTCACGTCAGACGACCAGCGGACTTTTCAACGTCCGCTAAGAGTCAAACCCCCGGGGAAAGACATTCGTCCCCCCGCCAGGACGTTTGTCCTTGAAATATCACGGTTTTTCAACCGGACAGGATAACAATTTTTTTCAACCCCCCCTACGGCGCGACCCTGCCGCAGTCATTACTAAAGGACAAAAAAGGGTTTTAATTTTTTACAAAACTGACCCTAGGAAACGATAGGATCCCAGAAGGTGTAATTCTGAAAAGGAGGAAATGAGGAACTGCCGGCATGGGATATACAACGTATTCGAGAGTAGCTCCAACAAAAGCGCCACCAAATGCTGATAAATTTTTAAACTAGGTTATGTTTGCTGTCTATTAACGATTGTTTGCCATTGAAAATTGCAAGGCAGTCGTGTTGAATTAGAGGAACGAGGGCATTTATCTTATGAATTCTATCAAATAAAAGACCCGACAAAGCCTACCACTGGATTTAATTCAAATTGGCAGAATAAGTCGACGACGCTATGGTAATTATGACGATCCAGCACATAGTTGTTGTCAAATTACCGTTTATTATTCGATCTCTGATGGCAAACGAGAACACATTCTGGTTTGCCGTAATACTTTTGCAAGAATTTTTGATACCTTCGACTTCTTTGAGGCCTTGACCTGGCCATTAATCCATCAGTAGAATTGTCTTGTGGCCGACATGAGAAGCATACACCACGGTGGTCTACTACTAACTGTATTGTAAGTTTGTCAGATTTCATTGCCATAATGTGCACATTTGGTGGACGGAATATTCGTTTGTTGTATTCTTGGCCCTAAACTGCCGCTAACCTTCAAACATACTGTGGAGGTAGCAACTTCCCCGATGCGGATATTGTAGGTTGAGTGGTATAGCCAGTGGTTGCTGCAACTAATTGAACTACAGCTTCCACCTTCGTGGATCCACGCTCAACCAATGTTCTACCGCTATGTCTTTCTAAATTAAACCCTCTTTGGTCGGAATTGTAAATATTTTCTAACCCACATCCGGGTATTAAATTGTGCGTACTTCTGACAAATGGTAGGGCTTCTGGAGCAACATTTACGGCACCATTCATTTGGCTTCTTGTACGGTACTTAACATTGTGGGAAACTATATTATGGTTCTATTTGAATTTCAAATCGCTAGGGGGATGCCTGGAAGTTGGGAACGTGGAATCCTGCTTGAGCGTTTAACGCCCACCTTTTAAATCGAAGTCATGAATAATCATTCGACGGGTTGAGCACTCGAATTGGTCAAAACATATATGATTTGCTTAATTTCAAAATAAAAAACATCCGAGGCTACCGAATATAAATCTTTTTAAAGCAAAATTAGAAGCTCATCGCAGGCAAGCAGAAAGAGTAAGAGAGCAACTAAGTACTGACACCTTCAATCACAGGGGCCTACTGGAGATATATTAGTAATACCTATGGATCTAGTGTAAATGATATTTCTACCAACTCTTTTACAGAGTGATATATCTTATAGCCGGGAATTTCAAATTTTTAAAAGTGCGATTATGCGTTTGTTGAATGAAAGTTTAGGAGGAAGAGGAGCTAACGAAATTGATCGGAATATTGAACCCACTTCTGGGCAATCTGTTTTTCAAAACAGGTTCGGGGAAAAAAAAGAATCGTATGTTACTTATCGTTTTCATATATCTTGTGGGGATACACAAATTTACCATAAATTGAACATAAAGAAGGTGATTAAAGAATCAGATTATCAAAATCCTTTTTCTGCGATGCACTTGGAAAGAACTGATTAGAAATTTGCATCAATTAGCTAATGATTTTGTAACAACGACGAAACTAAATGTATGCCAAGCGGTTTAGATTCAAGTGTTTAAGAATAACCCAACATCAATAAAAATAAGAAAGAGTTTTAGTGAAGTTGCAAAATGGGAAACCACGGAAGGCAAAAAGTTCAGAAAGATGCATACTGATCAAACTTCACAGCTACATTGCAAAGCTGGAAGATGTAAAGGACATGTTAGATATAGTATTTACAGAATAAATTCTTTATTTTAGTTATATTATATGATAAAAATTGTTTCATTTGAATATCTCCTTTCGCAACTTTTGATTGTTTAGAATTTACACTCGGTTTGACCAATAGTATTTGTATGTCAAGTTATTTCTTTTTATAGACTACCATCGAGTAAACACCTATTTAACAATTTGGCACGTGGGCTTCCACAATCGTCAATAATACTATATTCGTGCTTTTCGTGTTGGAACCGCGTTGTTGTTGTAGCTTATCGCGATGTGTCGTCCTGAGACATTTAGAAGCCCCTGATATCTACCGGACTCCATGTTCATGCGGTGGAGGGTATATCGGTGAAACAATGCGATCAGTCAGCACTCATGTTACTCAGCACGAGCATTGTACGAGATTGTTGTGTGTAGTCGGGTCTGCACTGGCTGAGCACTGGAAATTGGCACCAAATCCAATTTAACTCAACACACAACTTATCTCGCAATCCTCAATATTATAGTAGAAAAATTGCGTGAATCAATACAGATTTTCAAACATCCCAACAATTTAAATCGCGAAGATGGCTATCCCTTACATCACAAGTGGAAATCACAACTGATTAAGCCTCCTAGCAACCGCCACGCTCCATGGATGACCCGCAACAAGCTGTATATAAACTACTCCTGCATCAATAGTCCACAGTCAATGTGCAATAACAGTTCTGAGGATGTCCCATAAGAGTGTGGACGAAACGTCGGGAAAAGCTACGACATAGACGCGATTCCAACCCGGAAAACAAGAGTATACCTATTTAACAACTTGGCAAGTTGTTCTTTGTTGCCAGTTAGTTTTCAAGACCGTTTCTTCTTATTTTGTTCTCCATAAATTATTATGGGTGCATTTATATTATCTGCAATGATATGCACTTGTAGTACTACAAATCATAGCTGATATACTAGGCGGAAATGGACTTTACGACATATGGACGATCACGCCTAATACTTTAGGATTATAACTAGTTATTTGCGTAAAGAAAATAAAGTCTATCTTGTTAATTCAGTTGCCTTTTATTGGCAAAAGCATTATCAAAAATAGGGGTTGCTATTTAAAGAAATTAACTTTCTACTAGTCAAGTATGTGCAAGTTTGAATTGGATTTTCGTAACATTTTGCATAACACTCTTGACAATTATTTATAGCTAAACATAGCTATTCGTGTAATTTATAACAACTTTTACAGTTGTCAACATTTTCAGAAATAATTACTCAAAGTTGGTACATCCTATACCCTTGATATGCTGCTTTAGGAGAGCTATGCAAAAAATCTATAATACAAGACTGTTAAAATAATGAAGAATGTTATAAAATTGAGAAGATGTTTTAATTACTTTCACAAATGCACAACAGGCCATTGTCCTGAATGACGCGGTATAATCAGGAAAAAAATCTGTTAACCTAAAAGATCACATATAGGCTGCTTATAGAAGTAAAAGCTAAAAGTACCATAGTATCAATCTTGGAATGGTCCTTCAATTGTTTTGGTAAAAGATGGCTTACGAGGAACGCTACCAGTTTGGTAATTTAAACTACTTCGTAGGACGTAAACTCTGGCTAAAATATAATGAAACATCTCGTACAAATGTACATATCAATCGCTCTCAAACGCGTTTAGTAATCGTTTTAAATCTGCGAAGTGACCTTCAGTGTTTAGGAAAGATACGTTCTACTTACATAAATCGATAAATATAGGATCTCCAATTGCGAAATTTCTTTAGTTTCGCGCAATGTGGTAATACAACCAAACGTCAATTTCGTTAGGATTTGCAAAAACGCAACTATGGAATAGCTGCAGCCGAGTGTAGGGTAACTTAGTTTATTTTCTCATTTTCTGGCAAACTTAATTTAAGCCACGAAGCCATGGTCGAGAACTACAGCTACGACTGCTTATGAAGTTCGCGCAACAGTTGTTACAGATGATACATATACGAACTAAACTTGATATATCCTCGTCTTTTGTCATTCTATCTCACGCCACAGTGAATAAATCGATATTTACATGTAACCCTCTGCCAAGATGTTTCATTTGATTTTAATATATTCATAGCGGAATTATCTTTTGTAACAAAAGCCGAAGAGGGACTAATTGAAATAAATGATTAGAAATTTATAACCTGCATAATTATCCACTACCTGGAAAATGCCCCATTGTAATCCGTGACCAAGTCGTCCCGGTTGGAGACGGCCTGAAAGGAAATCCAATGGAGTGTTAATGAAATTTCCGGTAAATTGAACAGTAGCATTGGAGCTGTTTTTGTTTCAATCGGCTTAGTAATGCAGCAACTATACTGTTTAAATGGATACTAACAATACATGAAAAGCCATGAGCTAAAAATTGTATCTTCTTGTATTGTAAGTGTAACAGTCAGGGTTTAGGTCGCTACGAGCTAAGGTAACAGATGATATTTTTAAGCATTGACGATAATATAGTTACTGTATTGGTTCTCCTTGATTACTCTAAGGCCTTCGACACTCTAGATTACTCTACTCTCTTGGCTACTATGCATAATATCGGATTTACACCGGAGACAACAGATTTCTTCCACAGATACTTATCTAATCACTTCCAGCAGGTATATTATGATGATAACATCTCAACTTTGCAACTGGTTACGCCAGGCGTTGCACAGGCAGCAAACTGAGTCCTTTTATTTACTCTATTTACACATCTACTATTATGAGATGTCTTAGATATTATCACATGTATGCTGATGATACGCAACTCTACTACTCCTTCTCAACGATTAATGTAAATGACGGTATTTTTTAAATCAATTCTGATCTGACCTCGCTTGTGGCTGAATCTGCTCGACATTCTTTATTTATTAATCGGGGAAAATCTTTCATCCTGGTGTTTGGTCGTTGGAGGACTAGGGCCGCTGTTCTCGACGACATTAAGATAACAATTAATAATGTTTATTTACCCCATTCTGAGAGTAGCCGTAATTTGGGACTGATTTTGGATACAAGGTTACGTTTTAGCGAGCATGTATCTTGTAAGATATTGTGCGAGTCTCTTGTTCCCTCTCAAGCTTTTTTGTCTACCTATTTATTATCATTGCGTTGACAGTGTTGATAGGATGCGTTTACAGCGATTGCAGAATGCATGCCTTAGATTTATATATGTCTCGCCCAAGTTTTCGGGCAACAAGAAGGGTCCGAATTTCAAATCTATGGTTGAGATTATGCCGCAGAAGTACCAAAATTTAGGCTGTTCCATAAGTTTGAAGGTTCATTTTCTAAATTCACATTTGGACTACTTTCCTTAGAATCTGGGTGCTGTTAGTGAAGAGATGGATGAGAGATTCCATCAGTACGTCAAAAAAATGAAGAGGTGTTATCAAGGAAGATGGAATACTAAAATGATGGCGGACTACTGCTGGATGTTGCACCGAGATGAACCAAGAAGAGCACATGCGCGGAATAGCCTGAAACAAAGCATGACTGGTCCAAAGAGACGTCGACACAAAGAATAAAATCGTCAGTTTTTTTTTACATACTTCATCATTAAGAGCGGTTCAAGGCATAATGAACCTCATAAAAATTAAGTGTATATGTAATAAAATAGAAATTTAGGCTAATTTTGTGGCGGTTTTCATTAAATTTTTAGGGGTCAATAGACCTCCTGCCCCCCTCATCAGACCCTTCAACTGCTTAGCTATAATAGTGCATAGAACATGCCAAAAAATGATACATTTTATAAGAAAAAAACTATTTTAAGTCTCATATTTCCGGTATTATTCGACATATTACAAATTTTGAAAATTGTCATTTACAAAAAATTCTGACGTGATGAAAAAAAAAGTAGGGTCATTATCGGATTCAGCGCAAAAAAATACATAGGAATCAATCATCAACAGTTGAAAAACATGACACAACCAAAAAGATGCAGGCCTGTGTAATGATTAACCTAAGAACTGAGAAGTCGTTAATTTTGATTAATATTTTTCTAATCTTAATGAATGTAACTCGGGAGCAAAAGTAGTAACGTATCCCGTTTCAATTAATTATTGTAAAAAATAATAGGTTTTAAACATCACACAGTTTTGTTTATAAACCATACTCTAGCGAAACGGTTTCTAATTTCAATTGGTAGATGCTCGTGTTATAATAAGTAGGATTCGAACTCCTAGGCACTTTATACAATATTTTCGTTTTAAAAAAAAAAAATTTTTAAGCATCCTATTCAGATATAGTTA
Source organism: Dynastes grantii (assembly GCA_029619325.2). NCBI lineage: Eukaryota > Metazoa > Arthropoda > Insecta > Coleoptera > Scarabaeidae > Dynastes > Dynastes grantii. The sequence continues at coordinate 8,710 of JAROYF020000062.1, forward strand.
GTACAATCTTAACGAGGGTAATTTATTTCCATTGTTGAAGTGTACTTACATTAATATAAGCAAGGCTTGTGCAGGTTAATTCATCAGTGTGAACTTCCTTATGATTAAATAGTCAGACATAAATCAAACTATTAAGTTCATAAGAGTTCATGAGGTTTGGTGTATTTCAGCCTTCTCAGCTTCTGTGTGTTGTCAAGGAGTTGGATGGCTTCCACGTTGGTGTATTTCAGTAGCCAGGTTGTTATGTAGTTCTTCCTTGGTCACGTAGCGGTATGCGTTAGCACTCAAACGAAGGAACTTGTTTTGACTGCGTTGGGTGATCAGCTGATTAGATGGTTTCGTACAACCACACAGTTGTGCCCCGTAGGTCCAAATTGGGTTAACTATAGACTGATAAATCAATCTTTTGGAATTCAGGTTAAATTGGGAATATCTCGCAATTAGCCAGTACGTTTGTCTGATTTTGAGTTTGATTTGTTTGGCTTTTTGCCTAACATGATGCTTCCAATTTAGTCTACCGTCAAGATGAAGACCAAGATATTTGGTTGATTCTGCTTGTGGGATTTGACAACTCTCAAGAGATGTTTTTAGATTGTGGTCTACCCATCGCAGCGCGAAATAGACAAGAGCCGATTTCGAACTGTTTAGTTCCATTTTCCAGTCCCTGGTCTATCTGTAGATGTTATCTACTGCAACTTCTAGTTTTTCAGTTGCCTTTGGCTGAGATGTATCTTTTGCCATAATGACAGCGAATGCTCCTATCACTGTTTCTTTTGATATGGGAATGTCTGCGGTATAGAGTAAGTAAAGGACTTGTCCTAGGACACTTCCTTAAGGAACTCCAGCCGAGATTGGATGGAACTTGAAGAAAGCTCCTTCATGGGATACTCTGAATTTTCTTGTAGAGAGGTAGCAATTGACAGTAGTTTTTCGGCAACGTTTTGCTCATCTTGTAGATAAGGCCTTGATGCCACATTCTGTCAAACGCCCGCCATTTCATTGAGAATAACAAACAATTTGTCTAGCAAAAGAATGAAGCTGACGTTTCAATCAACGTTGTCATAAAAATAACTACAATCCTGGATTTTAAAAACATTTTCATTAATTTATTTGGAATTATTAGTGCAAATATCGTACCCTATCAGATTACTATTTCCCAAACAATTACATACATTAATACAGGTAAAAGTTATTCAGTAGATTAAACTGGAATACAATAGTGTTAATTCTCATAACTAGCAAAGTAGATAGGCATAGCCGTGCAAACTTAGCAAGCCTTATCTATTATCATGCCTTTCTTAACTTGGTCTTCTAGGCGATGAATTTATAGGACTAGTATTCTCTCATGATCATCTAATGACAACTCACTCTTGCAAAGTAATCTGCTCACGATTGTGGATTGGTGAGACATACAAATTAAACCAACTGCACTGGATAATTTTCTAGGAGGACATCGCCAACTCTGACATACTATTATGTTGGCAATTATCAATTAGCGAGAGTCTCTTCGCTGCGGGAACATGGCGTGATGTTCGACGTTTGTATGAATTCTGTTGGCCTCATTTTTTATACAGATCAACCAAACATTTCACGGATCAGATGTCCTTGAAACACTATACCACAACACTATGCCTTTGCCTTAAGTAAACTGGAATACGCTAACCTCATATGGAATCCCATCTATGTTGGTCATTCCTTTAGTCTTGATCGTCTGCGCCGAAAACTTTTGAAACTATTGCCATTCAAGTTTGATGGAGTTTACCTACCGTGAGGTGCCTGTCAAGATGGTTTATTTCGGCGACATGGAATGGAACTTTTGTCTCAGCGACACGTTAATCGACGCGCAAAATTGTTGTTGAACATTCTTCATAATAGGGTCGACTACGAATTTCTACTATCTCGCGTTTCATTCAATGTCCCTGGCTTACCGAACAGGCATCTTGCGACGTCCTTCATTCCAACTGCAGGCATAAATGTTCATTCGCATGCTCCAGTTTTGGCAATGTCCAGGAATGCTAATAAGATTTATGAAGATATCTTTGTGGGAAGCTAATTTATCTCTTTTCTCTCTCTATACCTGACGTTTCTTTTCTATTTTTGTTTATGATTTGTAGCTGAATTTATAGTATGTTAAATGTAATGTCCTATAATTAATTGCTACCCGCGGGGCCAATAAATATATCATTATTATTACTAACTAGTCGAGTTTTTCCGGTTTTTTCCACTTAACCCCTTGTCACTAATATCAAAGCATGTGCATTCCAAGCCTTCAGAGAAGACAAGATGAACATGACGTAAGCCGTCTGTTTCCAGAATCCCTCGAAAACGTTTCTTTTAATGAAGATGTGTTTGGAAATATAAGGAGATTACGTCCAATATCCGCCAACTGATAACGCCTCAAAGCATTTCAATTATCGAAGAAATAGTGTCAGTAGATCGCTGTTAGAAAGTGAAGGAATTAGCAGTGATGTCTAACATTTCTGAAACAAGTATTCGCCCTGCTCTTCAATGTGAACGTCGGGTCGAATGTAGGCGTTCGTTTTCAAACATGTTTGGAGACGAGCCGAAACCGATTTTGTAGTCCATTGTCACAGAAGATGAAACGATGGTTCTGTATTATAATCCTCTATCCAAAAGGGAATCGATGGAATGGCGGCAACCCGATGAACCTCGTTCCAGAAAGCTGTAATACAACATTTTGAGGGAAAAACTTTAGATTAGGTATTTTTATAAGGGTATAGAATTGTTAATTGATCGTTGTAATAAATGTATTGAAGTTCGGGGAGATTATATTGAAAAATAGAAATAAACATTTTTTCTGTCAGGCCAGGAATTTATGGCGTTTACTGCGTGTATTATGTTCGTATTTTCCAGCGCGGGCAAAAAAATTTCAGGGTGGGCAACTTGTTTCTTTTTTGAGTCTTTTAGTCTATCCCAAGGTTTCCGTTTCAATCTCCGTTAGCAGTTCGTGTCACTATATCAGAAAAAAATTCAGAAACTACAAAATCATTTTCGGTCTTTTCTATTTCAAGAAAAAGTTGTTGTAATTTGTTGAAGCTATTATGTTTTTTCCCTTCTAATATTCAGTATTAGGAAAGTAAATCACCTTACTCAAAGATATTTATTTATGTGTTTTACTAGTATTAAAGTAAGCTTCGGTCAAACTTCACCTCTAGAGTTTTTAAATGTTTTATTCGAAGATTTTTCCGACGTTCTTCAAGGTCTTTTTTCGGGCTTCATTAGTAGTGCGCATTACTGCGCTAAAGTTATTCTGAAAAGCTATGCTATGCATCAAAAAAGCCCTCTTAGGACTAATTCAAAAAAACATTTGGTGTAATTTGGCATAACTGTCATGTTTTCTAATTTGTAGTACTAAGGAAACAAGACTATCTATTTCCTTTTACTATTAGCATCAACACAAGCGCGAGCTTCATTTCCTATCTTTTTATTAATAAAAAAATAAATAAATAACACCACGTCTCTGTCGAACGATAGTTTTAGTGAAGATGTGAAGATTACCTTTAGCTGCTCTTGGCAATCTGTGATTGGTTATTGATCGATTTATCCCTAGAAAAGAGGTAAAAACAATCTATTGTCAACGTATTTGCTCTAAACGCTAAGTTTGTTCTTTCTAATGGATGGCCCTCAATGATAAACTTCATCCTTTCCCTAATATGAAAAGGAAAATGTAATTTCCTTAGATCTAATTTCCTGTAGACCTTTATATGTATGCGCTTTTTATACATGCAGAGAAACGTTTACTTGTATCAAAGCAAAAATCCGCCCCAAGACAATTACTCTTTCAATTATTAACTGTTTTAAATCAAAAGAAATATTTTCTTAGCGTTTCTTTCTTCGCTTAAGAGAAGTATATATATACTTGTAATGAAGTAATTGTATTTCTTTGTTTAAGGCATTTGTTAATCTGATTCAAGAAAATCTTGCAGAAAATTTGAAGAAAGCGATTCTCAGTATAAGTAAATGGCCGTTATAACATAAAACAATACTTTCTTAAGAATAGTAAGTAGTTTTCTTAATTCCAGAAAGCGTTTAGGTATTGCTCATAAATCAATAGTTTCATTTTCTTAAAATAGTGCATTTTTTACTTAGAATTCTTGAAACGCATATTATTGATATATATTATACATATAACGCATATTATTAACTGCACCTAGCTTGTTTAAAACAGTACGGCATATCCGTAGATAATGCAGTCAATTATTCACATTGCTTGTGATTTTAAAATGGTTAATGTAAAGGTTATCTACAGAATAATATTCAAACAAAAGTGAACTTAATGTGGAAGTACACATGAAAAAAGTGCCTAGAAACAATAACCAAGATAATGCTAATAAATAGCTCCTGGTATTGATGGAATCACTACCGGCAAAAACAATATGAGAAGAGAAAATCCTTAAAGCGTCTTGCTCCTGGCCACATTGCTTCTACATCTCCCAGTTTGTGCCACTAATCTTCAAAAACAGCAACTGAAATATATCCTGGTGTCACCTAGTGCCAGTAGTTATAGTCATGCCATCCTAAATAGTAGCGACGGAACTGGATACGATACTTACCTATACAATGATTTACAATTTAACTATAGTTTATTTTTAATATATAATAAATAATAATTTAAAAGATTTTATTTCTTGATTTTAGCGGCTTTATCGTTAAATATATTGTAATTAGAGTTAATTAGAACTTATAATTTTAACTTTTCGACAATTTTTATTGTCTTCTTCAGAAATACATGTCCACAACTGTAACAAGTCAAATATATTGTCTTAAGTAATACGGTTTTTTGTTTGCTTTTTGTTTGATTGAACTTACAATATAACATTGTTAACTAACACAAACACTTTAAAAATTTAGTTTTCTTTTGTCAAATAAAACATTATAAAATACTCAATGCTACAATCTTGTGGTTATTTTGACTTATTTTTAAAAGGAATATTCTAGCCATCTTTGTTGGTTAACAGCAAGGCGAATGCGAATACTCCGATTCCAGCGAGGTGATACGCATTCAGAAATTTTTTTTATTTGTATATGTACAAGTGTAAAAAATCTTTTATAAAATATTTTACTATCGTAAATTATTCACAAGGCTAAAAATTGAATATAATAAATTTAATACTTTGAACAATTAATTATTATAAAATAGGATAATAAATTTTAGATAGTCCTTCGATTTCTGTTTTGTCGTTAACTGAATTTTTATGTTTGTTGATTTTCATCATTTCTAGTATGCATCTTGCTTTATAATAGACCTCTTTATTAAGTACAGAGACATTCTCGAAATTGAAAGTATGTCCAGTATTTATTGTGTTTTTCTAAGGCGGTGATGTTGACGCCATTACAACTGTTACATGGGATTTTATACACCACATTGGTTTGCTTATTTTTATGTATTTTATCTTTCATTTTAGAAGATGCAAACTCTAAATTATTGTAATTTTTATGTGCTACTTTAATATTGTGTGGCATTAAACCATATGACCACAAGATTGTAGCATTGAATATCTTATAATGTTTTATTTAACCAAACGAAAGTATATTTTTAAATGTTATATTGTAAGTTCAAACAAATAAAAAACAAACAAGAAGCCGTATTACTTAAGACAATGTATTTGACTTGTTACAGTTGCGAACATGTATTTCTGATGAAGACAATAAAGATTGTCGAAACGTTAAAGTTATAAGTTTTAATGAACTCTAGCTACAATGTATTTAACGATAAAGCCCCTGAAATCGAGAAATAAAATCTTTTAAATTGTTAAACAAGGAACGGCTATATACTTATACAGTAATAAATAATAATTAAATAAATAAATAGATTCAACTCAGGAGGGAAGAATGTAGCTAAGCTGTGAAAAGTAGAAAGATAGCACTCAAATGAAGTTGTAAAATAGTTTTAAAATCGACATTAGGATAATCATTATTGGAAAGAACATACTATAATAACTGCTCTAATAGAACACACCCTTTCCATATAAATAATTTAATTTCCTTCAGTTTACCATTTATGTAAAATTTCGGGAGGTCCATCTGGAAGATATACCTAACCTTTCACTAAAACAAACAAGTCTCATGAAAAAGGTACTCCTCGCCAAAGTATTAGATGTGAATATTTAACAAGCCAATTTAGAGGAGATGCGATTCCATAAATTTGCAAACCCTTTTAATATCAATCGACCCTCGTTTTATGTGCACACAATGACATTGGCATATTATTTTGGCTCGCTAACACTTACGCACCATCCCTCGCATGTAATAGGGTTGAGCCGTTGATGATCAAACTTCAAAATAAACTTCTTGAAAAGTGTACCGGGTGATGTAGGTTGACTTTTTTGTTGTGGGAAGTATTTAGAAAGTTTGTAGGTATCTGAGTTATACGCAAGCAAATAATGGTCTGTAATTAACGTTTCTTAGTGGTTTCAAGTTATTATTTCAGCTCTAGAAATAATTTCATATAATTCAGTAAATATAGAACATCAAATAGTATAAACAGGAAAATAAATAAATTCAACCAATAGATTCAATCAAGTCAAATGAAGTGAGTGTACGAAAAAGGTACAGATGATACGACAATGGTTTCGAAATCAGTTAGACAAGATGGTGCTAATCCGTTTAATGACTTCACAATATCTGTATCTGTATACTATAGCAATCGATATTACCGTCATTTTCACAAAGTAAAAATCAAAAGAATACCACTCACTATTGAAAAATAGATTTAATAAGGCCAGTTTTGTATTGAAACACTAGAGAGATTTGCTTTGTTGCAGTCAATCATTATGAACCTGGACAAATATGCGGTAACAGCCAGAGGCGTGGCGATCGCATACAAGTTTATACATAAAATAGAAGGTAAGAAATAAATTATAAAACGTGCTGAAATATTCGCCGTTTTAAAAGTCTTCCGTGAAATCACAAACTGGGTAATATTTGTTAAATATTTGGATCATTAGATATGTTTCCATAGCTGTTTCAGTCAAGTGAGTACGACGTGCGGAATAAATATTTTTTGATGCCGAAAACGACCGTTCGACATCTAGAGATGTTATATTTGCATATTTAAAATAATCTATCTCGTAATAAAACTGAATTGAAATTCAGTTTTGCTGCTGATGATGATAGCTTGGCTATCGAAACGTGCGTCCAGCATGAGTTAAGTATTGTGGTAAGGGTTTTAGTGAACTGTTTTAGTGTTCCAGTGCCACAGATTTAGAGTACCCGATTATCTTGCATACTTGAGTATAATTTTATGTTATGCAGCATTTGCCTCCCAATATTTTTTATTTGACGACTTTTTCGTTAAATTGCTCGGAAAAGGAATTATCTTCCGTCCACGCACTAGGTGGACAAGCTGTATATACGTAGTATTACGTTTTCCTGGTTTGAAGAGCAATGCCGCTTGTCGTTTGCGTCGGTGTATCTTTCTTGCGAAGAGGGAGGACCAATTGCTTTGCTTAGATGTATAAAATACTTGCTTATTTGTTCGATAGCTCAGTACCTCAGTACGAAATGAAACACAATACGTATGTATTAGAAAAACTATTAAAACAGTTCCCCTTGTTATTACATAAAAAAGTATATTAAAAAAATGTGAGGTTTCCCTCTCGTGATATATAAAAAATATGCACATACCTTAGTATTATATGTACATACATTTGTATAGATGTGTCTCAGTATATATTAAATCGCAACGTTTGTATGTCTTTCTTAAGTTCGCAACGTATATTTGTATGTATAAATTTAAACGCACCTAACACGAGTTCGAGGCATTTTGTTACCTTAAATGTGTCTTCAATATCGCAACGCTTATTTGTATATTAGTTCGCAACGTTTGTATTCATTATGCATTCTTGGGGCCACCACCAAACCCTTGACGAAGCTGGAACGTTTGGTCGCGAGGTAGTAGCAGAATATAGCCGAAAACTACTACCCAGATGTTCTATTTATAGTAAGTATTTGCCACGGCATCTTTCTTGTGTGTATGCTCTGTCTCGCTACTACCTCCCTATAATAGCGGAGTTTCCAAAGACCAAACATCGTGCAGGTCTGAGCGCTGCATTACGCACGGGTGAAGGAGCGACGGATGGCAATCGTGACACTTCGTACCCTACGTTCTCCGACGAGGTTCTGGTACACCGAGACAAGGACATGTATACGTGCGTTATGCTTGCTCTCCAAATGATTGCCTGTTTCATGCTCGACCGCGGTGGTTCTCTCTCTTTAGCGTGCGTCTTATCTCGAGGTTTGCGATACAATATCGTACCGAAGTTACGATCGTTTGAATTAATACTGTTTTACATCAATTGTCTTGGTTATACACAAGTTTATAGGAAACAAAGCAAATGAAATGGTGAATATACAAGTAAGTAAAACAATAAATGATGGATTTCCAAAATAGAGTAAATACAGTAACGAATTTGTTAGCGTAAAAAACAACAATACGGGTTAAGAAGCTTTAACCCGTAGTGTTAGCAATAAAGTTAAATAAGTAGAGCAGAGGATCTATGCTAAATTATAATAGTGAACCTTGCTCCTTACAATATATGCTGCCTCTGTCCTTCCCGCATTCGACATTAGCAGGACTACTGTGCCCTCCTTCGTCTCGAGCAACTCCATACTGCCACCCTGTGACGACAGAGAAAGAAAGGGTGGTAAATGTTCTTTAAAACAACAAAATAAAACGAGACAAGACCGAATTTAAAAGTAAGGTAAAAATTGCCAAAACGTAAATTAAAAGAAAAGATGAAGCGAAAATGTTATTGGCGAAATTAATTTGAATGCATGATAAACTGAAAACTAGTAAGAAAATTAGTTCAAAAATCTGTCCACGGAAAAGTAAACTTAACATACCTGTAAAGAAAAAGATAACACCTCATCGATGTTAAATTAAGAAGGAATAAAAAATAGGGGAAGAAGGGAGAAGAGTTTGGGAGTAACATGTGAGCTTGAAACTCTCAAAATAATAAAGGATAATAGTACAAAAAAAAGGGAAACCACGAAAGTCTAGTGAGGCAAACACGACTCTACAACAGCTGGCTATCTTCTCCAAAATACATTCGAGAAAATAAAAGCAAATATCCACCTGTCGAGAAGCGGGAACCCAGAAAGGGAAAGGCAGCACTTCCATATGTTCCAACTCGGTCACTGGTTTGCCCCAATACTTTATTAGAGTCAGCTGAGTCTCAAACTACCTGCAGGTACAAAGGAGAAAGCAAAAGGAAGGAAAGAAAACTAAGAAAAGCGATTGCATCTGAGTGATGCAACAAATTAAAGTAAAAGAAAAACATTTGATTTCGATAATTAATGGAATAGATCTAAAAAATCGTTAGTAGTACGATACGGTAACTTTTAAAACCTTGCTTTAGAAGTAAATATCGTTTATTTTTTCATTACGTGGCATGGCTTAACAAAATATCATTACGGTAAGACAGATGAGAAAAATTTGCAAAAGCGATATCGAAAATAGGGAAAATAAATACGGCAATAAAGGATCACAAAATTACGATATTAAAGCAATTTAGGAAAGGATGGCTCACATGTATTTACGGTCTGATACAGTTAAGCACTTCACAATATTCAAAACGCCAAACAACAATGTTGCTCAAGCGTTACATAAACATTTTAAATTAGTGATAACAATTTCTTTAAAATATGTAAAGTGTAGAAAGACGAAAACGTATTAAGTCGGTGTTATTTGTTCTCAAAGCCTTATAACTAGAGCAACGCAACTGCGCTGAAAGCCAGTGGCGGACGCATAAAAGTTTACACAAAATAAATTAAATGTGATACGTGCTCAAACGCTTACCGTTTTAAGAGTCCTCCGTGAAATCACAAAGTGGATAATGTCTATTTAATATTTGTAACATTAGATATGTTTCCAAAGTTGTTTCGGCAAAGTGAGTGCGGCGTGAAGAAAAAGTGTTTTTGTGTGCCGAAAACGAACGTTCTACATCTAGTGACGTTATATTTGCGTAAGTAAATTAATCTCCCAAATAACCTAACGGTTCTGTTGACGCACCTTCACAAATTTGTCTTAATGTGCCAAAATCAGAGTCTTTATCTAAAACACTTTCAAACCTTTCTAAAACACAAACATTTCTTGCGTCTTCTATCGCGCATAGCTGTGCGTGAATATGTTGCACTATTTGCAAAGATTCCACTAACGTAGTTTTTATATCGCGTCCGCTAGTCCCACGTAATTGTTCTGAATAATTTCCAAATCTGTTTTAACTTGACTATCCTGAAATTTCAAGCGGCTTACCTTGACAGCCGCAGCTTCCTTTGGGTCGAATTCTAAAATCACGTTATTTATATTCTCAAAATATTTAAGATAATAAAATGCAACCTCTAACCATGTTCCCCAACGAGTAAGAATAGGTTGTGGTGGTTCAGGAATACCGGGGCATAGTCTATGAAATTCCCGAATTCGTTTTGGGGATTTTACAAACACAGTTTTTGTATGTGCTATTAGAGCGTCTACCTCGGGATACATTTTCTGATACTATCTGCTACGGACTGAGAATATGAATTTTACATGATATGCAACAAGTTAGCACAATATTTTTTAAGAGATCGACCTACAGCAAGCATGTTTGCGCCAGAATCACTCGTAAACATCAACAGTTGATTTGTTGAAAGTTCAAACTTTTCCAATGTATTTAACACCAACATTGAAATTACTTCGGCAGTGCATTGTTGCATTCGTCTGGAAGCTAGTAAAATTGAGGGTGACGGTCGATGTGGTTCCATTATGCGTACCATTACATTAACCACAGGATGTTTTTTACGATCTGTTGTTTCGTCCACGCATAACCGCAGTTTTTTATCTTGCAACTCCGATTTAATTCTTTTCTCGACATGCTCACGAGCAGACGGCACAACTCTCTGTAATGTTCTCTCACTTGGTAACTTAAAGTCCGAATGTTCATTCCAAAACGAGACGTATGCTTTCTTCCTTACTAAATGAAATGGTAAATTACATGCAATAAACACATGAATTAAATTTAAATTTGTCATAACCTCGTGTGGAATTTTTTTTTGAAACATGCCCTGCACTATTTACGTGCCGTAGACAATCACATTAAATCTATTTTACACACTACACATTGAATTTTAACGCCATCACACTTTAAATCAGGCATTTCTGCAATAAATTTTCTTATTGTGTCCAACTTTGGTCGTTTTCGCGACGTAGGAAACATTTTCAAAACACACGTAGAACTACGATGTAGTATACGACAGCGTAGATGCATACGCAACAGATCGGCTTTCGAGTCGCAGTTATACTGACGCTTATACCGTATGTATTTTGTGTAAACTTTTGTGCGTCAGCCACTGGCTTTCAGCGCGGTTTGCGTTGCTCTACTTATAACATCGAATTTAGTCAGTCGGTCGTTCTTTTCAAAACAGGTTCATTCTGTGTTATCTTAAAACGTCTCCCGTTTCCAGTAGAGAAACCGCAACTGCTGTAAAATTGAATGTACTTAAAGGGATAGGCAAAGCAATGAAATATGTCTATTAAAGCTGAATTATCTCATATCCCCAACAGCTTTAGAAAATTAACAACTGAGTACGAAGCCGTTATACATTGGAAAAATCTTAATTACATTAATTCGTGGTTACAGATTTATTAGGTTGATTTGTTTTAACCCCGCAAGAATATTTCCATTATATTGCATCAGATCGTATGTGATTTCAAAGTATTTAGGATTATTAGTAAATACATATATGCACATATACATTTCATTAAATCGACAATATTTGCAATTAATTAAAAACTAATCCATCAGATATTTATGAATCGCCAATGAGATAAATATTAACCAATGCAGCATAACGCATTTGCATGAACAATACACATATTCTAGCAGTTACTATTCAATAATTAACCATAACGCTATTACGTGCACACAAAATATATATCACTCTCCATTGGGGAGCTTTTGGATTTTTGAATATTCATGTTTCAGATTAACAATCGCGATGGAGAATTTGTTCGTAATTATGTCATTATCGCGTTAACGAAGCACGTAACATTTCATTCAAATGAACTCGAAATTCTAGTATGTATCAACGACTGCATACCAGTCATGTTCGTATATACATACATACACACATTTGCACAGATATGCATTTTTCTCTGCAAATGCATCAAACAATCCACACACGTTTTCTAAATGGAAAAAGGCAGTAGCGGTTCGCCAAAATATTTTTAACAGGAAGTCAGATAAGTTTCATATTTATACGTTTTTCAACAAATTCTTATTCTATTCGTTCGTACATATGAGGCGAAATGCTCATCCCCCTAGAACAAAATTTTGCATTCCCATTTGAATCACCTTTATGGGCCGTTACAGTCGGTACTTTCGCAATGGATCTTCAGTTCTTTCGTTCTTCTCTTAGAAATCTAGCTCTTCAATTCTTCTCTTCTTTTTCAATGGAAATAAGAAACAGAAAAGTTGGACGTTTGGGAAATTTTATTTAAAACTTGAAGATTGAATGTTGGGATTACTTTAAATTTATAGATTCTATTCCCTGCCTAGTGTCAATAATATCGGTATCCTCCTTTTCAGCTGTCAATCACAGATTGCTATTTGTTTTACAAATTTTAGTTCTAGGGAGAAGTTTCTTCGTTTTCCATTCTAATAATTAAATTATCTTTGGCTATATTTCTTGAAATTCTACTATTTCTGATACACATTTTAACTCTCCGTAGTCAAGCATCAAGCATCAAGACAGGTTCACACGAATGAAATTTGCCACCAAAAATAAACAGAAATTTTGTAATTTCTAAGCTAAAGTTCGTTCCAATAGCTGCCACCAGCGAGTGCTACAGCAGTGGTATTACATTCAGAGAAGTCGGACGCAACCGATATGCTGTCGTGTACCGTTAACATATGTATGTCTAAACGATTCAGTGCTCGGCTGCTGTTTGTGAACGAAGTTGTTTTTTTCGTTGTAACGGATTTTTCATTCTAACTGGTAAGCGTTGCATATTATATAAGTTATTATTACTTATACGTGCTGGTCCTACGACGGCGCCGCTAATGTTGCAACTCTCGCGTCGGTAGTTTTAGTGTCCCGCAGGGATCATATCCGAGACCATTACTTTTCAAACTATTGTCAAGTGATTAATGTAAAATTCTCCTCCAACAAACAACAGGGTAAATTCAGAGGTATTTCTAGCAGGGTTTCGTAAACTAAATATCTATCCTGAAGTTATTAAGTAGATCGTCAGTGAAATTTGTCATAATTATGTTGTCAGTTGTATTTTAGAGCATAGATTCGTCTAGTTTGAGTCATCTAATAGCGTCACTACATTCTCTCATGCTACGTCTAGAAATAACCTTATTCATCGAAATTCATCACAAGATTGGAGAGAAACAATCGCCGTCGCGAATAAGATAAAGAAGAAGAGGGACGACAATAAATTCATTAATCCCGGTCAAGCTTTCTTCGAGTTAACTAGTATTTTGGAATTTAAAGTGTCCGATATTGAAATTAGAGAATGAATTCAAGGTAGAAGAGAAGGTTGGAGGTTAGAACAGGCATATTTCCTGTGAATGTCATAAGGAACTTAAAGTTTATACATATCACATCTTGTTAAAATCAAGGTTAGTCTGCATTTTTTAAAATTTTAACATTCATTAATTTCCATTTATTGATATCAAAATTCATTAAAATTTGCCGAAAGAATATCAAAGAATACTCCCGAATCCCACAAAAGAGTTAAAAATTTAATTAATCTACAAAATTCCAATTTTTTTAACAATTTCCCTGAGATAAAATATTTCACTATATAGTATATCAATGTTATATTTAAACCTATAGTCAGTTATGGATTTTCTCGAGCTGCAGCAAGACCTAGACAAATTGCATAAGCACTGCCCTGAAAATAAACTCTTAAATTTTAATAAATGCGGCGCACCATAAATATTCAAACTTCGATTTTCGTACGGTTTGAATGGGAATGCCCTAAGCGAAGTTTCTAAGATTAGGGATCTAGGTGTCATACTAGTTACTAAGTTAGTACTTATATAGTGACCATTGAATATATTGTCAGTAAATGCACCAAATCGCTTGGCTCTATTATAAGAATTTAAAAACTTTTGTTCTTCTACGCGCCTCAGGTCTCTGTATTTTGTATGTATAAACTCGATTATGTCTTAGACTTCTGTCGTGTGGTGTCCTTATTATGCCATCTATATTAATAGGTTAGTGTCCGTTCAACGGAAGTTTATCAGATTTCTTTGTCTAAAGTCAGGTTGATAGTTATTTCATCTCATGTAAGTATTTTTGTGTTCTACTCTTGTGTAAGCGCAGGCTATTGTCGGACTATTTCTGCATAAATTGCTTAATAACAGAAGTTAACTGTCCAAACCTTATTTCTCTGATTTCCTTTTGTGTCCCTTCCCATCATATGCAATTCCTTTTGGGAACTGACCCATTAACAGATATGTTATTGTTGTTCAAGGACATTTAAAATTCTAATTACCCGAAACTTATTTGACCAACTTTAATAAAGCTATAATAATTTTTTCCCTACAGATCCTCTCAAAGTTACTTTAGTATGTTACCCACGTGTGTATTCTTAATCTTCATAGTTACTTATGTTACAACGCTTTTAGGTTCATCCCGTTGTTGTAGACATGTAAATAAATAAATAAATCTAATTTATAGCATCATCGCTTTGGCTTCAACTGATATCGCCTTTTTAGGAGTAGGTAAGTGATCGGGTCATTTGCGACCTATGATACCAGTTGAAGGTTAGTGACTTCTCTCTCATTGCAAAAACTAGCATGTTAAGTTGTATTTTATTATATAACTATTATATGGCGTCAATTCTAATTTAAGAGATACGATAAAGTAAGGTGCAGTTTGTATTCCGCATGATCAAATTTATGGACGTATTTCAAAATTGTCGCTTCAGTTGTTTGGTACGTCGCGAGCCGCCACTGGAACGGGATGGTGTGATTCGCGAGTGTATGTGCATACATTCAGCTATGTGCTAGACGAAATTAAATGAAATTTTTTTGCACAGACGAATATAAATTTATATATACATATAAACTTGCAAATAAAACTATATCGAATAAAAATTGTTTTGCTGTTTCGATTTGACGCTACATGAAATTCATTTTGCGCTTAATAAAATGCAGCTCCAAAATGGATTTAATTTTTCGTCAAAAATTTTGTTAGGATTATCTATTTGAAGGTAGATGTTTGCCTCTGGTTATTATTATTGGAATATGACAACTCCAAAATGCATTATTTTATATATTTCCCCTATTTCCTATTATACTTTTTTTAGGTCGTCCTAATGTTTTTTCTTGGCAAGTTTTATTAACTTACGAGTAACTCCGGCATACATATTTAATGCAATTAGAAGTGCTACACATGCTTTATTAAATTATGGATTGAATATAAGAGAGAAAAGTTGAAGCAATGTGATCGGATGAAGATAGATACAGTTGATAGTTAGATACAATTACGCGTTAGTCCTAATCGCGAAAATTTTGAAAAATGCCTAGTAGGTACTAAATACTTGCTCATGATGGTATAATTGTCGGATCATACACTTTTTTATGTTAGCTTCACATGACACGAATGCATAAACAATATAACACTATGAATGCTTGTTTATTGAACTTCGTTGTCAGCTAATTTATGACAGGGGAAGAGTGTATTTTTCCCGCGCACTTAGCAAAACTTATTCCTTCTTTGTCAATTCACCTTGCTTCACTAATTTTCACTCAATACATAGTATACATAATTAAAGATTATATTAAAGATTATAGGTGAGTTCGGATATTCGTTCAGAGTAGATAACTCCAGTTACCCTACTCGCACTCTTTGATGTTTGGTAATATCGTAGAGTTACTCCAACCAAGTTCGAATGTGATAGAGCATTGCTAGTGGGAGTACTTAGTGTTTGGTTGCAAGCTCCACCCCTGGTTGTGGGGTGTGAAGTGCATGAACATAATTGAGGTTAGGAGTAGGGCTTGACAGATCCACTCCACATATCCTTTACTCTTGATCTACTCCAAACAAATATTGGAATGCAGCTTATGTATGTTCAACTTAAAAACATTTGAAGGCATACCCTCTTGTTTTTTTCGTTTTATCACAAGTTATTGGTGAATCAAGTTTTATAAAGTTTGGAGCACGTTAAATCGTTCCGCATTGCATCAAAACGTGTTAGTATAGGTTGTGCTCATGAAGCCCCACGCATTAATCAATTAATGGTTTGTTTCCAATAGGACAAGACGTATCTTGTTTTATTCGTTTAAGATAGGGCATTTATTAAAAAATCAAGAGGATACAAAAAGGTATAGAAGAGGAAACACTAATGGAATATCACGCTAGAGCATCTAAATTAAGGGAACCTTATTGAGGAGTTATTTGTTGTTTGGAAATTCCGAGGGGCGTATCCTCTAAATATGTTCAAGTTGTCACAATTAGTCCATTATTAAGTATTATCTACCAAGAAGGTGCCTCTCTTTCATTTAAGGTATTTTTAAAGGTGGCATCTTTCATTAGTTCCTTGAATTGGGACACCATAAATATTTCCTCTTTCATTTTAACCTCGCTTATTCTAGAAAATTTGTTTTTTAAATAAAGAAACCATTACGTTCATCGCTTTTATGAAGTTTTTCATTATCCTAATTTGATGTGAAGAGGTGGCAGCAGATTCTTTTCTGAATTAACGAAAGGTTCACAAATGACATTTTAAAACTAGGAGTAAGGCTAGTTTGTCTTGGCCATTTCTTCTTAATATAATGATTTTTTTTCTACCCTACTGTCTTGCACACATAGGAAACAGCAAGACTTCATGTACTCCAATTGCAAACCCAGTACCAGGACTACAACTTTTAAATTCGCACAAATTTGTAATTCAAATTTCTGGTACTCTGTTTTATCCAACACCTTGTACAAAGTTTAAGTAATCGTAGAGTATAGATATGC
This sequence comes from Dynastes grantii, assembly GCA_029619325.2. Taxonomy (NCBI): domain Eukaryota; kingdom Metazoa; phylum Arthropoda; class Insecta; order Coleoptera; family Scarabaeidae; genus Dynastes; species Dynastes grantii. The sequence continues at coordinate 25,690 of JAROYF020000062.1, forward strand.
ACTTCACAAACGACAGTGAGTAGTGCACAATTTAGGACATAACGCGTCATTCAACACCCCGAAATTACTCATTGTCGGGAAACCGCAAGTCGTCCCGTTCGTTACCATGTCCAGACTAATACACTATTGGGTAAATAAGGATGCATGGTTAAAGGAGTGTTGTTTTAAAGTGGTTTCGATAATTATAGATTCGATGAATTAAATGTAAAGGGCAAGTTATGCTCATTTGAAGGTAAAACCTACAATTACGAAAAATGGTGGGCGATGGAGAAGTTCTGATAGCATACTCAGATTCAGTAGGCAAAAAACATGGGGGTCAACGAGAACTTCCTATAACAAAATTCTTATATGTCAGTGTAACTACTATATACACTAGGATGGTATGAGAAGTAGCTATGTTTGGAGATAGATGGCGCTTTGTGCGAAAATCTACATTACCAACTACTACTCTATAGTCGACTCCTGTCAAAATTTCGGAAAGATTCATCGAGTAGTGTTGTTTTGTGAGCCGTTGAAAATTAGCAATGTATTTGAAGAATCATGGAAGAAGAACAATACCGTTCAGTGAGTCGATTTCTTTTTTTTTATGGAAAAACGTGTGCGGAAATCAAAGAGAAGTTGGCTGCAGTTTATAAGGTCCATGCACCTTTGATGACTACCATCAGATTCTGATTTAATGAATTTAAGCGTGGCCGAACATCCCTCTTTGATAAGGAGGGGCCAAGTCGGCCCATTGAGGTGACTACGGACGATATGACCAATAGAGTTCATATCATGTTAGCAGACAGCCGCGTAAAGATTAGAGTGATTGCTAATATGGTAAACACCTCAACTGAACGTGTGCAAAACATCCTTCACGAAAAATTGAATATTAGAAGGCTATCGGCGAGGTAGGTGCCGCATCTGCTGACGATTGATCAAAAACGGAATCGTGAATAACTTCAAAGCAATGTTTGGACATGCTTAAGCGCAATACGAGAGAGTTTTTGAGGCGTTAGGTAGCTGTAGGTGAGACATGGATACATCACTACAGAAACCAAAGGTCAGTTGGCGAAATGGGGTTTTCCCAGTTATTAGCGCAACGTGTAGTGCGTTCAGCCAACTGCCTACATCCACTCGTCCAACACTGAAGTTCCCTGAACTCCTGCTCAGTATCCCCACTGAGCTTTTAAACCCTTGGATTTCCCTCTCCGTGACGCGGGACTTGTCTTCTGTCCATTTTCTTCATGTCCTAAATCTTCAACTTTGATTAAATATTTTCCTACAACAATTTAAAGTATAAATTCAGTCGTATCTCTGTCATGGTAAATTAAATATGTTTTGTGAAGAAGTTGTCGCCTCCGCCTCCGTTAGGAAAAGTCAATATTGTATAGTTATTGACAGTGCAAAATGTTTATGATCATAGAGTTAGACTTTAAAGAAATGGAGAATCTTTATGGCAGTTTGTGTTCTAAAATTAATCTATCTCTAGAATGAGAAAATTGGATTGAAATTTAATATTAAATTGTAATTCGAAAGGTAAATCCTAATTGGCGGGGTTCAAACAATCGCTATCGCGAGCAAGGGAGTGAGGACGCTTAAAATTATCTTAGTTTAATTCGAACTACTGGTGTCGTATCACGTGTTTAACTAAGTGTCTTGTGAATCTAGGTTTCTGATGCTTAAATTCAACGTTAATTACGAAGCGAGAGTTAAGTTTGGTAATTTAAAAACACGCGGGATTTTTGAGAACTCATAACCACAAAGTTTATATTTAAAACGTTACAATTTGAGGTTAGTTTTCTCTTTTCAAATTTAGTTCTTGCAAAACGTAAATATTCGGTGCTAATTTGTTTTTAAGTCGCCGAAAGAGTGTCTAGGGATACTCCCGAACCTACAGATCGTACAATTAATTAATTAATTTCGAATAATTTTTTTGTCTTCCCTATATAACATTACAGTACATTATTACCCCTGTTTCTTATAACCCCATCCTTCCACCCATTTATTATTTAAATTTAATATTCCTTATTTTGTTAAAAACCTTATCCATTTTTTACCCGTTCATAAGTTTAAATTTGGGGCTCAGAAAAAAATAAAGAGGTTCTGTATCAAAATAAGGAATATATTCGTATTCAAATAATAAATGAATGGCTATTTGGGCAGCCAATACGTTGTGTATTTTTTTTCCCAAATGTAATCGATGTACCATAAATATTACTTTCGATGACTAGACCAGTATAAATAACTTCCCTGTATTGTATTATATCAAGGGCGCTCGGCTAAATTTACCAAAAGTGACAATAATAGACCTCTAATGAAGTGAAAGCAATTGTTACTCGATTTTGAACTGCCGTGTAATAAATCATTCTGGTCGACACGAGACGAATATATGTATGCCCATGTACCCTGCAAGTGTTAATGTCTCCAACATAATTTCTAGTAAAGCTTACGTGAATGATTAGTTGGCTACAACGCGGAGTTTATGATATGTGAAATTAAAAGCAATAATTCATATTTAACATTCTTTCCTGGTGCAACAAACGAAAACACGCTTCCAACTTTGATTAGCTCTTAAAAGTATTTTAAGTTGCTCTAACTTTAAATTATATCACAAATTTGTGCCCGAAAATACAGAAAACGACTCTGTTAAAGTAGAATGTTCTGTACGTTGTAAATCCTTGTCTTTGTCTTCGTCCTAAACATTTTGAAATATATGTTAACGGTTTTTCTAAATCATTGCACGCATAAAAGGATCAAGTGCCTTATTGAATCTTAACAATAAGCCCAAAGTACATTGACTTCTGATACAGATTTGTTAGTGACCCCATTATGTGTTGATATTTGTAAAAAAACATCTGTATCATAAACAAACAAGTACCCTACAAATTTGTTGTATAAATTAAGATTTACCCCATGATCTTTAGGCTCCGCTCTTCTTGAAGACAATTTTCGAACAATAGTTTTACATTTCCTTAGCATAGATGCTTATTGTATATGTTTTTTGAAAACTGGAGAAGAAGGCCATAAATTTCTGTCGATTATATTGCCAACTTTTCGCGTAATTTTCACGCAGCTTTTCCAATTCTCGAAATGACTTTTCTATTCTTCGTGACCTAGGAACTAGGATAAGATATTTAATGCAAATACTACGTTAAATAAGTGGAGCTGCAATCGATTACTATTCTCCCACTACAAAGTAAGATTGCGGGAAGTAGGAATATTGGCCAGGAATTATTTTAGGAAAATATATGGAAATTAAAATTATTTAAAAAATATTTTAGTATATAGGGGTGATAAATAACTAGCAGGTCAGGCACCTAAATCTTAACGTACACCTTTACGAGGCTATAATGCATATTTTGCTTTATCTAGATATGCTATCACAACGCATTTGTCACATACTGAATGCGTATTCAACAACAATTTGTGCCAAATTCAAGCATAAGAAACGTGGTCTTCTTAAATACGGTCAAATTTATTTCTGTGTCCACCATATAGGAAATTCACATCTTTAACGCTTTTGTATAAGACTGGATACATATGTCTAATATTCTAAGTAAAGAATATATTTACATTAAAAGGCGAGCCTCACATTTGGATGCAAATCGGTGACGTTTGGTTACTACGACGGCAGTAAATAAAAGGTGCTGGCGTTGTCATTTTTAATCTGTTGACTCAAAAATTTCGAGCCAAAGTAGTACTTACAGTCTTTGGTCTTAGTTTTGTTCAGTTAGCGCGACAACAGCAAACAAAGCATGGTAACGATGACATCCTTAAACTATCAAGCCTAATAAAGAAGAGTGAGGTATGATCTACGTATTGGAAAATGGTGAAGGATATTGATATAAACGACAATGTTTAAAACCCAAAGCATGTGTCAGATTAAAGCTTTGATGCTACTGCTCCATTTCACTGATATAGAAATAAGGAAAAGGAATTCTGGTACCAATACCACTTAACGAAAGAAAACAAGGGAAGCAGTATTTCAGTAAAGGTTTTTATAAACTAATTCGAAGAATAAGTGACGAAAAGATAAGTTCATAATAAAAATCTAAACTTTAAAGCAATAAGATGTTTAACGAAATTTAAGCACATTATGAACAATCCTAATAATTCTTATTGTAATTTTTATATACAACAATTAATACGTATCTGTCTACAATGGATATTCGAAATTCCTTCTATCTCGACACATTTTTACAATAGTTTGCAATACCTGCTTTCCACTTTTCTTATCATAATAACTGCTGCACACCGGAATGCTAGCATTATCCTTAACTTTATACATAAATCACATCTGTTAACCCTTATTTATGAAATTTAATTTGTAAGTACCTTGAAATTTTGATTTATCACTAAGAACGTCGACGTCAGTATGTTTTGTTTACGGCTATCATGCTAGGTTAAACAATACTAACACTAGAAACCGTTTGGATGCAATATCCAATTGCAAGACACGCCTTTGACTATAAATGTCTCTTTTACTTTGGATATTAAAAATATACTGTTATATTTTACACTAGGGAATAAAAAATATTTTTTTCGAGATTGATTAATTAATTATGCGGCCTGAAGGTCCGAGAGTGTTCCTAAACAACTCTTTCGGCAATTTAAATTAAATTAGATATCAATTAATGAAATTTTACGAGTATTAAAACTTGAAAAGAGAAAACTAACCTGGAATTGTAACGATCCAGTATAAACTCAATGTTTATACACATAAGGAAAGAAAATGTCTAGCTATACAAAAAAGCGTACATGCGAGAACGGCAAACGCGAATGGGTAATGCATCACAAGCGGAGTGGTTAGCGGCAGTCGAGGGATTACGGTTACCAATGTGGTTAGTTGCAAGGTAGACTGCATTATGTGCGGACGATCCTAGTAAGAATTTCTAAAGTATTTATTTTCCTTTTCTTTTATTTCATCAGAATCTGTTTTTATTTTCGTCTTTAGAATTTCGTCTAAGCTTCGTAGCAACAACAAAATAAATATGCGAAACTCTCATTTTCAGGCGACCATGACTTCAAACTATTACGTGCGTTCTTTCACACAGTAGATCTACATGCCAACCTTGTTACAAGCGTACCAACATGCGACGACGCGACCTGCATCGAATCGATCGGATTCCACTGAAGCCCCTCCTCACTTTCTCGCCGTACAAACATAGATATAGCTGATTTCCCAATGTGTTGGTTACCTAGTAAAACCCTGCACATTCTTAAATCACAAAACCTGACGTTTATTTCGTATTCATGGTACAATTTAAACGCTGAACATTTAGAAAATGGCAACACAGATAAACACGTGTTACCTGGATAAATATCTTGACTTAAAGTGAGAAACTAATTAGGGCCCCTCCACTCCTTTATTTTAATCGCGATAGTGATTGTTTAAACACAGCTAATTTGGATAACTGTAACTTTGGAAATATAATTTGATAATACATTTACAATGAATACTCTTAGTTTTAAAGAATTGCATAATTCTGGAAGACTCAATCTACGCCACTCTATGACATTTAACACCACCAACAACTACACAATATTAAAATTTACTGATCAACAGGACGACTACTTAACAAACGATATTTAATTTTAATAAAATGAGCAGAAGACAAGTTACTTTCCCTCATGTTCGTCGTTGACAGAACTTGAAATGATTTAGTACTCCTGCTCCAGCGATAGGAAGTCATAAAAGGACTTGGAGCTACCGAGAAAGAGTCAATAGCCGCCAGAGGGATTTTGACGTTGAACGAGTGGACATACTGAACTCACTATATGTGCCGCTAATGAGAGCTACGTTCGAAGTTGTAAATTATAACATTACAATACACTATTGTACAGAAATATTGGAAATATGAATTTCCTGTACGATGCAGTTAGACAAAATACATAGTACTATTAAAAAGAAAACAACGTTTCGGGTGTTTAATGCTGAACATCCTATATATTTTGTAGGCCTTCCTATACTACATTTACAGCCCCTGGCCAAATTACTTGAAACACTCAATATCTTGTAGTCTCTTCATAATAAAATATAAACTATATATATTTATAAAATATATTGTAAAAGTATGTAATATATGTAAATATTAAATAAGTAATTAACATTTAGTCATTAACCCATGATTTTTAATAACGCCCTTAATTCTTCGGGGCATACTTGCAATGCAAGATATGATTGTCTCTTTTATATCTTCATCGTTCTCCCATACATCTTTTATATTCTTCATTAATATCTCCTTTGTAGGGTTTTCCCTTTCATATACCTTACTTTTTAGTCGCTTCCATACGTTCTCGATGGAATTGCGGTCCGGTGAATTTCCGGGCCAACGTAAAAGAGGTATGTGATTGTCTTCAAAGAATTTCTAACCTTTTTGCCACATGGCAGGAGAAATTATCTTGCATAAATATACGCCCTGTCGGTATTGGACGCCTGGCTTAAAATACGGTAATAACGTGTTTTTTAACACATTTATGTGCTGCTCTTGACGCATTGTACCTTCTACAAAATACAAAGGGCCGGGTCCGTCTCCACTAATCACTCCCCAAATCATTATCTGCGGAGGGTATTTTACAGTTCGAAGAACCGTAGACTCTGTGAGACGTTCGCCAGTACTAACACATAAAGCGAGCACTCGTCACTAAAGAAAACCTATTAAATAATGCAAACATTAATTCAGTAAAAATCATGTTGTTAAGTTATTCACCTTTTTCCAATTCTCGTCTGTAAAATGTCGATATTCTCTTGCAAAGTTGAGATGAGCAGATTTCATTTTTTCTGTTAAACGCGGCTTTTTTACAGGTCTTCGGCCCATTAGGCGATTTTCGCGCAATCGGCCCCTGACAGTTCTGCTCAAATTCTCTATTCCTCTCTCTTGTAAATTTTTTTGAATCATTTTAATCATAGCAAACCTATTGCTCAAAGCCTAATGAACAATTTCAAGGTTAGACCTCTTCGAAGTTTTTCTTTTCCGACCGCACTTTGCCCGTCTTTGTGTCGATGTGCTAGCCCTTTCGTTTAAGTTTCTAGCTAAACGCGATACAGAAGAAGGAGATACTTTCTGCAATTTTGCAATTTCTCGTTGTGAATGTTTGTTTGATTGTAGAAGAGCTTGTATAGCGGCTTTTTGTTCACTTGTTAAATCTTTCCCGGGCGTTTTCTACAAAATACCCCAAATATTTAAATTTTTTTCAAATTCCAAATAATTAATTATTAAGAGAGAGATAGAATAACAATTGTACCTTTGAAATAAAAATATATCAACATAAAACACTTAACGATACTCCACAACTTAGCTTCTATACGGTTATAACGAAATATTTTAAAAAATATCGATGCATTCTCTAAATTGTGAACTCGTTAAATGTAAGTTGATAACTGAAACGATGTACCTATTATATTTGTTCTGTATTTCTTTTTTGACAATAAAAGTGTATTATTATTATTGTTATTAAAAATTTAAAATGGAGTACAAAGTACTACAAACTACGCCTGTAGCTCATTTTGCTATAAATTGTATCACAGATTGCTACAATTGTGTCAGGTAGTACATACTTTTTCTTCGGTGTAATGTTATAGGAACTGAATTGATTTTATATTCTGAGCATTATTCGAGCTATCAGTTGATCTCTGTAGATTACCATGAATAATAAGAACCACGGCAAAAAATCAATGTTTATGTTGGAACTAACAGCGTTTGTTTTTGTTACAGAACGCCGACTTTGAAGCGATGATCAGGAAAGAGAAGGGAATCTCAATTATTCCACGTCAACGTAACCGAAGCAGCGAACAAAACGGGATTAAACGAGGAAACAATGACGGACGTCCAAGTAGGCTGTGTGCTGTGCGTGAGTAGATAGTGCGTGATAGAGTTGCGGGAGGGGCGGCGTGTGCGTTGTCATGTCGCTGCTGCCGACCGCGCGATAATGACGATGTTGGTCGGCATGAACACTATCGGGGGGTCACCGACGGCCGTGACGGCGACGTCGCTGGAGGCGGTGGCGACGTCTACTACTAGCACGCTGCTATTGCTCCTGCTACTGCTGACTGCTGCGCCCGTTATCACCGTAGAACTTGGTAAATACGATTATTAATTCACTCAGTACGATTATACTTATTATGTCGGAGAAATGGACAAAAAAAGGAAGAAATAAAATACAAATTAGCGACAGTAAAATCGATTATTCTCGTCATTGTATTCTTAAATGTAAGCGAGGGTTCGGCGGCGAAAATTAATTTGTATAATTTATTGTTATCGTTCAACGGCATCAAAAAGTGAAAAGTAATTACGTGGATTAATTAAGTACACAGTCGGTTATTACACTCAAGGGCGTTGCGCTTATCGAATTAAAATATTCACCCAAGTAATCATTGTCATTACTATTATCATTATAACTTTACGGTCTATACCAAGAAGACCCTTACAAAATACAGATTTCAACTAAATCGGCATGACACTATGAACAGAATTTAATTTCATTGAATACTTTTTTAATACTTACAGAAATTTTTCACAAAAAAATTTCATTTTACATCGTTTTTCTAGACAATAGATCGTTGCAGCATTGTGATTATATCCCTTTCTTGAAATAAACCAGCATTTGTATTCGCAATCGGAAAAATTGTCTAAAACCGCCAGTCGCTTTGCTATAGATAGAGAAAATTTACCGTAAAATGTATATTTGTTACATTCATTCCCTAAAAATTCACTTCAAAATCTGAAAAATGTTCACCTCTATCACGACCTAAAAGGACTGCAAAAGAGTTCGTGAAAATATGTTAATAAGTCACACCATTTTGATTAAAATAATTTTGCAATTGCAGAAAGACTAAAAAAAAAACCAAAATTAAACATATTTTGCTATAGAAGGCTCATGATGAGAGTAGATTGGTTAGTGTATCGGGCAGGTCCAGCTTCAAAATTTAAGTTTGATCATTAAACATAGACAAAAGTGCTAGATATGTACCTTTAGAATGCTTAACAGTAGGTATAAATAAGGGCACATATCCACTGCTCAATAAAAGCTACATTCGGCGAGACAACGATCATTATGATGATTTCATTTGCTGTAATTCAATGATATCTTCTTTTAAAACCCCTTTTAAAAAAATTACTTAAAAGCATGTGATCTATAGCCGAAAATGATGTTGCAGTATACAGGCTGTTTAGTTTCTCTGTATAAATATTATCACATTTTTAGATTCCTTCATAGAAAAGGAAGCAAATTTGTACACTAGTATACACTGTATACTTAAAGTGGACGGTTTTTAAGATATTCGCTTTTCAAAGAAGAAAATGGCATTTGCAGTATTTTCTCAAAAATTTCATATTTCGCTTATTTGTCATTATTTTACAAGAATTTTTTGCTGTCGCTGTGACAATAATTCAGGTTCACTAATTTTTATTATACAACGTGTTCAGGAAGGTAACATTAATTGAAGCATTTTCAAACAGTTGAAACTCGTTTTTTTTTTCAAACGAAACACCCCGTATATTCTTAGCTCATTTAATGCATATTTAAAATCTCTTGGATTCCTAACTTAAAGTCAATACTGTTTGCGTTATATTGTGTTTACTGTAAACAATAGGTATTTTATAACATAAACTACGACTAATAATAAGGTAATAATCATATTAGACTTATTCAGTTAGAAACAAAATGTGTTATTGTGTTAACTAATTCTATAGCATTGAAACGTTTTTTTCAAGCCGGATGGAGCAGCGATTACACAAGCAAGATTATCTAACACAATTTACTAACAATAGTTAAATTCACAAAAACTTCTCAATAATTATAACAGTATCACTTCTAAAATCCAAAATAAACCTTGACTTTGACATATCTCCCTCTTGACATTTTTCCGTCCGTACACCTATGGTGACTCATCGATACATACATCACTGTTCAATAGCTTCGGTACACTGCCTCCTCTTTAAACCTGAACGTTCTGATCAATTTCTTTCTTTATGGTTGATCTCGTTGTAGACCCTCAGCCGGTCGACGTGTACCACCTTCAACTTAGAACGGGCGCTCCTCGGTATACGGTATACGACATCGTTGATCTGTTTAATGATAGTGTACGATCCTTCCCAAGCTGATTACAATTTGAGAGTGCGTCCTTTTCGGTGGAATGGGTTGTAGAGCCAAACGTTGTCATCATCTTGGAAAGCTAAGTCGTTTGCTCGTCGGTTGTACCGAGTTTTCATCCTGTCACTTTCAAGTCGCATCTTCATCCTAACATGGTGATGGGTTTCTTCCAATCTTGTAGCTAGGTGGTCCACATACCCTTCTGTTCTCTGGGCAGGCTCTTCTGGACTTCTAAACAGTAAGTCGGCCGGGAGGCGTAACTCTCTTCCGAATAAAACATTGGAGTCGTTTTGAATGTATTTCCCTTTGCACTCCAAATCGGCAGAACATATTCGTCACCAGTACCTCGGCTTCAGTGGTGGCTTCCTGGTTCGGGATGGCGTAGATTTCTGGCCATTTGGAAAAATAGTCCATAGCTACCAGAATATAACAGTTTCCGGATTGAGTGACCGGAAAAGATCCAGCAACATAGATGGCAATTCTCTCGAATGGTGCACCTACCGGATATTGTTTCATTGCTCCTCTGCTATGACTCCTTGGTCCTTTACAGGCGGAGGACGCTTCACAGCTGCGACACCATCTATCCATGTCAGCACGGATCTCACCCAATAGAAATGCTCTCGGACCTTGGCCAGGGTTTTGTTGGTACCCAAGTGTCCCCCCGTAACACCGCCATGGTATTCACAAAGCAATTCATGCACCTTCGCTTTTGGTATTACAGTCTGCTTCACCTGATGTTTGCCGCCAGCGCTTTTCCAAATTGGTTTTAGGACTCCATTATCCACTATTAAGAAATCCCACTATGCCCAGTAGCACTTTAGATCTGCGCTATTATTGGAGACTTCGTTCCATTGGGGCTGGGCGTGGTTGGCTTCCTTCAGTGTCAGAATGGTACCCAATTCATCATCTGCCAAACAGCGCGCCATCCACAACCAACCTTTGGGCTCCACATTGTAATAGAGATACAGTGATTGTATGCGAGGAAGCATGATAGAAGTTAGCCAGCCTCCGCCCCTTTGAGCTGGGTAATTTTAGTTTCCCTGGTCGTCATCCCCCGCATAACTTTCATGCGGATACACACGGCGGCAGCGGTTCTTAAAATGCTCAGGTTTCCCACAATTCCAACAAACCGGTTGGCGTCTTGTTCTCCCGCCACTGCTCGTCCCATATCAGCCTACTTCCCCATCAGATTGGTTCTTTGTCAGTTATGTTATCAACTTTGTTAAAGCGTCAACAATGTCTTCCTGGGACTTTCCAGTTACTTCAGTTTGTCGTAGCCGTGCGCTTCCTATTGAAGCGCCTGCTTCATACTCCAGTGCATAAGCCAGAGCATCTGAAAGGTTCCTGTGCCGACCAAGGCGTAAAGTCTTTTGTGACAACTTTGACAATTATGTAAGTATATAAGCAAATGCCAAATATTTTCGTAAAATTTGGGCCGGTTGTAGGAAAAGTATAGTATGACACTCGGGTCGTAAGTGCTTTTGGGGACTCTGATGTATGTAAACATCATCGACCCTTGTGTCATAAATAATTATTTAGTACTGCTTCATCATTACCAAAATTTAAATAAAAGAACTTTTTTCATCTCTGGAACACCTGAGATTTCTATGAACGTCATGAATAAGCAGCCTACCCTATTTACATTCATCAATATTTCATATTACGCATTTTGTACTTCAAATGCTGCATATATAGAACAAAACGCAATTGCTTCAAATATAAAATGTAGCAGCAGCATGGTAAGAAATGAGCATTATTAGTAGTAGAATCGTCGCTACAATTGAACATCATTGAAATATTACAAGGCTAAACAAATAGTTAAAATTTGCATACTTTCGACTATGTACTTCGTCATTTTATTGTGAAAATGACCAACATATGCATGTGTATTAGTGGTTATTTTCTTTCATGAATGCACTTTTAAAAATAGTAAGAGCATTTTTTAAATTTAGAGACAAATGCTACACACTATTGTTTTATACGTTACACGCCTGGGCTCGTACTAATCTCTAATTTGTACAAAAACCTTAGACGAAACTAACAAAAGAATTTTTGGTTAACAACGTCCAAAGAAATTTGGACAACTCAATTGCAGTTACTTAACCAAATGAACTAAATCGCAAAATAATACTGGCAATGAATACATATGATCCATGATCTAGGAAAGGTCCATAAGAAAAAAAATTAAACCCCAAAGAGAAGTGTTCGGTATAGTGCAGAAAGTATAAGAAACCACCGGCTACCTGAAGTTTTAATGGGAGTTCTAGAACACTATACATTTAAGTTTAATACTTTATTAAAGTGCGAGCACATAAACAGTTCTAACGATATCGTGTGGAGAGGGTATTTTTACAACCCTACTGACCAGACTAGCACATATTTATTACGAAGATCTAGTAAACAGTATTGCGTAAATATGTTGTTGACTCATATATACGATATCGCTCCGAAACTGCACATTATTGGCTCAGTTATACAGAATAATGTTAGTTATTGACTCGTTCCGAGCAATTTATTTCACTGCATGCTGGCAGTCGATTTCGTTGTAAATACCGTCAAGATTATATCACGAAATTTGGGTTATATGTGGTTAATGGTTCTCTTATATGTTAAACTTTCCGATTTTGTAATTCGAAATATCTTAAAAAGACTAAAGAATGTGGCTAAATTATATTGACAGGTAATTCGTTACCTGTGCACTGAAATTATGGAACGGTAAAGGACGCCAAGAATTTACGAGACTCAAGTTCTTCTATGGTTTAGACTTATTAGAGTCGTCTAACCAACACATTTTTTTAACAAACTTCAATCTACTAAATACCATATCTTCTCTGTTCAATTGTTATTACTTTATACATTAATTATACTGTTAATCATAGTAAATAAACCAGCTACAGTAGAACCTCTAGAATCCGAAAATGCGACAATACGAACGTGCAATAACACGAATAAGCTTGAGTTAGAATTCTCATTTCATTAGTCCGACCAAAATTTCAATAATAGGAACAGTGTTAATAAAAATAAATTATTTAAATCATTTTCTGGTCCGGTGCATGTATGACCAATTGGAAACAACCGGCATCTTATTCTAAAGCCGTAGATTTGATGCTTGTGATTTATTGCTTTAACGGACTCTATTGCTGCACGCTACAGAGATATGTACTTGATAGCCCCCTTTGTTTTGCTTAAGCTAATGACAAATGAACACCGTGACATTACGTTAACAACGTTTAACTCCATTGTGGAGTTATTGCTTTGTGTATCACACCTCTTCTCTACAGAACTGCCGCGGAGTTACATATGCCTAAACAAACCAAATGAAATAGGCAAAATTTAGTGCTTTTCCCGACGTATTACACATAGGCAAATGGGAGGTAAATACAAATTCTAATCCTTCTAAGATTTGTGTATAGTTTATTTCAAATTATAAGAATGTAACTTTGAACGGCTTAAATGCTGTTATTGCACCACCTGCGGTAATAACTACCTGGATACGCAAACAAACTGCTGAGGACCGTAATGACAAAATTTAAGTGAATTGAATAGAACTGGAATTATGATTTGCGATATGCGTAACTACCTGTTTGTACATTTAAATCTCATTTAATACGTAAATTCTTTAATTACTTGTAACATCGAATAAACATATAATTATCTTATAGGGCCGTAATTTATAGTCAATACGGCCTCTAGATTCAATATGCATTGCCGGGTTATTATCGTCACAGACGGTGCAATAAAAGTATTAAAGGCCTTGTAAGTCTACAGTTATATTCTTATAATTTGAAATAAACTATACTTGGTATTTCAGCAATTGTCTTATTTAAGCACTCTGTTGTCAGAAGCAAACATGTGCATAGTGCACAAAGTAACAAAAAAATATCGAAATATTGATTAAAATGTATACAATGAACAAAACCTGAGTATAAAAGAATGAAAAATACTGTGCGCTTACCTAGATTACCCATGGCAAAGCAAGAAAGGCACCAAAATGGCAGAAACTTCATAAATCTCAAGGAAATCACATGATCACTCAGTCCTGGTTCAACAAATCCAAATTTTAGATCCCCTAGTAAATTAATCGGCAAACATGGTACAGTGTAACCACAGTTAGGTGTAAAATTAATTTATATGTGGTATACAGTCAAATGTAAAACCTTCAATAAAATAAAAATTACATATCGAAATATCTGGAGTTTTAATTACTAGAATATGGACTTGCTATAAACTGTGGTATTTGTCTAGCATATTATAAACTTTCTAAAGCAGTTACTGAACTGTCGCACATGCAATAGTAAAATTAAGTTCCCTTTTTTCATTCGTTGAATCAACCATAGCTCGCTGCGTAGGGAACCGAATAGCAAGGTAATTGCATTAATTATCAAAACGTGTGTGACGAGAAACTTGAAATTGCTCTGCGCTTTTTTAACATATTAAACAATAAATGTATATGGTAGCGGTTTACACTGAAGTGATTTATTCATCTAGAGGCATTAGTATCTCCTCTATGAAACTATCTGCATTAAAATCTCCTAGAAGCAAAATCTACGAACCGGTGTTATAGTAATCTAATTCTGTTTATTAACGAGAACGGCGCAAAATATCCTATTTGCAGTCTATCCTAGATGGGATCTAGCTAATATTGTGCCTTTCTAACATGTATGATTCTCTGGAAGTCCTGAATTTAGTTTCACTTGTCGGCGCAATGAATTTATTACAGAGTGTCGTGTGCATATGTAAACCAGAGAATTCCTGCTTAATACTACTAAAGCTTACGTAACACAAGGAAAGGTACCCAATCCGCACTTCCAGAATTTAACGAAACTTGGGTGGGACTATCTAAAATACCGGATTCCGTTTCGGCTGAGAGACTATTTTGACGTGTGAAATCGGGTTTTGAATATTTCTGGATTTCTGCGTTTTTCGTCAATTATTTTCTATTCAATGTTCATAAAAATTATGGATACATATAGCCGTTTTGCATCTTTAAAGGGCTATCGAAATACACTAAACTCAATGCAAGAGGGGCTTAAAGGGCATGCCCACTGTCCACTCCCCTTATATCCAAAAGGCTGTGTATCTGATTTTGTGGTGTTTATATTCACCTTCTCACAACCATTCGAAGCAAACGTATGCATTTAGCATTTTGCATTTTGCATTTTTGCTTTAGCATTATCATTGACCTTACAAAATGACTATATGTAGTATTCAAACACTAAATAAGAGAACTGATAAGATATGAGTTCGAGTTTATTGTTTCCACATACTTATACATAAATCCATTACCATTACACATACCTATACGTTACTCTGTTGAACAATATTTTGATATATATTTCACATTTTTATTTCATGTTTCTTATTGAATATTCGAAGGTGTGTTCACATAAGAGTATTGAAAATATCAAAATTGATTGTGTTGGAGTTATGTCAGGATATGTTGTGAGAAAAGAATAACTACAATGCTGAAACTAATATACTTATTATTTACTTAAGGTGTCAAACACGACGATGTTGCCCTCGCAATAACGGCAGACGCATCCATATAATGAAGGCAATAACGTACCTTCGAAATACAATAGTAGTGTCCGTTGGTGCCTGCATGTCGAAATAACACAAAGAGTCTCCGTTACCAATTCATTGTTACCTTTGATTTGAGTTTCTCAATCGGGAAAATACTATTCTTTAAACATTACGCTTACGCTAAAATCCCTACAATAGAATCTTGAACATTTAATAAAAGGAGGCTCACTGCAAACAGAATAATCACTGCTACTACCAGAAGCAACTTTGACGAGATGGTCGAAACAGTGGAGTATATTTTCTAGATAGCCGCTTTTAAACCCAATATATGCAAATAGATTTTGATACCTAAGTGCTGACAACTAGTTATGTATCAATGATTCTAATTCAATATTGTGGTTTCTTTGTCGAAGATCAACATCATACTTTTTAAGTGTTACAAGGTAGGAAATCTTTCCATATAACAAACGAACAAACAAATCTAGAGGTTGAATCCTGCCGGTTGTTTTTTCAGGGATTCTTGGTATATATATAAATATTAAAATATTACCTGAAATAAGCTTCGCTGAACTTAGGAACCAAACCCTTCCCCGATTTCCTATGAAACTATAAATAGCGGAAACATAGCGAATCTTCTGCTGATACCAGTGGAAGTATGGTGTAACTATGTCCTGTAGCAGAAACTGACTGCACAGCACTTTCAACTTTTCTTGCAAATACTACCGCTAACGTACGACCTGAGTGTCATTCTAAATTAAAGCCGCTTTCGTCGGTGCTAAATGTACTTTGCATTCATTTAATTTTAGTTTCACGTTTTCTACAAAGGCAGATGCTGAGGTTTTCAGTTAATTATCATCATTTCCATACGAGCGACTTACAAGTTTGGTTACTTTTCTTGAAACTATTCTGGGTGTGCTTTTGAAATGTAATATCCATTGATGAGAAGCTTTAAAATGATTTAACTGCACCTCTTCATTTGTCTCTAGGGCCTATCGTCGTAAATCCAAGTCATGAACAATTAAACGTGGATCTAAGGTACTTGCAAGCTCATTGAATACATACTCCGAAAATTTCAATAACCTATCTTCTCTTGCAGCACCTTTTTGTAATAACTCTTCCCATCTATATAATTGTCACTAGAATTTCATTTTTTAAGCTATTTTGTATACTTTATAATGCCAACCTTCGTTTCTCCCCGCTTTGCTAATATTTCACTGCTTTCTGCTTATATTATAAATAAATAAAACCACCTTCTGCATGGTTGGTACAGGTTTCTTCTAATTCTTCTTGTATCATCTCTTTCACTATTTCTGGGACCTGCTTGGGTGTCGCACTCTTTCTCGATAACCATATGTTATAATTAATAATTGTACAGTATTTAACGGATTTATGTATATCATATTGTAATTTTTTGACTGGTCTAGCAAATAAACAAATAGTGCTTATTTATATGACTATGCAAATGAAACTATGAGAGCAAATATATGAGAGCAAGCACATTATACGAATTTATTATTTTGTTTATCACTGGCTCGGATCAATCATCACTTCACTGTGTGTAGTATATGGCACGATCAGTAAAACTTAAAACATGTAATTGATGAGTAGTAAATGAATGTCAAAACTATTCTCTATTGTCTTAATTGCAGTAAAGATGTAGGTAGATGCATACTACGTCTTCAAATTTATGGCTATTTTATGGTATCGCTAGGACAAAAAAGCGTAGGCCCGTTTCGAATTGTATGCCCAAGTGAAGATACCAAGGAATATGGTGGTCGTTAGGAACTAACACGTGGTTGAAACTGTCGAGATGACAACCAAAGTTTTAGAAAACACCTAGCTCTTTTAGATTTCACTAATATTTCGCTTTTACTTTTAAAGCGTCCGCAGCGTCATGGGAAAATAGATAGTCAAGCTCGTGAACATAAACATTCAAAGATGTACATGTTAGGTGTTTTGGCTGATAAATGATTCAGCTTTCACCGATGAATCATTCATCAGTGATGAAGCTTTAAAAATAAAAGCGAAATATTGGTCAAATTTAAGACTTACATTTTTCCTAAAACTCTCGTAGTCGTTCCCACAGTTTCAACCACAAGTGAATATAATCACTAAAAAATCAGATACATACCCTTCTGTACATAGGGGTGGGGGTCACATCCATTAAGCCCCTATTGCATCAAATTTAGTATATTTCGATAGCTCTTTAAAAAAATTAACGCCTATATACGGCGTGCCCACTAAGAGTGTCAGGATATATAGTGAGAAAAGAATAACTACAATGCTAAAATTAATATACTTATTATTTACTTATGGTGATAAACGCGACGATGTTAGACTCGCAATAGATAAACACGATCTTTGCATACTTTCGTAAGTTCCTGAAGGTATCTGGTTATTGCATCCTTGCGGAAATACCCAGGCAGACGCATCCGTATAATGAAGGCAATAACGTACCCTCCAAATACAATAGTAGTGTCCGTTTGTGCCTGCATGTCGAAATAACACAAAGAGTGTCCGTGACCAATTCATTGTTACCTCTGACCTGAGTTTCTCTATCGGGGGAATACTATTCCTTAAACATTACGCTTACGTTAAAATCGCTACAGTTCGGCCATTCTGACATTTAGCCGTCTCGGCTATCTAATGAAGCAATTATCGCTGAATATTACAAATATAACAGCCACTAAATACACATTTTGATCGAGATAATACACACTATGATTAAGATAATACATACTATGGTTAAGATAATACACACTATACTTAAGGCAAGTATCTATTTGTAGCACATATGGTTTCATTCGATCTGGGAAAAAATGCCAGTATAAGGAGTTTCTGTTATTTGAAACCCTTTTATATCATTAAATACGTATCTATCGTGGTCCAAGACTTTTGTTACAATATATGGACCTTTAAACTTAGGTATTAATTTTTTGTTTACACCAACTGTTGTGTCAACGTTCTTAATCATTACGTAATCTCCTATGCTGTGCACGTGTGCGGTTTTACGCTTTTTATTGTACACCCTTTCATTATTTTCTTGAATTTTCACAATATTTTCACTCGTAAATTGCTTCACTTCCTCTAAGTTACGATCACTATCTTGTTCCAGCATAAGTCGAATTTTGTCGTTGATTTCTCGCAATTGTGCGACACTAAATAACAACTCGCTCGAACAAACCCTGTTGAATGCGACATTGTATTGTTCAGTGCGAATTCGACGCGGTCAATCACGCGGTCCCACTTGTTTGGTTCATCGGTGAGTTTAGCTATCATTGGCGTTATCGTCCGGTTGAAGCGCTCGACTTGGCCGTTTGCTCGCGGTGTGCCTACCGCAATTAAAACGTGCTCTACGGATTCTGCTGCAAGAAATTCTTTAAATGCGTCCGATGTAGATACTATCTAAATATTATCTAAAGCAGTTTAATATCTCTTCCCTCTTAATTGATCAATGTTATCCTCAATTAATTGTGTCGGATAATTATCTTTGATCGTCAGCTTATTTAGTTCGCGATAGTCAACGCACAAACGAATCTCACCGATTTTGCTACGCGTTAAAACGATCGGACTCGCGTAGGGTGATTTACTCGGTCGAGTTACATTCTTTTCGAGTAAGTTGTCCAATGAAACCCTAAGTTTTTGTTTGTCTACAAATGACAATCTTCGCGGTCGAAGACTGATTGGTTGTTTTTGTTTTAGGCTAAGTGACATCTCAAATTCATTCTTAGGTGTACTGTTCTCGAAGACTTTAAGGTAGAAATTTACATACGAGTCCTGAATCTTTTCAACAATTTTTGTATCTAATTTAGCGTTTATTTTTAAGCCTTCGTTAACCTTCACCGGCATATCAACATAATCAATGTTAAAAATTTGTTCTACAAAACTAAGGTTGTCAGTTAAGCATCTACTAGTTCTAGTTTTTTTCAAAAATTCCGAGGTTATCGCTTATTTTTGGTTTGCGAACGAAATTGCGACCGATAATCGCTGCATACGACATGGTGTCTTCCGGTACCACGAAAAATTCTGAAGCTGCGCTAATCCCGTTAATGTCAACCTCCTTAGTAAAAGTGTTATCCGCTCTCAACTTTGAATTATTAAGTCCCACAAAATTAAATTTTTTTGTCAATCGGCGCCTGAGCATGCAATAGAACATAACTTCCCTTTATTAAACTGATCGCGGAACCGAATCTAACACACATGGCGATTACCGTGTGAAGTGGAGGAAGTTCTTCTTGCTGCTCAACAAGCGTCGACGGTCCCGGCGTTGACGAGGTCGGCGTTGATGTCCGGCGGCCCTGCGGACAATCGCTGATCTGGTGTGTCGTCGATCCACATCGGAATCAGGATCCCTTGTCTCGCCTTGGTTGGCTGCACTCCATAGACTTGTGCCCTGTCTCCGAGCAATTGTAGTTGCGGAATTTGAACTGTTTTCCTGGGTAACTTAGCTGGTTTCCCTTCGCTTATACACTCGCGCTCACTACACTTTTTTGGCAGTAACGCAATATTTCTATATGCCATTAACAATTTTTTTTTTCAAAACACATGGCAGAGGCTTGATTTTTCAAATGTAACTCACCAATTCCATCAATCAAGTAATCTACCGTATCTGCCTTTCGGATAGGCAATTTACTAGCTAATATTACTTTGTCGTGATAGTATTGTGTAAAGGATTTCGTATGCTTCCACGTTTTTCCTTCAAATTCTTGTTGAAGGGCCACTGCCGACGGTCGACGTTCAACATAATCTCCATCTGCTCCTACAGATCCGTGACACGTAAGGCAATATGTTCGGCTTTCGAATGAAACCAGCTGGTAGCTTGTCCCTTCAACTTCGTACGTATCAATAGCTTGGTAGCATTATCATCCAGACTATACGTGGCACACAACAGCTCCACTTGTTGCTTCCATTTCCAGAACGTGTTGTCAGTTCCGTCAAATTCACAAAGCATATCGCCAACAGTGCGCATGCTTATACTTGGCACTGAGGAACTGTGGACACTGTAGCTCCGTGAATTTCTGCTTCGTGGGCTGCTTGATGCACTTAATACGGCCTCCCGACAACAAATTTCAGCTTCTCGCTGAGCCAAATCTCTTTCTCTTTTAAGCATTTCAATTACCTTCAACATCAAGTCAATATGTACGGGTTCTCTTTGATTTATTTCAATGTTGCCTTGAGAAACGGTACCAATTTCTGTTGGAGGGTTCGCTGTTTGTGCAGCGGCAATAGTGCTCCAAATGTTAGCGTCGAAATTTTCCAATTGTTGCAACAAATCACTTCTGTTACCTGGCGTGGGTAAATTCCTCTCCTGCAGGAATTCCCTCAATTTCGCGATGGTGTAGTCTTATGACATGGTAAGATTTCTCCTTCGATGTATAAAAAACAGACAATACGCAAAAATAATACGTCGGCTTTTCTGTCCACAATGTTACCACAAGTCGGAAAACTCTCACGCGTAGAAAGAAGAAACGTAGAAACCCCCGATTTTCAAACCCCGATTTCACCCTCCAAAACCGTTTCTCAGCCGAAACCGAAACCGGCATTTTACACAGTCCCATAAGGTCTACACATATGTACACACAAACGACCCAAGTTTCATTAAATTCTGGTAGTACGGGTTGGGTACCTTTCCTTGTTAGATATAAATCTGCGCTGTACATCCAATCATGTGCGTTACCTACATGGGCACAACTTCTTTTTCATAGTACTGTAAAATAAATGTAGAAGGTATGAAAAATGTACGAGGTGCATTCAAGTTATAACACCCGATTTTTTTCTCGGAACTGGAAACAGACAGAAACATGCAGTTTGCTTTAAAATAAGCGGGCACCCCTTGTCAATGCGTGACAGAGATAGCAGCACTATACGGCACACAGAACCTTTAGCAGCAGCGGCGAGAGTGGGAACTATTTTTCATAGTTCAAATGGCGACGTTTTCATTACAAGATCAGTGTGCAATCATTCCTTTTCTCGATTTGCGTGGTGTGATACCTATAGAAATTCATCGCTAGTTGAGTGAGACATGTGGTGATGGTGTCATGGACGTGTCTAACGTGCGTTCGTTGGTGCGACATTTCAAAGAAGACAAAACGTCGTGTGACAACAAACCAAAACAATCTCGGCCTCGCACAAGCCGGTCTGACGACATGATCGAGCGAGTGGAGAAAGTTGTTTTTGGGATCGCTGAATGAGTGTGGAACAGATCGCCTCCAAAGTTGGCATTTCCGTGGGATCTGCGCACACAAACCTGCATGACGACCTGAAAATGTGAAAAGTGTCCTCCAGGTGGGTGCCACGAATGCTGATAACCGACCACAAGGGTGCGCGCGTGGCATGTGGCTAGGCAATGTTGACGCGTGATGACGGCATGAATGGGACTTCCTTTTCATCGATTGTGACAATGGATGAGACATGGATGCCGTTTTTCAATCCTGAAACGAAGCGCCAGTCTGCTCAATGGAAGCGCACAGATCCACCGCTACCAACAAAGTTTCGGGTAAGCGCCAGTACTGTAAAAATGATGGTGGCCATGTTCTGGGACAACGATGGCGTAATCCTCACTCATTGCGTTCCAAAGGGCACTACGGTGACAGGTGCATCCTACGAAGATGTTTTGAAGAAGAAGCTCTTTCCTGCATTGGGTGAAAAACGGCCGGAAAAGACTGCACGTGTGCTCTTTCACCAAGACAACGCACCAGCGCATCGGGCGAACGTAACGCAGCAGTTTTTTCAAGCAAACAACTTTGAAGTGATTTCTTATGCTCCCCACTCATCTGACCTGGCTCCTAGCGACGTTTGGGTGTTTCCAATGATGAAAGACACTATCTGTGGCCGCACATTCATCAGCAGTGCCGCTATTGCATCAGCGATTCTCCAGTGGTTAAAACAGACTCCTAAAGAAGCGTTCGCAGCGGCTATGGAATCATGGCGTCGACGTTGTGAAAAATGTGTACGGCTACAGGGAGATTACGTCAAGAAGTGACACACGTTTCATAGTTTTCGTATGATTAGTTAGTGAGAAAAAAAATCGTACAGTTCATTTACTTGGTCTTGAGCGTTCGTATTGTCGTAATGTACACACTGTGTTGTAATTCGTATATGTGAAATGAAAATGAAACCTTTGCTTTACGTAGCCTTTTATACCAGCTTTCCTTAATTAAATTAATTCAGCAATTTAATTACTTCAATCTCTCTCATTGTGTTGCAGTTAAATGGAGCGAAACACTGTTTTAGGATCTGTAGCTATGTATGCTATGTATGTACTCAGTATGCATCTACAAAGTGTATGCAAGTGAAGTTCTTTAGTCGAGATAGAGCGATTGCACAAATCCCAATTGTAGTACTATTGCTTTGATATCAATTCATCAAGTAGCTAACAATAACTGCAACCTGATAAATGTAGAGAATGTCACTCTAATGAGCTTGTCACATGCAGCGTGTACGTCTAATGCGTGGTTGGAATTACATCCCTGGTAAATTAAAAAACCGAACACTTTTAAAATAAAACCTATTCAAGGACGAGTTCTGCACAATATTAAATTATATTTAAATACATTGTATATTAATATGTTTATTAATGATCTGCTGGTTTCGCTTCCCTGCTGTTCTTTAGCATAGGCCGTGTAGTATTATTTGTTTTACTAAGAAACATAATCCAATTTACTTGGTTTACTCGGTTTACTCCGTCGATGAGGTTCCCATCGCTCGTAATTTTGCTATCAAGGATTTAGGCGTCATCTTTGACCGCCAACTGAGTTTTGCCCAAAACATTCGCGATGTATGTATATCTGTTTCCAAGCGCTACCTACGAAATACACAAGGCCTGAGCGCTTCGCGTCAGCAGGATACGACGTATTTTGAAGTTGGTCGTCGATCATTCACACGTTCAGATCGTTTCTGGCGTTTTGAATTGGTTTTTCCAAATTATATTGGTTCTATTTGTTGGTGATACCTGTAATGTTTTTCTAGTGTTGTATAAGCCATAAAACCTTTGCTGCAACGATAAAAACGAGGTAACCTAACCTAACATGACGTCGGCTGTTTTGTATGTTTTGCTTGTGAGTTACATTTTGCAAAAGGAGATATCATTTATATTTCAACAGTTGCAGATTCAAGGACCGATGAAACTATAACTGTAAATTTAAAAAATTCCCCGCTCAAAAGAATGCTATTCCAACTCAATTCCCTAACTGTCCGTTGTATTTGACAAAAAAACGTGAAGATTTTATTGTTCAACTAGTTATAGTATATCCTTACTATATATTTAACAAAATTATTTTTGAACACAAATAGATGTTTTCAAATGTGTTAAACGTTCTGTTTTAATACAATATATTTCAAATTATATCACCGAACATAGCCATTTGGATGCTGATATATGTACATGTCATATGCACAGCAGTGAACGTATTGCAACAATTATAATAACTTGTTCTACAAATAGCCTACTAAAAAATGATTATGGGAAAAGTAGTGATAGATTAGGTAAAACACCACATAATAGGAAAGGTAAATTAGGTAAAATCCCACATAATAGGAAATTAAAGAACATGGTTAAATAGCATCTGTGTGAATTTTCTCGTGAAATTGAACATTTCGAATAAAATTGCAATTACTGTATCATTTCAACCTTAGTTTCGTTTAAATACATGTTCAATTACAAATAATAATAATTAGTCGATTAAATATCAACCACAAATACATTCTTCACGAAAACGGTGCGGGGTTACGTGTTTGGTTTTTGCTTTGGAACTTCGTTTTTCCAAAATAAAATCGAATGGGATGCGAAGAAGGGCTCAATTGAGGACTGGCATCCTCTTTAAACCGGCCCTTCAAAACTTAAAAAAGAAATGCAAAAAAACGATTTTTTACCGCTTAGGCTAATATCGTGCATGGCGATACATCACTAACCCAGCGTGACGTCGTCGAAGAACGCTCAAGCCTTGTTATAGCGTAGGTGACGTTCCAAGCCACTTAGTTTCCTCATGGACATATCCAAAGAATTTTCGGATCCGTTAGCATTAAAATCAGTATTATATAGAGATATGATTGACATCGATTGGACTTTTTTGGATTCTTGCACGGATGTTGATGTCTATATCTTATTTCTATGATGAATGTCAGAAGAATCGAATCTCCTGGATGTATGTTCCCGCCTTGATACACACCGTATATTAAGAAACTACTACATCTGCAATATTACTACTTCAGGAATTGGAAGAGAAGTGGGTCCTCCTTTTGCCGCAATGAATATAATAGATAGCGCTCCACTGCAAAACGTGAAATACGAAATAGCGTATTGCTTATAAAAGCTATCAATCTGCAATGCAATCTAAAGTTATTAGCGACCCGCAGTTGTTCTAGAAATACGTTGCGGATAGGAGAAATATTACTAGAATTCCCAGCTGCATGTCAAGTAACAATCAAGAATTTACGAATCTACAAGACATTGTTGATACCTTTGCAAAAGTTTTGTCAAATTACTTCCATTGCTGCACCTAGTGTCTTTGAAAAGGATTGTGCAAGAGTATTGTGTGGGCCGTTAACAATCATCTTTAATTTGATCGTAAGAACTTGCTTGTTTCCTGAAATATGGAAAATTAGTAGAACCACGCCTGTTTTTAAAAAGGGACACAAATCTCACATACAGAATTATCGATCAATTAATATAGTTTGCAACTCCTCCAAGGTATTTGAGAGCACGTTGTATAATCAATTGCTCAACAAATGTAAACATCAGGTTTCTGTGCAGCAACAAGGTTTTCATAGTGATCGATCTACTACGTTTACTCCAGTAGAAATTACACAATATATTAGCGAGGCTATTGACACTAGGAGCCAAGTTCACGTCATTTACACCGATTTCACAAACGCCTTCAACTCTATAATCATTTCATACTTGTATCTAAATTAGATGCATTCGGTTTCTCTAGCAATAGATGGTACGTTCCTTACAACGGATACAATTCAAGGCATTACACACCATCTTCTGGCATAGCACAGGGAACAAATCTCGGTCCATTCTTATTCAATATTTGCATTAATGATCTACTTAAAGCTTTAAACTGTAGAGCTCTGGCATATGCAGATGATCTCAAACTTTTTACATGGGTAGTGACACTAGATGATTGCAGGGAATTGCTAGAGAACCTCCAGAACATAGAGAGCTGATGCGAACGTAATAGAATTGATATAAGATTAAGTAAAAGGTGTACTACTCACAAAGATTCTTTAATATAAAATCACAAAGCTACCGGTTTCGGGCAATCGCCCATCCTCAGGCTAGCTAGAAGGTACCAGAAAACAAATTACACATTATATAAACTTTATCTTAAGTTTTTGTAAAATTATTATAAAAATTGTATTTTAATTTTGTTATATTAGTATTAATTTAATGTATATATGTAATAGTTAAAAGTCTAGATAAAGTTTTACTATCTTTTTTTGTATATAATAATTAATTATGTTAAATATTAGTAATACTTACAATTTATTTAGTAACAGTAGAATTTGTTTTAATAAAGTTTATCAGGTACACTGTACTGGATTATCATAATAAAATGCAAGATGTAAGAAATGATTAAAGTTATTGTAAATGGGACTAACACAGACACAATCGTCAATGTAATAGAATATAAGAAATATAACTTTTTTTATTAATATAAAATTAAAAAAGAAAATTGTTTTTATTAGTGACCTCTATTAGTGGTATTCCCATGTACAGAAATGAAAGAACATCTACGACGGAAAACTCTAATCAAATGATATCTGGAAAATGGGGGTGGACTCAAATTGCAATTGCATGTTTAGACAATTGTTTGGGTTATTATGTTGCTCACTCATAATCTCAAGAGACTCGAGATTATTGAAGAAACTACCCTTATTAGCTACATGTAAAATGGCAAAGTTATTGCCTATTGTAAAGTAATGGTTATCAACTAAGTGTTGGGCAAAGTGTGAAATAAAATTAGTCTAAACATTTGTAAATGTGCGATAATGAGCTACTCGAGAACTGCAATATCTATTACTTTCTTCTACGCAATAAATAAAATCCTAAAACCTCAAGTGCAAGTATTTAGAAACTTGGGTATTTTGTTCGACTTTTCATTACGTTTCAAGCCATATTTGTGATACGCCACAGTTTTAAAGTCTCTGCGTTATGCGTTTGTCAGAAATAAATTGGAATAGGCTAGCGTTGTATGGTATCCACACTATCTGCACCTTCAGCTTTCCGTAGAACGTGCGCAGAGACGATTTACAACAATCTCTTGGATCGACATTCATTGGATTCATTTAGCAGCAGAAGAGAGAAACAAAGTGCGAAATTTATAGTGCAACGACAATAAAGTTGATTCTCTCCCTTTGCTAACCCAAATAAATTTTGTAGTGCCGACACATTTAATGCGATCTTTCGACACCTTCCCAATTCCTAGGGCAAGAACCAACACGTTAGTGAAGGCTCCTCTGTACCACATTGCAATCAATTGCAATACATTTTACGCAGATACATTTCTCTCATTATTATTATTATTATCAGTCCCACTCCGACCTTAATAGATCTACCGTAACAAAATGCCCTTATGTGTGTTAGAATATTTGGAGGCTCTTAATAAACCTTAGTACTACTGTAGGGTCTACTTCCTTCAGTTCAGTATGTGCAAAAAATGGCGTACTGAAACGTTGGTATCGTATGCGACCAATGGCAACACATTTACATAGGATGTATTCTGCCGTCTCCAGATCTTCGTGGCATAGACGATAGATTTGATCTTCAGATTTTCCTAGTTTAAATAAGTGATATTTTAGGGCTACATGGCCTGTCAGATATCTAGCCGGTAATCTAAGATCCCCTTTGCTGAACGATAGCACTGTTTTTGCTGTCTTTGGCGAACCTGATATGAATGCTTTCGTCTGTTTTTGTCCTGGAACACTTTCTCAGTACGAGGTCCTTTGATTGTTCTCCCATGTCTTAATTGTATGTTTTATGTGTCTCTTTTAGAGACCACAGAAGGGATTAGGACCAATGAAAAGCATGTTCGCTGCTTCTTTCGCCAGTTTATCTGCCTTTTCATTTCCTTTGATCCCTTGGTGGCTTGGGACCCACCGCAAAGTAACGTGCTTATTGCGCCCCAATTGCCTTAGATTGTGTACACATTCGTGTATCTGAGCAATTCGTATATGTAGGTCTTAATAGCCTTTAAAGCTGCCTGACTGTCGCTGAATATATTTATAGTTGCGCCCCATTTCTTTAATAAAATATCTTATAACTTCACATTATTTAAATTATTATTTGAATTTTTTTAGTTTTTATTTTAAATGGTATTAATCCATTGGACAACAAAGATCATTACTATTATTATTATTAGAAGTTGAAAAGAAGTACTACGACCGTACAACGTCGGGAAGCAAAACAATTAAAACGGGTAATCGGTATGTGGTGGTTTATAATCATTTCTCACATTGTAGTTTATACTCCTGATGAAGTTCTGAATAAAAAGCCAAACATTGAGTTAGTGAATAAAGGAGATTCCTTTTTTCTTTAAATCACCGCAGACCGATTATTATTATTATTCAATGCATTTGTCAAAAACAAACTGGAATATGGTAGTGTGATTTGGTATCCATATTACGAGGTGCATTGTCGGCTGGTTGGGAGCATTCAGAGGAAGTTTTTGAAGTTACGTTGTCTACCGACAAGCTCTTTGGACTAACTTGACGTCACAGAGGATTTGTCGCTTTCTCCTAGCCAACTTTGCAACACCTTACTGTATAATCTACCTGTAGCAGTCGGTCCTCACGTTCTGTGGTTCATCTTCGAACTCCTGTTCGTTGTTCGTGGCTAGGATTTCCTTCTTCTGTCCATATACGGTAGCAACGAAATACGGTGGCCTCCGGTTTTTTAGCTTCTACGTGCCCAACAATATTCCTCCTTTTGAATTCCGCCAATTGATGAAAATTACCACGTTTTGCACTAAATGCACTATTTTATCACTGCACTAACTATACATCAATAAAAAGTTTCCGTTACTGCGTAACAGTTAGTGCACTATATCATATACCACAGCATTACATTGCCTGCAGTAAACTTCTTGTTATGAAAGCATATCCTTTTATGCAGTCAATGAAATTTCGTGTCAGTGCTTTAAAAGCATGCCGTATAAATCGTAAAACCAATTTAGGATATGACTTTATTAGTTGAGTTCAGATTGGAGTATATAGGTCGTAAAAATTTATTTAATGAAATTCTAAAACCACAAAGTCTATCGTAAATGCAATTTTGCGATTATGTGAAAATACAGTCTTAAAATCCGAGAACATTGGTAGGATAGTCTACATAAAATTGAACGTATACCGTGGTGAGATCGCGAAATTTGCAATATTTCAGATGGTGGCATTTCACATTTTCACAGATTCCGCCAGCTGGCGTGAAAGATACGAAAATAGAAAATTTCATGAAGTTTT
The DNA here is from genome assembly GCA_029619325.2 of Dynastes grantii. Taxonomy (NCBI): domain Eukaryota; kingdom Metazoa; phylum Arthropoda; class Insecta; order Coleoptera; family Scarabaeidae; genus Dynastes; species Dynastes grantii. The sequence continues at coordinate 54,748 of JAROYF020000062.1, forward strand.
CTATTTTAACTGACAATCGTCGACACAAAACGCTTTTTAGTTTTTCAGACTTTCATGTCTGCCGCTTTATCCATATACGATATATGTGAAATACGATACGCTTGAAACTTTCTTTTCAGGATTCACTTGGGCGTCTCTTATAATATGTATTTCTTTTAAAACGCAATTGCATAAAAGATAAATGTGAAACAATCTCGTACAAATCATCATTTCGTACTAGGGATTACCAAAATATAATATTCACGGGACAACACCCTATTATCTCAATAGAATAATGTAGAGTCAACATTCTTTCGTTTTAATAAATTCTAGGTTGGTTGATATTTACTTGGTGAAATGAAACAAAAAAAGGATATAATAACACAAAATTCAATCAACACTGCTGTTGCGACTTGATATTTAACTACACTTATTTATCAACGGTATTATACAAGTTATATGAAAACGGCTGAGTATCTAAGAGTAATTAGTCGTAAAAGTTAGGCCTTTGCAAATCTATTATTCTACTTATTTCTTTGCAATAACGGGGGAGTGAAGTTAATTATTTCGCAGCATACGAATGGTGATGCGGAATTGTACCGCACGCACCAGAAATATCTGTCACTTGATCCTGGTGGGACTCGAACATACAGCCCCTAACTCTGTCACAGTTTCAAGCAGGCCCTCTTACCACTACTGAGCCACCGCACCACTAAATATAGAATAGATTAATGCACGAGGTGGTTCTTGATCCATCCCACCGCGACCTCTTCAGATCTATTGTAGTTCCCCTTTCATTAGATCAATTACGTTATCTTTGCCTTTTTCACCAGACCTAGCAGGCTTGTAGGTGATCCCTCTAGGTAGGTTTCGGCTTTTAGATTATCCGAGTCCATTTTTGAAAGTCGTATTCCTGATAGTACTGTGCAATTGCACAGTACGTGGACGCCAGTCCCTTCTTTCGCCTGGCAGAATCTACATGCTGTTTCCTCTATCAGGCCTAGGTTCATGTATTTCTTGAGCATACAAGGTCCTGTTATCAGGCCTACTATTCTTCTAACAGACTTTCTATCTCTGTCTAGTAGGTTTGCTGCAAATTTAGGCTTGCATCCAATCAGAAATTACTTGGCTTGTCTCTGACCTGGAATACTCTTCTACCAGTCTTGAGATTTCTTATCTTTCCATTGTTTAGTGGTTGCTTTAACTACCATATATGCTGTGCAGTTGACGAGCCTACTCGTGTGTCTGCCTAGATAGCCTTTGTGTCCTGGCACCCAGACTAGGGTCACCTTAGTTCGGTTACCCAGCCTATTGACTGCATTCACGTAGTCCCACACAAGTTCCGACTTCGCCTGTATGGAGTCCAGTGCTTTTAGCACCACTTGACTGCACTTAGGGCACTTATGCTAGCAATACGCATGCGGTTGCGCATACAGCTGGGCGCTGTGACGTTAGAAAGCGCGAAGAAGGAGAGAGTCACGTAAACAACGAAGCGCGTTACCCGCAGGATAACTGCTGTTTCTTTAGAATGTTGTTAAGTTAAATAAAACCAATAAAATTACAATTTCGTGTAGTTTCAATTACCATAAGTGTACAAAACAAACAGTCTGAATAAATAGCAATAGATCGATAATTAACTCCTTGCCTGTCTAATTCTTCAACGCACCCCAGTTATTTTTGTTCTAACCCTGTAAATTCCGGCGCTTACTCGTCTCTGTACATTTATCGAAGTTTAAGAAAGGTACATGAATAACGTAAACAATGTGCGTAAACCCTTACCAAATTCGTATTACTATTCCAAATGTCTCTCAGCAATGAAATTAACATCAGCAAATAAGTTCAGTTTGTCCCTATTTTGGCACAATTATGGTTTAATAGCGTTAAGAATCTTAAGATCGTCAGGATACTGAAGACAACCAGAATTTGCGTAACTACTTTATAAATTTTTTGTATGTACGGTAAGCTGTACAAAGAGGTTATGTAATATTTAATTATAAGTGCGTTAACCTTGAGTGTAGATTGAGTGTGTAGGCTATGCGTGTAAAGCGTTCTCAGGCTTTAACACTTCTCGGCGTAAAGGGTAAAATATAGTTAATTCTATTCCAGCAACGACGAGGTTGTCTCGATAAATGTACTGGATCCACTAAAAAATTTCACTATTTCTGAAGAAAACGTACCTCCGAGTCCTAACGGTATCACAGTCTAAAGCAGTCCCTCTTACCATTGGTCAACTGAGCTGCTGGCAGGTATGACATACATAAACACCGGCCATAATTATTTGCCCACCCAAAGAAATACGCATAAATAAAGGAGGTGCGAACTGAAAAAGAAATTGCAGTTTTGTATTTAATAAAAACTCTTAAAACAAGGAAATTGATAATCGTTATTCAATTATAAAATTTATTTGACATAAAAAAGTTAAACCTTTGTTTCGTCGAGATGTCCACTTCGACTATTAATAATTGCGGCATTCTTTCTATCAATTTCGTCAGAGTAGCGGGTTCTATTTTAACCAGACTTCTTGTAGTTGTTTCCACAACGATTCCTTGGAAATTGGTTGAAATTTATTTTGACCTGGCTATCGAGTTCCTACCACAAAAGCTATGGGATTGGCTCTGCGCTTTGAGGAATCTATTTAATTATTTTGATATTGCTTTCGCGTTCCACCGATTCTAAATATTTGCGGCACAGTTTAGAAGTGTGTTTCGAATCATTATCATATTTAAATATAAAATAGTCACCGATTATTCTCATTCCAAATGGTATAGCATTTGTTTTCAAAGTTTCCCGGTAGCGCTTTTTTCTTAAAATTCCATATATTTTAACCAAATCTCCTACGGATGCGGCGCCAAAACAACCCCAAACCATTACCGATCCGCCTCCATGCTTGACTGTAGGTACTACACATTCAGCTGCTCGTTCTCCTTTCAACCTTCGAACGAACGTTTTTCTCTTGGAACCAGAAAGTTCAAGTTTGTACTCATCGGTCTACAAAACATAACATTCTTCCACTCATCAACTGTCCACTGTTGATGCTCTCTAGCCCACTGCAGCCGTTTAATTTAATTTTGCTTGCTCAGTGCTTATCATTCGACTGTCATCATTCGACGATCTTCCGCTGGTGCTGTTACTTTCCGTCGTCATGTTCATTTTCTATTTAATAATGTGCCGGCTTCTTGATATTTTTTTAACGTTATGATCAACAGTTTGGCGACTTAATTTCAATTTCCTTGCGATATCTGTTACGTCGGCCAAGATTATGTAAAGCAACAATCATTGTGCGGATTTCTAAGGCAACTTTCTTGTTTTCGGCATTTCAATACTAATTTTCGATAATTCTATTGAGGCTATTCACTGCCATCATTCTAGCTCGCGTAAATAGGGAATTGCCATCTTTACCTACACTATATGAAATATTTACTGATGAAGGATTGTATTACATTTCGAGTCTTTTTATGGCCCTACCTGGGCCCCTAATTATCGGATTAAGGAGATTCAATCGATAATTAATAGAGTAACCTAAATTTGTGGACTCGCATAGGCGTCGGTATTACGGGTTAATATAAGAATACGATAAATTCACAAATAAACTAAACCGGTAGAGAAGCAGGCATGTAGTGTCGACCTTGAAAATAAATCATGTTAAACCGCACTGAGAGAGATTTCGTTTTAGTACCGGTTGAGCTGTTGCAGAGACTAGTCGAACGGTCAAGGTTATGTACTTACGTGTCGCTTTTGAAAATATAGCTGGTGTTTTCTGTGTATCGTTTCATATAGAACTAATATTTACATACCTAAGAAAACAATGCCTCGTAATAGATTTGCTACTAATGTACATAAGTATGTGTCACTTTTTCCCCATTTAAAATATGACGGTAGTGCAGTTTTTTGCTTAATATGCAATGCTCGTTTGGCTGCATTGGACAGAACTGATTGCCACAGGCATGTCAATGGTATTAAGCATATGAGAAATGAAAGAACTGAAATACCTTATACACTATTCCTCATACATTTATTAATTATGTTTACCTCTTGTAATCTTCCGTTGTCGTTGGTGAGAAAAGCAGCTTTTGAAACGTTTTGGCGACAATACGTTCCAAAGTACCCATTACCCTCACAAACACAATTACAGAATCATTTGCCGCGAATGAAAGAGATGCTAGAAAATGTGTGTAAACGTGATTTGTATTCCAAAAAAATATGGATTACCGTGGATGAGACGACCGATATAAAGAAAAACAGTATTGTGAATGTAATAGCTCGCGTTTTATCTAGCGAGAACACAGCATCTCGATATTTGTTAGCTTGCAAACGTGTTCAACAATGTACCGCGGAAAATATTCAAAAAGTGATGATGAACGCTTTGAAAAAATTTAAAATTGCCCAAGATCAAGTTGTGATGATTGTGACAGATAGTGCAGCAACGATGTTAAGTGTTGGGCGATCCTTAAAACATATATTTCCTAACTTAATACATATAACCTGCGTGCTGCATGCTTTGCGTTTAGTTGGTGAAGTTGTTCGACAACATTACGGAAACGTTGATCGGATGATTGGAAGTACTAAAGCAGTGTTTAGTAAATCTCCTAAACGTTTAAAAGAATTTCGTAAATTTTGTCCAGGTGTTCCAGAACGTCCTGAACCAATTTTAAGGCGATGTTGTACTTGGCTAACAGCAGCCTCTTACTATTTGATCCATTTTCAACAAAATCAATCAGTTATAATGCGATTTAATCGGAATGAATCCAAAGCAATTAGAGAAAGTCAAAGAGAATTTCAAATTCCTCAACTATTAGAAGATTTAACAACAATATGTACCAATTATACAGTATTACTAGATGCCATCAGAAAACTACAATGTACTGAATTGTCATTGCAGGAATCATTGGACGTAGTGGAGGGTGTAAAAAATAAATTACACACATTAAATGATACGCCAGGATTATGCGCTAGTCAAAAGTTGGCAGATGTTTTAATCCCGATTTTAATACTTTAGAGGCCGTTTATAATAAGTGTAAGAATAGTGAACTTTGAAGTGATTTTGAAAAACAGTTTCTACATGCAAATGTAACTTCCTTAGATATGGAGAGATCGTTTTCTATGTATAAGAATATTTTTTCTTGTCGACGCACAAGGTTTAAAGAAGTAACTGTGGAAACATATGCAATGATGCAAGTTTACAGTAATTCACATCCTGATGCCTCTAATTTGTTGAATAATTTGCAAGTAAGTTTATTTATGAATTTTTCGTATTCTTATATTAACCCGTAATACCGACGCCTATGCGAGTTCGCAAGTTTTGGTTACTCTAATAATTAAGTATCAGAGGAGCTTTTTGCTGAATTATATAATGTCATATATTTCTTTTACTTGTAGGTATATAATTATGGGTGTAGGACAAGTAGAGCACAAAATTTATTTTACCTAAAAACGAGGCCATAGGTGCGTCAATTAGCTTTTGCAGGTAGTTGAGGACAGCAAGGCAGAAATGCGCCGGTATTGACCCCAGGGGATGTCAGCTTAATATCCCATTAAATGTTTAAAATAATAAATCATACAAAAATGTAGAATATAAAAATATATCTAAAATGTTAGTTGTTTGTAAAAAAATAAAACTAAGCTAAACTGAAAAACTAAAATATTAGATAGTAGGTAGTCATATAAGAATATGTACAGAATAATATGCAAAACATATCAGACTTATACCTATGTGTTATAATTTATAATACCACCACAAATGAGAAAAATGGTAGGATACGGTTTTTACATAATCGAATGTGGCTTCAAACTCACTATTGTGAAATTTTGTAACCATTCTTTTGTAAATGGTTAGGGCCATCTCTATAATTTCTATTTGCTATTTTAACTGGTAAATGTACACTGTTAATTTTTAAATAAGTTTTTATTTGAGAATATTTTAAAACATTTATACATTTAAAAATATTGGGATGCGTACTATAAAAGATTTATTATAATCGAAATGAAACGATTCACAACAATTTGTGGTTCTTTCATTTGACGCTGAAGCGCAAGCCCATAAACTTGGGGGAAATCTTTCATTTTCGTCAATATAATTTTCAACTAAGTAATCTAAAAATGATAATAGCTTGCCATCATCTATTTGAATTGCCACAATGTCAAAAACAAAACAATCGCCTACCATTTCAGGTTTTTAAAACATTAGACCAAAGATCCAGTGCAAAAATATGCCAATTTGGGATTGTTTATTTTTGTATTCATTTATTAAAATCTGCTGAATTTTACGTATCCATGACTGAGCCAAATGAAATTTACATCCGACAATTTCAGTGTGATTCCATACCATCCCAATAGCTTTATGAATTTAAACTTCAAAATCAGGAATAATCTTCATAGGTTTAAACTGAATCCCTAATTTAAAACATTTCTTAATTATGAATTGAAAACATTTAACATATGTTACGTGCAATTTATTAGGTAGCGCACAAAATACCAGTGGAATATAATGGCCATTTTTAACTCCATGTACCGTAAACAACTGAGTAAGAAACTTGGATACGTAATCAAATATACCATCTACATAAATATTCTCACATGTGGACAAAAACATCAAATTTGTCTTACAAGAAAATATTAATGTTATCATCTGAATTGTTAGCTAACAAAAATGGCTCACTTTTAGTGAATGTGGTGATTTGATCCTTACTTAGTACAATATGTACTTCCGCAATTGTTTTTGCTTTCGATACAGGCATTTCCGGATGTTGTACACGTCTTGGATGGTAAACTTGTCCAGATCGGTAGATGAGCGGCCTTTCAATTCTTGATAGATTTTCTTAGCTGGTTTCTCATACAGATCAGTGGATGCTTTTCTTTTTAAACTATTGATAACAGCTTGTCTGTGCAGAGTGGCATCAGCTTCATGATAATGGTCAATATTTTCATCCAAGATTGAAGTTTTCGCTTCATCCGCATATACCTTCGCGGAATAATTTTTATTAGTGCTCCTCTACTTAACACCTGATTTGGTAACACTACCGCACTTTCGAAATTTAAAATTATTTTTCAGAATTAAAACTTTTCCCTCTTGAGTAGGGATGGTCTCCATTGTGAAATTGTTAATGACTAAAAGTGTGACGATTTGCTAACAAATTTATAGGAAACAATTTTGAATAAACTCAACATTCACTAGTCAATTACACTTATATTTGGAAAGCCCAAGTGTAATCGTAATTGCATTATCACATGCATTTACTTTTATGGGAAGAAGATAAGAGGTAGCATCACCGTCGCGCTAATTGAATTTGACCGATGGCGCATTTGTGCCTACGGATTAACCATCCGGAGGAATTACTGCAGGTACTAGTGGCGCATCTGTAACCTGCCCATAATTATACCCCCTAAATAACAATAAATAAATAGTTTTCTAAAATCCAAGCAAAAAAGTAGGTGGGCAAATAATTATGGCCGGTAGTGTATATACATATGAGGGATGATCGTAAAATAAGGTTCCTATATGTTTTAAAAATAGACAGCATTCCTTATTTCCTTAACATTACACATCGTTTTAAAGGTAAAAATTTAAGCTATTTTTCGACATCCTCGCCATTTCTATCCAAGCATTTTTACAGACGGTGCTCCAACTTCTGTATCCCCATGTCGTAAAATTCCGTCGCCAGTCAAAATCCTTTCAATTGTGGTATTGGAAATCTCAGGAATTCGAAAAGCGAGTTGACGAATGGTGACCCTCCAATCTTCAAGCAGTATGCTCCTGACCTTTCCTCTGAAACTGATGGTCTTCCGCTCCGCTTTTCATCGGGAAATTTCCCTCCACCTCCAAAAAGGGAAAAACCCACACCACCGGGGTGTTGAACAGCTTCAATTTTTTCCATAAATTTTTGGGTTTAAATTTATTTTTTGTCTATAAGGGGAAACCCTTTTGCTTTAAAAACATTGCAGCGCGAATTTTGACCTTACAGGGGGCGATCTGGAATTCCCTCTGGGCCGGGGCTTGCCAAATTTATAGCGAGACGGGAGAAAGGGGAAGAGTGGGGGAGTTTTTGCAAAACCCCCAAAGTTGTCGGATTTCGCCCCAACAGTCTTTTGGGTGCTGGGTCTTTTTGGGAAACCCTTTTTTTACGATCATTCCCCAAAAAAATTTACAGTAAATAGAAAATACACCAAAAATTTAATTTTAAAAACGTAAAAAGAAGAGATGTTGGTTTGTTGTTAAAAATACAAAAATACTGTAAGGGCTGTATTGCCCAAGGCACATAAAAAAGAAAAGAAGGAAAAAAAAAAATATATAAAAAAAGAATACAAAACACAATATTTTCCAATTAAAATCAATAAGCAAATAATTTAAGGGGACAAAAAGGAGATGAAATTTTAAAAAAAAATTACAAAAAATGAGACGGAAAAAAATTGGGAGTTTGAAAATAAGGCATGGCGTTTTTCTTTAAAAACAAAAAATATTTATTTTTTTTGAAAAAATTATAAACCGTTTCTTTGAAATCATTTGGCCCCTTAATTTTAAATAAAGATTTTAAAAAAGATTGTAAAATATTTTTCTTAACAATTGCTCGATACTATTCCCTCGGGCAATGATCGTTCAGAAATATCGGTTTTGGGAAGGCAAAATTGAGGGAAAAAAATTTTAAGTTATAAAAACCCCCTTTGATTTTTTTTCGTTACGTTAGATTTTCTACATAAAAACGGGGGCCGTAATTTGAATTCTGCGCACTTATCACATTCACAAAGTTTTTCTCGGATAGTTCCTACTGGTACTATACCCGGTAAGAGTTCCATATTAAATAACCTCTGATCATGAAGGGAGTGTATGTTAATCAAGCAAATTAATACCCCCTGCTCTCAAGCAGCCTAGGCGTCCGTAGATGCGAAGATAGTGGTCGAGTCCCCAACTCAAGGAACATGGATGGCATCTACGTAATTAGTACTTATGAAACCCGACTGAAATTATTCATTATATACTAATTACCCTTGCAAAGTTAGACGCGACAACTACACAAGTAACAAGTTAAGTTATATTTTCTAATTTGGTTCCATTAAGATGCATGCTTCCTGCAAGAACGATGCCGAAGTTCCATATAATGTTACGGGGTCTTGATCGCTGATTGTAAAATATTATTTCGAAACTTTGAACGGGAAACTTCGGCGGAAAACTATTCAATCTTTTTGATGCATTTTATTTAACAGTTTCTATTTATTTTTGATGCATCACACGAGTAATGATTTTGTTATAAAATTGATCCTGTGTTGATTAATTAATGTATGAGAGTAAGTTGTACAATTTCTTAATTAAAAATATTCTTTGTTGACAACCTTATTATCGTGTAAAAGAAAAACTCTAAAGTTACAGTTAGTATCCATCCAAAATTACTCTTGTCCTCTTTATTATTGCATATCGCTACACAGAAAATTTATTGTATAAAAAGGTATAGGCAAGCACACAGATCCGTTAGTCTTATAACCTAAATTTACCTTAACATAAAGAGAGGGAACCGAAGACGTTATAGGTCCAGGTTGTGTTTCTTCTTAGTAGAATATCTCCTACCCTAGCGCACATTTGGTTTCCGAAAATCTATGGTCATTTTCTATAAGAATATCCATACCTAATCTAAACGGTTTTCAAACTATTTACGAAAATCTATTGTTACAGTATCTTGGAGAGGTATCTAATTGTATCGGTGACAACATGCCAAAGATTCAATTTTTTTAATGATGTCCTCGTCGTTATTTTACTTTGCATTTTCAGATTTTTGTTATCAATTGCGGTTTTGTTTACGTATCACCTTCTCAAATATTTGGTATTCAGCCGTTTTAGCAATCTACAACTTTTACAAGTTAGCTACTACTACAAACAACCAGACAGCACTAAGATTGAAATATGTACCGCCTCTACCAGCTCCTTCTAATATATGAACTATGTATAGAGCTATCCTTTCTCTAGTGGCAATAAAATAATTGTAGAAGCGCTCTTGTATGTGACATTTGTTCTAGAAATCTTTTCGTATGCAGTTCGTAGAAATGATGAAATTGAAAATATAAACTAGAGGTGGCGCTATGTTCAACAATATTACGAGGGTCTTCTTGACAAGATATGTTTTTTAAATAATTGCCTGTTTGTTGCGTATAGTTCGTGCCAGTAACATAAAAAAAAATAGATGTTATGTAAAAATTGATTTAAACAAATGTGAAACGAATTCATTTATGTGATAGAACACAACGTAAAACTATAACCCATTATGTACCAGTGTCCTAAAAATAACACTACAAATTATTTATTTTTTCTCATTAGTGTTCTTTGTACCGAGTGTTCTTTGTACCGAGTACTATAATTATATTGTGTAGGCAGTAGTGTAAGTTCTAACGACTTCTTAACGCTGATATATCTTTTCAAGTTAGAGTAGTTTTCTTGGCATGTATCATACATTTGAGAAAAATGTTTTGTTTTTAAAACCATAAGTAAAGCGTGACAAACGGTTGCATCCGCAAAGGCGTCGTGAATGGAGCTGTGTTTGCTATGTACATACAAGGAATCTAGTGGACGTTCGGTTATTATCAGTTGATCGGTGTGCGTGTACTATTTATAATGTTCGAGAAACTAGTGGAACCGTCCGGGGTGTACCGCGTAAAAGTAGACACAGTATTAATAAAAAAATAATAGATTCTTACCTTTTATTGACGTGTCGATGACCGCTGCGGTAACGTGCGACTGCCAAGGTACGCCGATGGAGATGTCAAAGAAACAATTGTAAGTCCTTAAAATACTGCGTAAACTGCCTGGTTGTAAGCATTGTTTCATACTATTTCACTCAAAACAGTTTGTGTAACAATTACTGTTCAATCAATAAAACTTTTGTAATCAGAGGAATTCTTTGTTAATATACAATCTTGTCCTACTGCGCATATGATATCGTTAAGTACCAGCGTCCTATTTCCTCTCTGCCTAAGATATGTATACATATAACACTGATTTATAATAAATCTATCGTATACAGTACGTTTTCAACAAATTAGTAGTAAAAAGGCGATAAAGAAAAGTCGGCACCTGGGGATAAAATAGAAAGCTGAAAAATATAATAATTGCACGCAGAGAAACGTTTACTTGCCCGCCTCAATTTAAGACAATTACTGTTTCAATTATCCGCAATACAATAACTGCTTTTAAATCAAAAGAAATATTTTCTTACCGTTTTTTTCTCCGCTTAAGGGAAGTATACACTTGTAATGAAATAATTGTATTTCTTTGCTTAAGACATTTATTAACTTGATCAACTTTGAAGAAACCGATTCTTAGTATAAGTAAATTGCCGCTATAACACAAAACAATATTTGCATAAGGATAGCAAATAATTTCCATAATTCCAGAAAGCGTTTAGGTATTGTTCTTAAGTCAATAGTTTCATTTTCTTAAAATAGAGCATTTATTTATTTAGAATTCTTGAAATGCATATTATGTATATCCACATTATTAATTGCACTAACCTTGTTTGAAACAGTACGACATATCCGTACATAATGCAGTACATTATTTTCGTTGCTTGTGATTTTAAAAAGGCTGAGGTAGAGGTTATCTACAGAATAATGATCAAACATAAGTGTACTTAATGTAGAAGTACACACGAAAAATGTGCCTAGAAGCAATAACCAAGATGCCAATATAGCTCGTAGTATTGATGGAATCACTCCCGGCAAAAACAATATGAGAAGAGAAAAGCACTAACGCCTTACTCTCCTGCCATTATTATTATCCGCGTCTCAATTTATGCCCCTAATCTCCAAAAACAGCACTGAAATATTTCCCAGCGTCACCTAGTAGCAAGAGGTACAGTCATGCCGTCCTAGTGAGTAGCGAATATAGAAACCGGAATACAGATGGCACACTTACCCATGCAATGATATAATCTTTAACGTACGACGTTTCATAAACATTTTCAAAAGATACCGGTTAATGTAATATTTTTTTTCTTTTTTTTACCATTTACCACGTGTACTAATTTAACTATAGTTTTTTAATACATAATAATAAAAAAAAGGACAACTAAACTTAAATAATAACTCATTAATTATTAAACTACATAAAAATAATCCCTATTTAATCACATTATTAAAGAAATAATTTTATTATACTGTAACATAAAAAAAAACTTTTTAGTTCATTCACTTGCTTTTAATTTTAAGTATTAACTTTAGGTTTTTTTCCCCATTATTGTATTTTTTTCTGTTATTGGATATCCTTGTAGCTAGCCTGATGTGTTTTTGAATACGAAACCGGTCGCCTTATTTCTCAATAGAACTTTTTAAGATTTGGACCATTTTTCCATTCCTACCTTTAATATTAATATTTTCTTAACTTAAAACTAAATGATTTACTTGGAAGAAACATTTGTCTGTCTTGGATTTTCTTGATTTTCTAACCTTAAGAAAATATTTGGTTAATCCAAATAAAATTTCAAGAAAATTATTTTCTTGTGTTATGAATTTTTATAGTCTTGAATTAAGAAAATTTTTTTGAATAGGGACTGGCCTTTGCAAGAGAATGTATTTTCTTGATGCAAGAAACCATTTCTCTGCTTGTGGTGTTTAAACATGATCCTTTCTAATTAAATGATTTACTGAATATTTTCTTATACGCTTTCAATTTCATAACTCTGTACTTAAACCAAAAATTGACATAAGTCAAACATTTAAAAATTCCTTGTACTAACGACCAGAAGTGTCACAAGAGAACAAAGTTTTTGTTGTAATCTCATCGACAATCTGTTGTCAGGACGTTCTTTTTTCTAAGTGGAAACATTGCTAGCTCCATAGAATAAATAATACATTAAGTGGAAGACAAAATATAACATTACGCGAACTATAATTATCTTTAAGGAATAAATATTTCCAAAACAACTGAATTTCAGTGTTGGTAATCGTATACAAAGTAACCATAGATTTCCTCCTATATTACCCTAGGTGTTTTTCATATTGCTAGTAATAAAGACGCTATTGAAAAATCTTCCATGATTGGATCTATTCATCGATATAGTGGCAGAGAATACTAACAATTTACCAGGGAACTTAATATATGCTTATCAATGAGACAATAGATAACATTTATATTTAGTTAAAAACTTCATCAAAATATAATATTGTAACTTTTAGTTTTACGTATTGAATTCAGTATTCCAGTATTAGTATTGAAAAGCATTTCGTTTGGGGTCTAACTTATTGGTACTTAGTTAACAATTTTTACCTTAAAATTTTATAACGTATGAGACTAACAAGATCAAATTGGGGAAGGTGCGGATTTCAGACATTACAAAGTAATAGGTTTTTGCTTGGGAAATGATCATATTTCACCTTTGAATATACAAATATACGTAGTAGAGCATTCTTTTTCTTTTTAACTGATATATTTCTTTAGGGGGATTGTTAATGCAGCCATTAACAAACCGTTTATATTAAATTCAAAGGTATACCGAAAAAAACGGGAATATACATCGAAACGGAATATTTACCATTTAACTTTATTTCTCATATTATTGATATATTATCATTCATGCAACTGTCCCAGAAACGTAAATATAATCAAGTAATCGTTTGAATACAAATGTCAGAGTAATTTTAGGCTCGTTATTTCCAAATGATTAGAATTTTTGCATCAGCCGAATAGGACTCCAATTTATTTATTCGATGGCACCGTCGATAAAATACCAACTGAACATGTTCGTGTTTGTATATTATTATACGGTCGTATTGAGAGTACCATAGATAACGAGCCTGCTACAATTGATCCAAAATGGAAACTTAATTATACCGCCTCCTTATACAGGTCTCTCACCGGGAACTGTATCGATTGATATATGAAACATTGGAAAATTATAAAAGCTTAGTAATATACCAAAGCTTGCATGTACTATTTAACTAAATATTTTTTATTGTATTATCTAAAACTCCCAATTATACCGCAAGTAGTCAACTTTGCTTCAAATAGAACATCTTATATAGACGTAGCAATGTATACATCTGGGTAGTCGTCTTCGGCTATATTATGCTACTGTCTCCACGACCAGACGTTCGAGCTCCGTCAAGGGTTTGGTGGTGGCCTTAAAAATGCATAATGCATATAAACGTTGCAAATTAATATACGAGGGATGATCGTAAAATAAGGTTCCCATATTTTTTAAAAATAGACAGCATTCTTTATTTCCTTAACGCTACACATCGTTTTAAAGGTAAAAACTTAAGCTATTTTTTGACATAATCGCCATTTCTATCCAAGCATTTTTGCAGACGGTGCTCTAACTTCTGTATCCCCATGTCGTAAAATTCTGCCGCCAATCAAAATCTTTTCAATTGTGGTGTTGGAAATCTCAGGAATCCGAAGAACGAGTTAACGAATGGTGACCCTCCGATCTTCAAGCAGTACGCTCTCGACCTTTTCAACGATTTCCTCTGAAACTGATGGTCTTCTGCTCCGCTCTTCATCGTGAATTTCCGTCCGACCTCCAGTGAATTCCCTACACCATTTGCGGACGTGTTGAATAGCTATACACTTTTCTCTGTAAACTTCGGTTAATTGACGATGAATGTCTATAGGTGAAACCCCTTTCGCGTTTAAAAAACGTATTACAGCGCGAATTTCGCACCTGGCGGTAGCGGCGATCGGGAGTTCCATCTCGGACGGCTGCTTAGCCAACAATGAGCGGCGTAGCGAGACGGGAGTGGTGCGTATATAGAGTGGGAGAGCTGCTGCACACGCCAATGTCGTCGGATTTCACCTAACACGTCTTATTGCTGCTGTAGGGCTTTAGGAACCTTATATTACGATCATCCCTCGTACAAATAAGCGTTGCGATACTGAAGACACATCTAAGGTAACAAAATGCCTCACACTCGTACTAGGTGGGTTTACAATTATGTATGCAAATATACGTTACAAATTTATGAAAGACATACAAACGTTGCAATTTAATATACCGCTTGTGTCATAAACTTCTGGGGATAGGAACTAACTGTGGCAACGGCGTCGATCCCCACACAATGTATACATTGTCATTGCCAAAATATTTAAAAAACGTCAAAATGATATGAGTTGTGCGGTCGATCAGTCGCGTATACTTGTTCGCCTTGTGCTGATCAATCTATGCATGACGCGCTCCATAAGGGGAACATTTGCAAGACGAAAATGTCGTTTCAAAATACTGGAGCAGCGAATGTAAGAGCTGTATTAAGTCTGCGCGAGGCGAAAATAAAAATCTGGTTTTAATGAAACCAAAAAATAAACTCTAACAAATTAAATAGTTTATTCTTTCAAAAAAACAAATTTCAAAGCATGTCGATTGTCACATGGTACATTTTCAGACCTTCCAATCATATCTGGTATATTTTGCGGGAGATAGTGTAATGTGATTACATTACAGTAGTATTAATCAGGTTTATAAAAGAATGAATTTCTGTTCACATTCTTTTAGATACTTATCCCAAGGGACAAATATGCAGGTGCTTGTGTGAACGTTTCATGTAAAGTATGATGGAATGCACAAATTGTAAGGCCTGTTTCTCTAAAATCACCTTTTTCTATCATAATTTTCATGTATCGAATCGTTGGTGAATAAAAATACCACATAGCGCACACACCCATGCTTTTTTGCACTTTTTCGACAATTCAAATTAAATTTATTACGTGACATGTATTATTATTTCTTTGGTTTATTATTCAACGGCAACGAACTGAAATGATGTACGTGTGTGATCGTGTGATCAAGCGGCCACACATGTATACGTTGCATTGTATTCTATACCCAGATATTTTTGACATAACCGGTATAGTTAGACATATTTATACAAATGTACATAGAAATACGCCCACAAGATATGTACACAAACAAGTAAGGAAATCGTATTATAATATATATACAATATTAAGGTATACGCATATCTTTTATATATTTTACAAGAGAAACCTCACATCTTTTTTTTGTAATAATAGGGGGAACTGTTTTAATAAATGTATTTTTATACATGCGTACTGTGTTTCATTTCGAGAGGTACTGAACTATCGAACAAATAAGCAAATATCTTATACATCTAAACAAAAGCAATTGGTCCTCCCTCTTCGCAAGGAAGATACACCGAAGCAGACGATTACCGCCATTGTTCTTCAAACCAAGAGAACGTAA
The DNA here is from genome assembly GCA_029619325.2 of Dynastes grantii. Lineage (NCBI taxonomy): Eukaryota > Metazoa > Arthropoda > Insecta > Coleoptera > Scarabaeidae > Dynastes > Dynastes grantii. Next base: position 70,896 of record JAROYF020000062.1, read on the forward strand.
CAACCTTAGTACACTTGAAATAGTTAAAAAATCGTTCAGAGTAGTGAAAGGTGGTGTTATTTTTAGAGTGCTTTACACCACGGAGGTAGGCTACCTTGGTACTTCAAAAGGTCCGTCCTTACATTCTTCATTGGCCTGTAAACCTACAGTTTCTCCTAAATTTGAATTCATAGGTTAAAGAGGCATATTTTGCTCTAATTTACCAACCAATTATTTCAAATTTAGGTTGTTAGTATTATGTAAAAGAGCATTTGCTTTGTGGAACAAATATATAAAATCCAAACCTTCAAGGAATAAATAAAAGTAAACATGACAATGGTTCTGTTATCAAGTAATATAACGTGTTGCGTTTATTATTTACGTTTAATATTACTTACATGTACCTCTGAGTGATACAGTATGATCATAAAAAAGGTAATCGAGGGGGTTATGTTTTTTTTAATATTTTTTATGGTGATTGCAACTAAATCTTGCTTAAATTATATCAAAGTTGATAATTTAAATTACGTTTGACATATATGACAGTAATGACGTAAATAAGTTTCTGTTTAAAGTGTAAACGGCTGATGTGGCAATCTAAATCAATAATAATAAAACTAGCAGAATAAAACATATATTTTCTAGTAAAAGTAAAAGAAGGATTTAGCAAACAATTATAATAAATGCTCAAAGTAGTCTCGTTCTGTTTCAATGCCAATCCTTACTCGTCGTTCCATGTTGTTAAATGCGTTGACGAGGTGTTGAAGGGTTATGGGGTCACAGACATTTTCAATGAAGTATTATTCAGTAAGTTATTGTATAGTGGTATGTTCAATATTTACATCGGAAATCAGCTGTCAGTCTCAGACGTATAAAATGTTTAGGATAGCCACCCGATAATAATGAAATTTCCTCTAGCGGAGAAAAAGCTAATTTCGAAAGCCACAATCTTCGCTCCAAGCCGATTGGTTTTGGAGTGTAGACATTATATAAAATATATAAGTCCAGATAACAACTATCCTAGTGAGTCCGAGACAAAACCATTCTTCTTTCTGATATTATCTCGTACATTAAACATGATTCGTTAAAGTATCTTCATTTTTAGTGGTAAAATTTGTCAAATTTAAATGTTATCAGTTATATTTAAGAGCATAGAGTTGTCTAGTTGAGTCATCTAGTAGCGTCGCCACATTCATTTTCTCATGCTAGGTCTAAAAATACCTTTATTTATCAAAAATACCTCGTGAGATTATATTTGGGTAGATATCTTCAAAATTTGCTGTGGAAGGAAACAATCGCCATTGCGAGTAAAATAAAAGGGAATAGGGACGCCAATAAATTAATCAATCCTGGTTAAGCTTTAGTCGAGTTAACTAGTATTTTGGCTGCGGTCTCAAGTTAAAATGTTCGATATAGAAATTAGAAAATAAATTCAAAATAGAAGAGAAGGTTCGAGATTAGAAGGGCAGATTTCCTGTAAGTGGCATAAAGAAGATAGTCATCTTAAAAATCAAGGTTAGTTTACATTTTCAATTTTAATATTTGTTGATTTCCATTTATTAATTTCAAAATTCATAAATAATTGCCAAAAGAGTATCAAAGAGTACTCCTGAATCCCACAAACGAGTTAAAAATTTAATTAAATGACAAAATTCAAATTTTTTTACAATTTTCCATGAGATAAAACATTCCAATAGTGTGTGGTGTATTTTAAAAACTATATAAATATTTAAGGTATGGAAAAATAAAATAATCTAAAATAGTTAGTTTAGGAGAACGTAGACGAAAATCTGATACACGGTCATCAAAATATTCATTGTTTGTAATGTTTTATCAGCAATGGCATTGTCTTATTGAAAGTATCCATCCTTTAGTTCGTCATCATGGAACTGGTTTAGAAGAGGTTGCAATAAGTTATTGCGTTATCTTTCCGTATTTATCGTTTCGTGAAAAAATAATGGACCGATAATTCTTCTCCGTGAAGCTGTTATCCAACCATTTCAGAATGCAATGGTTGCTGTGTCATTTCATAGGGGTTTTCACTGGACCATATGCGCATCGTTTGTTTGTTAATAAAACTATTAAGCTGGAACCAAGCTTCGTCTAGGGTGCGTTCAAAAATTCAGTAGATAATCCTCAGGTATTCCCCTAATAACTTGCGGATAACTTGCTCTTGACAATATTTACCGTACTTTTCGAAGGTGGTAGATGCTCCACTGTTACCGAAATGTTACGCTATATTTAAATGAAAAAATAAATATAGAGATATGCAAAAAAAACGTTTAGTAGAAACAGAAAAAACATGCAACCAATGTGCCACTGATTACAACCCACTTTTTTCTTTGCAAATCTATATTATATTAAATTGTAGAGGACAATTAACAAATTTCAACTAACAACTTTTCAAACTTCACCCCACTTCAACATCAATCACCCATTTGCGTTCGAACAATAAGGGTAATAAAAGTCACGTGACCATTCCCTGTATTACCAGAACCCTAGCTCTCCTCAACGTTTTCGAACGCACCCCTGAAAAGCAGGATTTTTCAAAGATATCATTCATGTGATTTTCAAACCAATTGCGTCATCATTGGACTTCAGTTCTTGCGCTACACAAATTTTGCATAGATATTTTTCGAATTCTTTTCTAAGAATATGCTTACAAGTACATAGGACAAATTAGATTCATATAAAAACTTTCTAAATGAACTTTAGGGCCGGAGTACACGAGCAGCTTCAAGCTGCCTCTCCGGCAGCAATTTGCTGTAAACGAGGTGCTCTCAGCAGCTTCAAGCTGTCAAGTGAGCAGCATTTCCGCTTGCCATTGACAGCTGTCAATAAAATATTTAAAAAAATCTTAATTTCATTTTGTTGTGTTACTCAATGTACAACCTAGAAAAATAACAAAAGCAGTGTTACATACACAACTATACGGCGGGGTCGAGCAGCAAATTTACATCGGCAGTTCGTTGCAGTCTGTGCGCGCGGTTTCATTGGAAACAACGGTCCGCCGAGCTGCGACAGTTTCAAGCTGCCAACTGCGGCAGCTCGTGTTTTGGGGCCCTTAGGTGAATGATCTATACGCATCCTCACATCCGCAATAGCTTCAGCAGTTCGTGAAATTTTGTAAAGCAACGAACAATTTGTTGATATAAATCAAGATATGACACTGTAAAATGTGGAAACTGAAGACGAAATTCATTCATACATCGTTGCACAGAATGTGACAAACCGCTGTTCGACACTAAAATTTAAAAGAACAATTTTAATAAATATTAGAAAAATTATTACTATTAATTTTGAATGTTTAATTGTTTTTTAAATTCTTGGTAATCAATGTACATTTATTTTCAAACACACCTGTATATATTCCGTAATTTTCTCCTCCTAAACATTTAAAGTGCATTTTTGTTTTTTATCGTTATATTTGTTTTTAATGTGTTCACCTGTTTCCAGAATATGTTTTGCCGATTGACGTCTGCATATAAGAAATTGGTACGTCACAGCCGTTATCCATATAAATAGATGTTCATGATTTCCTATGTAAGAGGGATCCCGAGCTGCCGAATGAATTACAAAGGTTGACAATTTGACCATTGTGTTGATAATACCGTAATAATTTAATCGTTAACAAATATCAATTTCCCCGAGTTGCCGAATGAATTACAACGGTGGACAATCTGACCATTGTGTTGATAATACCGTAGTAATTTAATCGTTAACGAACATTAGAATTTGGGAGAAAAAAACCTATTCTCTCTGTCGAACCGAAGTCAAGTTAAGCATTTTACCGTAAACGATTGCTGGCAATAGAACCGTCCCGACCGTTACCGAAATCCGCAAAAATCGACTCTATTAAGTTACAAGAGATTTGTAAATATTTAAATTTTCAAATGCAGACTCAAAACTACAACTAACAACTGTCAAATCAACTACAACCCATTCCATTTATTTCTATGTATAAAGTTAATGTGTAAATATTACTTTATTTCTTTTTGCTATATAGTTAATGTAAATGCTTGTAAATGCCTTACACATAATGAAGCAACTGATAAAAAAATCATACGAATTTGGCATAAACCTACACATGATATTTCTGGATTTTAAACAAGCATTTGACAGCGTGAAGAGAAATCAACTATTACAGATACTGCGGAAGTTTAATATACCACAAAATTTAATAAAACTAACAGAACTAACAACACAAAATGCAATGGCATGTCAGAGAACAAAAGATGGACAGTCAGAAAGAAAATTTAAGACAAACAAAGGTGTAAGACAGGGAGATAAATTATCAGCTATGCTTTTTAATCTGGTTCTAGAACATATTGTTAGAAAAACAGAATGTAATGGAACAATTATAACGAAAGAAGCACAAATTATTGGATACGCAGATGATGTCGTGATAATATCTAGATAGAGAAAAAGATTTACTGAAATATTCAATATATTGTATAGGAAAGCAGCGTATTATGGACTGGAAGTGAACGAGAAAAAAACAAAATATATGAGATGTGGACGTGAAGCGGATATAAGACAGCAAGAATTAAAAATAGGAAGTTATACTTTCCAGGAAGTGGAGAAATTACAAGCTGGGTACAAGGCATTTTATAGCAAAAAAAAAATCTGCTGAAGAACAAACATATCAGTAAACGCTCTCAAATTAAAGTATATAAGACGTTAATACGACCTAACCTGCAACGTATGCAGCAGAAGTGATGTGCACGTCAAGCAAAGAAGAAGAACAACTGCGGATTTTCGAACGAAGAATAATCAGAACCATAGTGGGGCCAAAGAAGATAAAAGATGGAGAATGCAGAAACAGATTGAACTATGAAATATTACAGGACCTGGAGGAAGAAGACATTGTGAGATATATTAAATATCAACGTATCAGGTGGTTTGGCCATATCATGAGAAGTGAATTCAATGAAGTAGAATTATGACCCAATCCGAAGAGATACATAAGAGATATATTAATTATTTGATGGGTAAATCATTAAAATTAACTTGGTTTTAATTCATGTCCCAGTTTCCTTGATTTTCGTGAAAGAATTAATTCAACCGAAGTGCCTTGAAATCGTCGAGAGTCAACATTTCGACTTGCTACATGATTTAACGTGGTTCCAACCAAGGGAGTGTGTTACAAGAATAATACTATTCTTCATTGTATTGCTTTTGTCCACCATGAAAATAGCATTCAATGATAAATATTCGGCGATCTGTAGTTAAAAATTATAAAATTTGTAAAATACGTCAACAAACATCAAATGTAATTTGAATTGTCAAACTTGTCAATAAATGTCAAATGTAATTTGTAGTTTTAATCTTGGATTTAACTGTCAGATGTAATTGTAACCAACATAAAAAATAATTAAAAAAGAACGCAGCTCTCTGCCCTATTACGTTCTTTTTATGATCATATTGTATTTTTAATTAAATGGAAGTCTAGGAAGGGATTTGATTGAACGATATGAATCTCCGTCAATTGATTTAAGTTTTTCCAATGCGCGCGTATAACACATATTTTTAAACCAAAAAAAAACCCTGAAAGAACGTTGATTGTGCACTATTCCTTAATAAGTTGCCATTTAAACAGCACCGTCCTAACCAAACTGCATTTTTATGCAGACTGCAGTGGGTTTCTGTTGAAAGATATAAAATATGCTAGGTTTGCATGATTTTTAAATTTACCTGCAGCGTGCATACGTGGACAATGCCCGGCCAAATATAATTTAACATTATTGTATTCCCAAATTTGCATTGCCCTCATGTTTTTAAAATTCGCCGACTCCAAACCGAATTTACATTTATCTCTTCACCTATGCAGTCACGTTCTATTTAACAGTCTGAACAAATATGTCTCATTGAAGTCTCTATGATTGTAGATGAATAAATGTAACTTCGTGTGAGTGGCGCGTTACAACCATAGCTTGTAGTTTTGACAAACAGAATTTAAATTCACACGTACAACGAGCTGAAATGTAAATATTTCATAGGCGCAAGCTCTACAAACAGCGTAGGTAGAATAATTTATACTTATGCATAAAATATCCTTGCCGGGCACGTTTGTGGAACGAAAAGACGTCATTTTTCAAAAAAGAAAAAAGGAAAAGCGAAAAAATTCTGTGCCCGTGATTCATTTGAAATGTGATACGTTAAGGCTCGGGGTTTAAGTATGTATAGCGTTACGTTACTGCCACAATAATTCACAATTAAACGCTTTTATCAACGCCTTCGTCTTGGAATATAATATCGGTTTGTTCATAGATATAGATTTTTCTGTGAAACTATGCACTGAAATATATCATATAATATAAATTACATGCGTACCGCATATGACTTAAAAAATTTGCCGTGTCTGGCTAAAATTGAAAATTAGGTTAATCCTATATACGTTCTTCACTTTTCTTTTTCTTTGCTTCTAAATGGTTTTAAACTTCTTGGTATTGTTTAATGATTGAAATATTCTTTACATTTGCTTTTAAAATAATTTCTAGATAGCTTAATCGAAAACTATCTCATTTTTTGTTTATTTGCACGTCATCACAGTTATGTCAATCCAAGGACCTCCATGTTTTAATGGTTGACTTATCAGGGCCTATCGATGATTGTATGTGATGTTACAAACGACATTAAAGATTTTGATGACAAGCTGTGTTCTTTCACCGATAACCTAAGGTCATGATTAAGGTTCGACAAACTCGTGCTATGGCAGAAGCGCCGAGATGGTATTTAGGCTGATGCGAAGCCAGTGGAGAGTTTAGTCATTCGATAGGCGTGGAAGTGAATGGTCATTTGATAAGTATCGGTTTATCGGTGTGCGTCTTTTAAAACATGGATCGTCGTAGGCGAGGTTTACTTTTAGCATCGCATGTGGATAAATATATTAGCCGTTTCCCTGGGCTGGAATATACAGGTACCATCATTCAGTGCAAAATTTGCAATATGCGGTTGATAGGTCGCGATACATTTCACTGTAGAAGACATATTAAAAGTAAACGTCATGTACTGAATTTAAGCAACAACATTACGTACTGGGGATTTCTGTATGATTTTATTTATACGCTAAGTGTGTGCAACATTCCACAACACCTAGTAGACAATGAACACTTTCGTCTTTTTTGGAATAAATATGTTCCCCCGTGGAAACTACCAACCAATAGACAATTGCGATACAATTTACCACGTTTGCAGGGTACAGTAAAAAACTGTATAGTAGACGAGTTGAAAAATAAGAAAATTTGCGTAAATGTGGATGAAACAACTGTATGTACAGAAACACAGCGTGATTCATGTTGTAGCGCGTCCTTTAAAACGTAATGATCCAGCAGCTTCCTTGTTATTAACCGGTAAAAGGATTGAAAAAGGTGATGCTGAAACCGTTGTGAAGATAATAAAAAATTCGTCAAGAGAATTTTGTATCACAGGAGCCCAAGTCACAATATTAGTTACTGATGGAGCTGCAACAATGCTGAAAGTTGGTAGGATGTTGAGAATATGCTTTCCAACTCTTCTTCACATAACATGTCTCATACACGCGTATCATCTCATTGCAGAAACCATTCAAAGAAAGTATCGGATGGCGAATAATTTAATAGCATCTACCAATAAAATGTTTGTGAAATCTCCCATATCCACGTTTTCAAAAAATTGTGCCCGAAACTTCCACTACCACCTCAGCCTGTAATAACTCGATAGGGAACATGGTTCCAGGCAGTATTTTATTATCATAAATATTTCGCAAATGTGAAGGATGTGGTTTTAAAATTTAAGTCAAATGAATCTGCAGCAATTCGAGAGTCAGCAACTTTTTTCCAATTCGTTTCAATTACAAATAAATGAAATTTCCACAAACTATTCTGCAGTTGTACAAGCTATATCGCTGTTACAAAACAGTCACTTATCTTTACAAGACTCATTAAATACCTTAAATAATTTACAAGCCGCTCTAGTAAGCTTGACGGATCCTGTACGGCAGTGCAGTTTTAAATAAAAATCCCGATTTACGAAAGGTTCGGTCTATTACTGAAAATAAGGAGTGCACAGAAGAGATAAAGGAATATCTAAATCACGCAAATCATACTTCGCTAGATGCAGAACGATCATTTTCGAAATACACGAAAATGTTTTCAGACCAACGTCGAAGGCTAAGTGAATCGACAATGGAAGCGTTGCTTATGTTGCAGTTTTACGCGGCTTACCGGGGCTGTAAAATCTTTTCGCAGTGGACATCAAGACGCCAACAAAAGGTAAGAATATATTGTTTTTTAATAATACTACCGCGGTACGCCTTTGACGTTGCACTCGTTTGTCGAACCTTAAATCATGACCCTATGATCAGGATTCCTATAGCTTTACTAAAAATCAATTGTGTTTAAAGTTCATTCAGTTGACTAAAATCTCTAACTTCATATTTAATCCTTCCTCTTTTTTGTCAGTTGAAATACAAGAATAAATATGGATCTGGATTATTTCATTGTGGTAAGAAGCTTTAAGTAACTTTATTTAATATACGAACTAAGTATTTTATATCTGCTAGCACTTTAATTTCAGGAAAGTTTAATTTCTGTACCATAAGATACACGCACTGATAGTAGCGCTAAAGACATAGGAGTGACCTAAGTTCATAAAAAAACACGTGTTGCTAGTTATATTATCACTACAGTCCACAAATACCCTAACAAACAATTTCGTGAAAATTTTCGTCTTCATAGAAGTACTGTGAATAAGCTGAAATTTAATAGGTATTTTATATTTGTTGCAAGCAGATATGCAATAGGATTACAAACCATAAGGGTGGTTGGATACCCGTTACCACAGAGAAAATTATATTAATTACGATATGATATTTATCTAACATTGAAACATTTAGGCAAATTGCTGATAGATTTAATATAACTAGAAGCTGAACAACACAATAAAGAAGACATTAAGCTTCTTCTGTTCTTTGAGCAATAAATTCATTAAGTGGCCCACTGCAGATGGAACTCAAGTAACAAGTCATGGATTTGAATGAAAACAGGGCCTGAAAAGCATTATAGGAGCGACAGTTGGTTCACATCTTGCTATTCGCTGATCTAGACAACATCAAATTGATTGTGTAAATCGGAAGGTGACACTGTCTTTCGGCAAGGCACTGTAAATGATCAAATGTCCTTTTTTTCGCTACAAGTAATCCAAATAATCTACTTTTTGGTAAATGTCAGTTAATCTGTGACTCGGCATATCCAAAATATGATGGCTACTATCGTCTTCTAAAGATAATGATCAGTTAACACAAGAACAAACAAATTTCATTTATGTCCAATCAAATGCAAACACAAACAAATCACGATTGCTTTGGCGAATCGCATAAACTCGTCTGATATAGAGGGTAAAAGGATTACCAATCGCTACTAGTTTGAACAAAACACTGAGCTATGAAAGAACACAAAGTGATCGAATCAAACGTGTTTGGATTCACTATATATTAGAGTACTAAAGAACACACCTTAGCTTCCAGAGAAGACATTGCTTTGCATGATTTTTGTAGTTTTGACAAAAATTATTATTAAAAGGTAAATTCTCGAAAATTACTTGTGACTGATTATTAGAGCAACGCAACTGCGCTGAAAGCCAGTGGCGGACGCATGAAAGTTTACACAAAATAAATTAAATGTGATACGTGCTCAAACACATACCGTTTTAAAAGTCCTCCGTGAAATCACACAGTGGATAATGTCTATTTAGTATTTGTAACATTAGATATGTTTCCAATGTTGTTTCGGCAAAGTGAGTGCGGCGTGAAGAAAAAGTGTTTTTGTGTGCCGAAAACGAACGTTCTACATCTAGTGACGTTATATTTGCGTAAGTAAAATAATCTTTCAAATAACTTAACGGTTCTGTTGACGCACCTTCACAAATTTGTCTTAATGTGCCAAAATCAGAGTCTTTATCTGAAACACTTTGAAACCTTTCTAAAACACAAACATTTCTTGCGTCTTCTATCGCGCATAGCTGTGCGTGAACATGTTGCACTATTTACAAAGATTCCACTAACGACACCGAAGAATTTTGTAGTTTTTCTATCGCATCCGCTAGTCCCACATAATTGTTCTGAATAATTTCCAAATCTGTTATAACTTGACTATCCTGAAATTTCAAGCGGCTTACCTTGACAGCCGCAGCTTCCTTTAGGTCGAACTCTAAAATCACGTTCTTTATATTCTCAAAATATTTAAGATAATAAAATGCAGCCTCTAACCATGTTCCCCAACAAGTAAGAATAGGTTGTGGTGGTTCAGAAATACCAGGGCATAGTCTATGAAATTCCCGAATACGTTTTGGGCATTTTACAAATACAGCTTTTGTGTGTGCTATAAGAGCGTCTACCTCGGGATAACATTTTCTGATACTATCTGCTACGAGACTGAGGGTATGAATTTTACATGTAATACACAACAAGTTAGCACAATGTTTTTTAAGAGATCGACCTACAGCAAGCCTGTTTGCGGTACCATCACTCATAAACATCAACAGTTGATTTGTTGAAAGTTCAAACTTTTCCAATGTATTTAACACCAACATGGAAATTACTTCGGCAGTGCATTGTTGTATTCGTCTGGAAGCTAGTAAAATTGAGGGTGACGGTCGATGTGGTTCCATTGTGCGTACCATTACATTAACAACAGAATGTTTTTTACGATCTGTTGTTTCGTCCACACATAACCACAGTTTTTTATCTTGCAACTCCGATTTAATTCTTTTCTCGACATGCTCACGAGCAGACAGCACAACTCTCTGTAATGTTCTCTCACTTGGTACGAGCAGACAGCACAACTCTCTGTAATGTTCTCGCACTTGGTAACTTAAAGTCCGAATATTCATTCCAAAACGAGACGTATGCTTTCTTCCTTAGTAAATGAAATGGTAAATTACATAATATATAAACACATAAATTAAATTTAAATTTGTCATAATCCCGTGTGGAATTTTTTTTTGAAACATGCCCTGCAGTATTTACGTGCCGTAGACAATCACTTTTCGACCAACACATTAAATCTATTTTACACACTACACATTGAATTTTAGCGCCATCACACTTTAAATCAGGCATTTCTGCAATAAATTCCCTTATTGTGTCCAACTTTGGTCGTTTTCGCGACGTAGGAAACATTTTCGATACAAACGTAGAACTACGATATAGTATACGACAGCGTAGATGCATACACAACAGATCGGCTTTCGAGTCGCAGTTATACTGACGCTTATACCGAATTGTCCCGGCCGTGTTTATTTTGTGTAAACTTTTATGCGTCAGCCACTGGCTTTCAGCGCAGTTTGCGTTGCTCTACTGATTATTCCCTATAAGTTAGTTTTCATGGAGTCTTTTTTTCTTAACAACAAAGAATTAATAATATAGATTATTAAAATACCAGAATTCGAATAATAGATTATCTAAATTATGAAAATATAAAACGTGATTCTGATATTGATTGAAAACTCAAATTATAATTATGTGAATCAATAATATTGCAGGTGCACGCACCCTAATATCCCACAATTGTATGTACGTATGTACACATTGTACATACATGCACACATGCATACATATATTTTAGATATTACATTGACTTCCAGCGTTTCTATATTTCAAGATATCGCCAACATAAAATGAATAAGCAATCGTTTCTAATTAGATGACATGATAAATTGTAAATGTCTGTGTAAGCATAATTGACGAGCAAGCGACTACAGTCGAGCAAATGAACACAATTAACGCAACAATCTTACAAAAGCTGATAGGACAATGAGCCACTTCATAGTGAGAACTTGATCTTATCGGACCTCCTGTTAAACTCTAACTAAACTGTTAACTCTGGTTTACACTTCGCCGAGATAGGTTTAACTGCTAAAACGCAGATATCGCCTATTACATTCCCCTAGAAGGAGTAAGCGTCACGCAAACGTATTACCGCTACAAAACCTGACAGAAATTATTGACGTTGATGATGTCGCAAACGGGGAGACTTATCTGATTATTCGTCCAGTAATCGGCAATACATTATATCCTTAGTATTGTTACACGAATGGGACGATAGAATTGATTTATTTAGTAGTCACTGAATATTAGAAATGAATCGTACAATTTTGTACGGTGATTAATCGGTGACACGGAATCAGCAATTATATAGTTTATCAAAAGAACACAATGTGTTTAACTCGTTACAAACGTCCAAAATAATGCTACGAGGCTAGTCTGAAAAGTTTCCAACCTAACACAGAAACAAGTCTCTTCTTGTCGAGTTCAGTTTAATTTATCAACATAATTTCTTTGTAAGTCTGCACACGTTTCCTACCGATACTGCCAACACTTCAATCCGTCCAAATAGTAGTTGGCATCTTCTGCAAAATAGGAGCTTACGAATATGATGGCCTTCTCATTCGACCAAAATCTTTCTCCGCGCGAAACTATGCGCCTAGAAAACAGAAAAAAACTCGCTGGGGGCCAAATCCGGTAAATAAGATGGGTGGTCTACCAATTCAAACCTCATTCGTGAATTTTTGCCTGACGTGTGCGCCGTCGTGGTAGAACAAAATTTCTTTTTCTTCAAATGCGGCCGTTTTTCGCAATTTATGTCTTCAGCTTGTCAAATAATAATGCGTAGTATGCTCCCGTTATTGGTTTTCCTTTTTCAAGGTAGTCGATTAACACAACTCCATAGCTATCCCAAAAAACGGTCGTCATCGCTTTCTCGGCCGATGGAGCAGCCTTCGTCTTTTTCGGAGCCGATTGACCCTTCGCAGTTCACTGTTTCGGCTGTGCCTTGGCTTCAAGAGTGTATTAGCGTATCCGATTTTCGTCTGTAATTACTAATCAACGCCAAAACTCCGACATATTTCGCTTAAACTGCTTCAACAGGGCTTTGAAACTGTTCATTCGAATGCGTTTTTGGTCCTGAGTGAGCAAGGCCATAGGTATTTACATAGTAAAACCTTTATGTGATGTTAATGGTTTTCCTATGGGGAGTGTTTGATTTATGTTTTATCTACACGTAACTGAAAGGATTTTCATGAGGTTTTGAGACATTTCATGCCTTAGAACAAAAGTGTAAAGTCTAAAATAAAGAAAAAAAGTGCAGATTAACGGCAGTTTTAGGAATTTTTAGCGGAGATGATGAGACACAATTTTGCAGCTGGAAATTTCAGCCCGTGATGTACCAATCGAGGCTGCAGCTAGAGTTATTCAAGCAATTTGTTAAAAGCAAACATGTAATTCAGAATTATTCTTACTTATTCAAACAAAAAAATACACTGATAACACGTAAAGGAAACAAACTACTATGAATAAAATTTTATGAAACATTAATTATCTACCTAAACTACAACAAAAAAAAAACACTCTTAATACAAAATGGTAACAAACAATAAATTATGAAAGGAATTGTATCATGAAGTAAATTAAGCCAGACAGTGTTCAAGCTGTTGATTAAGTCCAAATCTTTCTTGAAAGTGACGTTTCACATACTGAAGATTTCTTATTGTTATTTCTCTAAATGCTTCCACTATAGAGGGTCTATGTCGAATATTGTCAAAAACCCTCGATGCAATGTAACCCCAAACAAAAAAGTCAAATTGGCTTAAATCAGGGCTTTTTGCCGGCAACTTTAGCGGCCCATGACGGACTGGAAATTCATTATTCAAAAATTCTATAATTGCGCTCGTGCTATGTGGTGGTGTCCCATCGTGCTGGTAAATGATCTTCCCGTTTACAGGAATATTGCCAATAGCTGGAAGAATTGTGTCTTTCAGCAATTTCAAATGCTTTTGGGCCTTCAGTGAACCGTCGATAAAAAACGGACCAACAATGTGACCTAGAATGTCGGCCCACATATTGACCTTTTGAGGAGTTTGAGTATGGGTTTCTAGAGAAAAATATATTCTCGTTTTTTTGTATTTTCAGCATTATTTTTTTTGTTCCAAGGCATAAAATCAAACACTCCCCGTAGGAAAACCATTAACCTCACATGATGGTTTTACTATGTAAATACCTACGGCCAGTGTTATCTGAAATAAAATGTATAACAACCACGTTCTTTGGAGACGCTCACGGCCTCTGCTGTTTCTCTGGTATTAATTCGACGGTCCTCTAGCACCATTTGGTGAACTCCAATATTATTGGTGGTGGTTGCAATTCTTGGCCATCCCGAACGTTCACCGTCAACCAAACTGGTACAACAACGTTTAAATTCAGTTGTTCAAAATGTCACTATGGCAAATGATGACGCAGAACCCTGGTAAACAGCGTCCATCTTGGCCTTCAATTTGCGTAGTCGTATTGCCTTTCAAATGCAAGAACTTAAGAACGGCCCAATATTTGATTCGTGCCATTTTTGCAGAGACATTAACATCGCCTGACACAAACGACTGTTAAATTACAACTGAGCATCCAATATGGCTGAAATTTTCAAAAGTATCTTTCAACGCATGCGCAATTATGTTTTTTTTTAATAATTTTAACGAGTAACGTCACTTTCATGTTGAGGTTTGAAACTTTTCAGACTACCCTCGTATATGAGCTAGCCCTTATTTTTAAAAACTATTGGAATTGGTTACAAATGATGTAAACTTATAATTTTCTGACGTTGTTTTTAGCGTAGATCCAGAATCTAGAAAAGGAATACAGTAAACTGAGTTGGATAACATGCCCTGTCTTTCTTATTATGAAATATAGAGATTTGTTTAATTTGACAAGGTTTTGAGCGCGAATTAAGATTATGTTGAGAAAAATTTTAAAGTAAAATACCTCGGTAATGAAAAAAAGGTATAAAAAACGTTTGAAATAATAAAGTGTTTGATTTAATTAGGTGCACTTATAGCTGATAATAAAATTACATTCAATATGATGTTGCTCGAGATGTCAGTAGCTACCCTTTCGTTTTAAATGTACCCCACATAGGATTTCCTTCTGGTTAGATAGTATTTTTCTGTATCTTTCCGAAGATATATAACAATCTACGACTGATTAAAACAATAAATTTAAAATGTGAGGTACTTCAATTTTGAATGAGGCAGATATGATCTATGGTGCCATATTAAGTTCCTTTTAGCAACAAATAAATTTACAAAAACATTTGAGGGGAACTAGATATTAAAACTTTATTAGATGTCGGAAATGCTGACTGTTATTGACTAAATACAATCGACACCGCTTTGTAAAACTCACAAAGAAACATCGGCTACCTGAACACTCAAATTTCGATCAAGCTCTAAGAATTGAAGAAGTACTTAAGTATAAGAATACACCATTTTTTTGCCATGTCACCCGATTTTAGGCCCTTTTAAGGCCCTCCAAAAATTTGCACTATTCTTAAATTTCTGTACAAATTTCGAAAACTATAACAGATATAAATTTCTTTTTGGAACAGAATTTGGAGTGTCTCGGGGATGATTTAAATTACTTTCAGAAGAAGTATATAACGGACGACCGGGTACAAAATACGTGGATTTTTATTATTTCACTTTTTATTTATCAACGATAAAGTCGCTTTTTCTACATAAATGCTACTTTATTCTTTGAAAACCTTTAATCGTAGAAAAAGTATAATACGCAACTCGAGGGCAAGGCGACTTACGTGCACTCACGAATTATCGCACTCGGCTGACGCCTCGTGCTTACTATTTTTTCGCTCGTGCGTAATAGGCTTCTTACTCTACACGTTACATAATATACTATTATGTAATAAAAACATATAAAAAATCGCAGTCAAAAATGTTTCACTAAAAAAAAGTAAGTAGGATATGTGACATCCTACACGTCAGATGTTAAAGATTTTCAGGTCAGAGGCCGGGTTAAGCAATAAACAAATTTCTTAAGAAAGAACTAACTGTTAGTAGCTTGATTTTTTATAAGATAATTTTTAACGAGTATCTAGTTGAAATTCTTATGGTCTAACTTTTTCTTTGCGAAAGCCTAGCATTTTGTTTCATTGGGTTGACTCTGGAAAATAATAAGTAGACGAAACGATTGCAGCAATCCAGTAAGCTTGTTGAAAGCTTCAAGTTATCGATGAACGTCTTCACATTTCCATGTTTTTCATTAAAACTCTGTATATACCCAATAAAATGCAACAAATCCGTTCTATGATGCCTGAAGTTACAGAACTATTTCAGTGTCTATATTCATCGTTTGTTCCAATTAACATTACGCACTTGTTTTGTATTTCATCATCTTTGACGCCTACCACATTTAAGCCTTGTAATCTAGGAACACGTTGCGTGTTCCTAGATGAGCTATGTGGTAGACTATGTGACTATGCTGCCGCGCATGTATGGGGAACAAGCGCTAGATACGAAATGTGGCAATTAAATAACCGGACTGGTGCTACTATCGGCAAACAGCGAACTCGCCACGGCAGGTTTGAACATGTCTGTGCTTGTAGATGCCTACTTTTTTTTCTTTATTGTCAACGTTATTTATTTGTTGTACTGCATAAAATGTTTCAAAACTCGTTAAAAATCGTTCCAACTATGTGTGGACAAAAAATAAATCAAACACTCTTCCTAGAAAAACCATTAACGTCACATAAAGATTTTACTGTGTAAATATCTATGGCCAGTGTTATTTGAAATGCATTGTATGAAACAGCGAGAGCGTATGGGTAGCCGTGAGTTGTATAGCATATTTTTGCTGTAGTGATAGGCTATTCGCTGCTGTCGCCCGACCAGGCGCTCAGGCTTTGGTAAGGTTTAGTGGTGACCCGAGTATTACACACTTGAACGTTACGATACATACAAGTGCGTACATGAATTATACACAGATTTAAGGAAACTGAGTTATGCAATTAATACATACAATATTTATGTATTTGTATATTTTTATGAGAAATCGCACATTTTTTTATTTTGCTTTCTACGGAACAAGGGAACAGTTCGTTTATTAAATTTATTTTTTCTACGTACTGTGTTTAATTTAGAGAACAACCGAGTAAGCAAATCAATATATAAGCATTATTTACATTTAAACGTAAGCAACTGGCCCTCCATCTTGGAAAGAAGGATACACCGAAGCAGACGACTAGCGACATTGTTCTTTAGACCAGGAAAACGTAACAATAATAATTTTATTATTTATTAGTAAAATTCAACAATTAAGTATTTACATTTTTTTCTAAAATTACTTGTGCAACTTACTGATTTTAATACCTGTTTTTATACACCGATGTGTTAAAGCATACCTTCCCCTACTAACTTTTGAACAACAAAAGCTAGCGTTTCTACAGAAAACAGGTCCATTGTTTCTGAGCTAGCTTTTGATTCAGCCGTTTCATTGCATTTCCGGTGTTATACCAACTTCTTCCACCGAAAACAAAATACCCTGCATACTTTTACGCTTTGGGAAATGCGATGGAAAGACGAATCAACAGTCTTTGAAGCAGCATAGTCATGCAAGACTTTTCATTTAGGCGTAAACATTTTTGACTGCTTGAAGGAACGCTATTTTTTCTAAAGAATATTAGCAATAGTTTCACTTCTGTATAATCAGTGTTATATTTATATCTGAATAAATACAGATGTTAATAGATAAATACAAATTCAGTGAAAAAAAGAAATTTTAAACTTATTTTTATCTTCGCCTTAATTAAGTGCAGTGTAGACAAAAATTACTTGTAAGATATTGCTAGGAAAACTAAGGAAAACTTCAATGTGACGAGTAAACGTTTTCGTATACGTTGGTTGTTGAATAATTTAATCGTGTTGGGAAGCTGGTTGTTTATGTGTCTTTTTATTGGACTGGGTAGATATAGACCTATTTCCAATCAATCAATTAATTTAAGTAATTCCATTGTAAATCTAGGCACATTTTTAGGATTGTGTACCGTGCTTGTATCGAATGCGTTCAGCATTTTGATCGAATTCGGTCAAAGAAATTGGATAAACTAATCGGATTTATAATACCACATGTTTCGCACTGAAATTAATGAGGGTCCATTGACAAAATGTTTGGAATACCGATGGTGCGGCTGTACGATGTTTACTATCCAATCGAATTCCGGTAACGTTTTATTTGTAAGTTACAGGATAGGTAATGGTAGGCACCGTTCGGGATCAATAGGGCATAGTGGTGGCACGCTGTACTACTGGATCGAGACACATCGGCGATTGTTACACCTTCGGATAAATCATGCCTTTCTTTACACCCCGTTGATTTACAATCGTTCCGTTCTCTCTCTTTCTGGTGTTTGTAATCCATTCGCAAACTGACATCAGAAAGACAAGCAACGTTCTTATTTCTGGTTTGTTCGGAGGAAAAGACGATTTCTGTCTTCGAGAGTTTGTAATAGGAACGAGGAAGTAACTTGCCAAATTTAAAGAAGGGAACATTTCTGAATCGGTCTGAAGCGAAAGTGTCAAAGAAAGGTTGAACTTAGTAACTTCTATTTAGAATTTAATTACTTTGACAAATAAGCAATCTAAGCTAGCATGTAAGTTCATATATCGTAACTTTTTTTTGTCACTGAACATCTGCATATACTTTCCACGCATTGGCGTGTTCTTTTTTACAATTGAGCATGGAGGCGTTTAGTATGGCGAGTAGCTACTGGGATTATTACAGGAAATGACATACAAGTTTGAGTTATTAATATTAATTAAGTTACTACTAATTCCTTTGATGTAAGACGGCAAATGTAAGTTAAAGAGGTGTACATAAAATACTCAGAACGACTACTTTACAAGCAATTATAAAAAAAAAAATCTGGCCGTTGTATTATAAATTACCATAAAGAGAAATTAAACACTAGCCACATGCTGACGTGACGGAGGAATTGAAATTGAATGTTTTGTGCTATGTAGAGGAAAGTCCTGTTACACCATTAAACACAGTACCACAACATTTTAATATTCCCAAATCGTCAGTATTTAAAATCCTGTATGAGTTTTCTAATCTTCATCAACGTTTTCAAGAAGACAATCTAAGACGAACAGATTTCTGTGAAATGTTGTTTGATTTGTTAAATGAAAATGAAGACATGGTAAACAAAATCCTTTTTAACAAACAATGAAATTATAACTAATTGCCATCAACCACCATACATGGACGCGTTTCGCTGTCATACTGCTCTTCAGCATGTCTTTGTGGAAGATGGCAATTTAAGTTAATAAGTCGTATATATACGAAATTCATGATAACTTGTATGGATGAGAATATATAATTAAATACACCCTAGTCATTGCAAATGTCGAAAGTAAACGCTATATCGACTTCTACAGAAGTGAGCAACCAACGTTGCATCGGTTTTCTGCGAATGTAGCAACTCGACTAAGTGGTATCTCACCAAAGATAATTAATTAACAAACAATGAAATTACAACTAATTGCCAACAACCACCATACATGGACGCGTTTCATTGCCATTGCGACATTCTTGCTTTTTGAGGACGCTCTCCTCCAATCTCAACCCACTGTTTACTTTGCCGACGAGTCTCGAATACGCTCTTTCATTTTTGTAAAATAACAGACGGTTTCGCGCGTAATTTCGTCAGAAATTTGATCACAATTCTCTGTTCAAGTTTTTTATCGCACATTTTTTCGATATACAACGCTTTAACACCAACCTTGGAAACCTACTACTTCGCACACAACGCACTCGACCGAGTTGAAACTTATTACGCATTTAGTAAAACTGTGGAAGTTTATGCCTGCACCATTGAGTACGCGCCAGTGTTGCCAGTTCGAGCGTTCGAAACAATTTCTCGTTATTTAATTGCCATACCTCGTACTTAAATACATACATTTATCTCTTTAATTACGACTAACGCTGCGCAAGGTTGATCAGGAACTGTGGCAATAATTCAATAATTCCGTTCGCCGAGGTAGCCCGTGCCGATTCTTCTGCATACACACGCCGCGTAGTGGACACGTCAACTTCACTTCTAACCTGGCGCAAAGCTCCCTGTGCCCGGCCTACTCATTTTTATATTAGGAAACTAAATTCAGAAATAAAAAAGCTGAAATAGGGAACTTCCTCTTTAATCTAGTAGTTTATATTTGGTTTACATTTTTTATTTAAGTAGTAATCAATATGCGGACTAGTAATAAGCAGGCAAGTTGCCAACTGTAGTTGGTTATTGTAGCCAAACATGAACAAAAAACAAGAAGTTCTCTTTCTTTCCAACTTTCAAAGTTTTTCTTTAAACCTTTGTTTAAATCAGCCCGTGTTTCAACTACCTGACTGATTATAAGCAACGAAATAGGACAGCGTATCAGGTATAGTTTATTTCAAATTATAAGAATATAACTTTGAACGGCTTAAATGCTGTTATTGCACCACCTGCGGTAATAACTACCTGGATACGCAAACAAACTGCTGAGGACCGTAATGACAAAATTTAAGTGAATTGAATAGAAATGGAATTATGATTTGCGATATGCGTAACTACCTGTTTGTACATTTAAATCTCATTTAATATGTAAATTCTTTGCTTACTATGTAAATTTATACTGTTTGTAAAATATATATACATAAACATATAATTATCTTATAGGGCCGTAATTTATAGTCAATACGGCCCCTAGATTCAATATGCATTGCCAGGTTATTATCGTCACAGAAGGTGCAATAAAAGTATTAAAGGCCTTGTCAGTCTACAGTTATATTCTTATAATTTGAAATAAACTATAATTAAACTTTACATTGAATTCCCAAAACTTCAGACCAAAGTTCAAGAACAAACGTCGAGAGGGTATGAGATTGTTTTCTATATAGAAAGCCTTCTTTTAACGGTTCGATGGCTCATTGATGGAGGGACTGCTCCTGACTGTGGCAGAATTAGTCGCTGTGCATTCGTGGCTCCCCAGGACTAAGTGGGAGACTTTTCCGATAGGTCCACACAATCTGGAGTCACCATTCTCATATAAGATAATAAGTAACTACGCTGGACCCTTTAGAGCAAAGTCACGGTTATGAGAGGTTATGAGAAACTCTAAAACTTATATATCCTGAAACCGTTGCCACACCTAAAAAAATCATTAGAAATATTTTATTTACACTGAGATGGTGTAAAGGTAGTTAATACAATTGCTATGAAATCTTCAAACACAAAAGCTACTAATTTTGAAACCATCGGATTAACATTCCATTGTCTCCAGAATAACAAATTTTAAGTAGATTTAAAATATTAAAGTATGTTATTATTGAAAAGAAGGTATTGCTTCTCGAACGGGTTCTGCGAGATAACCTACAATCAATAATTTAATTACTGAGATTAAGGAAAATGGATTTGTAAGTAATATTTTGAGCCAGAGAATTGTTTCCAATATACATCGGTTTACGTATTCATTTGACTTCCTTTTCTCACTACTGTAATCCACTAGGCGATACCGATACACCTGAAAATGTTCTCTCGACAGATACAGAATTGAGTAGCTTCCAGAAAAGTAAGTATGTGGTAAGTTGATTGCAATAATCCCCCCAGAATTTGGGACGAATTGTGTTACCGTGCACTGCCATCTTTCAAACAGCGTCATGCAAAATTTCAGGCAGATTCATAGGATGCGCACAAGTTAGTTTTAATTTGACAGCCATTTGTATGAGACGTAGTTAGAGTTTTTCTATAAAATGGAAAAGGAACAATATCGTTTAGTAATCTGCTTTCTTTTTTGGAATGGAAAAACATGAGAAGAAATTAAAGCGAAGTTGGATGCTGTTTATGGGAACCCTTCATCACCTATGGCAACTGTCAGATATTGGTTTAACGAATTCAAACGCAGCCGTGCATTGGTTTTTGATGAGGAGCGCCTGGGTCGCACGACAGATGCGGCTGCTAACGATATCATTGAAAAAGTCCGCAATATGATTCTCGCCGATCGCCGAACGAAAGTGCGCGGAATAGCAAAGACCATAGGTGTATTGTAGGGAATGACAATTAATATTTTACAACAAAGGTTAGGAGTGAGAAAGCTGTCGTCACCGTTGATGAAACCTAGATCCATCAAGGCGAATCTACTTCAAAGGAAACGAAGACGGTCGCATCGGCCGAAGAGAACAATCCTCATTTACCTTTTGTAGAAAGGACGCTCGATCACAAGGCATTATTACAGTGGATTATTAGACCGATTCGGTGAGAAATTGAAGGAAAAACGGTCTCATTTATCAATAAGAAAAAATTCGAAACACCACGACAGTGCACTAGCTCACACATATGGGGTTGTGGCGTCCAAATTGCATGAATTGCGCTATGAATTACTCACCCGACTTGGTTCCCTACGACTTCTTTTTATTCCCCAATACGAAAAAAACAGCTCAAACGGAGAAGTCACTACTGAGGCAGAAGCTTATTTTGAGGAGTTTGAAAAAACGTCTTTGTTGAAAGGATTAAAGAAATGGGAAGGACGCTGGGAAAAGTATATCTTACTAAAAAGAGATTACGTGGAAAAATGAATAAAAATTTTTTGAAAAATTCGTGTCTCCATTCTTAACACTAGTATTTATTGATCCACCCTCGTACTTTCGTCTATTCTTCGTTGAAACGAACACCATATCGGCGTTCCTAAATATAATTCCTACTGCAGAATATCGTCCATAAGACTATAGTCGTCTGTGCCCACAATAAAACGAAATATGCCACTAGTTGTGCCTCTTGTGGCCCTAAGGAAGTAGCAAATCTTGATTAAACAACATTTACTATACCGGGTGTCCCAGATTCAATGTTACAAGCAATATCTTCCTTATCTGTAGAGATATAAGATTGAGCAAAGTGTCGTCGAAAATGATTTGCAGAATCCTAAAAGATATACGTTAAAATGCCTTATAATTTTTTTCCTAATGAATGTGTCAATATGTTATTAATTTATGGAGAGTGTGATAAAAATTCTGGTGAAGTAGCAACACTTTACGGAGAGCGATTTTCTAACAGAGTGGTACCATCACACCTCATGTTGAAGTTAAAATACGAACGGGCTCATTTACATCAAATTTGAAACATTCCCATCATGTAACATCCGTTAATACAGAAGAAATGCAAAAAAGTGTACTGGCTTATGTTGGATAGAATCCACATATTTCAGTTGGAACTGTGACAGAAATATGAGAATAAGTAAATCAATAGTAGAGAGCATAATAAAGTTTTACAAATATCCTCCTTTTAAAATTCAGTTGGTACAAGCATTAAGGCCTACAGATTTTTAACGGAGACTAGGATTATTCTAGGATTATCAATAACATTTGGAGATGAACGAAGCATAATTTCATAACATTGGAGCGGTGAATGGTCATAACCGCCATTACCGGCCTCCAGAAAATCCTCATTGGATGCGCGAGACTCACTTTTAGGTAATACGGGGTGTCAATGTTTAGTGCTGATTATTTAATGGATCATTGGTCCATACATTTGAAAGAACTTTGATAGGGCAACGTTATCTATATTTTTACATAATGACCTTCCCGAGTTAATGGAAGGTACTCCATTAATAGAGCGCAATGATCTTGAACTTAAGATTCTGCGTACATGTAATTCCGTTACAATAAATGTGATCACAACAGCAACTTCCAGGGAATCAATTGATCAATTTCAAGCGTGTGTTGCGTCGTGAACGATCACGTGGTTTCAAAATGTCGGGACGACGACCAAGGTTTCAGAAGAATGTAACTCTTCTAAATTTCACCAATATTTCGCTTTTATTTAAAGCTTCATCAGGGTCATACTACAAATTCAGTTTACAGTGATATAGACCAAAAGAAAACGGCCGACCTTGGGCGTTCAGTTGACTGGGATATTGACTCCCAGATCAAGCTTGAACTTGGTTGGTACAACGGCGTCCACTTGTTGAACCGAAGTTCACGTTGTCCAACCGGTGAACTTGGCTGGTACGACTGGCCCTTAGTCTTTTTGGCTTGTCCTATTGGAGTTACTGCAATGATCTTTTTGTACTGTGCGCTGTTTCGTTTCATAGCCAATCAATTCTATTTTTGTTTATTGTTAAACATATTTGAGTACATTTTCAGCAACAAAACAAGTTTTTGATTTAATTAATACGTACTCTTTAATTCTAGGCTAATAATAGCGAATGATCGGCTGAGATGGTACAAACAATCCTTGGCTCTTGTATAGTAATCACTAAACTGGGCAAATGTGCGGTAACAGCCAGAGGCGTGGCGAGCGCATAAAAGTTTACACATAAAGTAGAAGATAAGAAATAAATTATAAAATGTGCTGAAACACTTACCGTTTTAAAAGTCTTCCGTTAAATCGCAAACTGGGTAACATCTGTTAAATATTTGAATCATTAAATATGTTTCCACAGCTGTTTCAGTCAAGTGAATACGACGTGCCGAATAAATGTTTTTTAATGCCGAAAACGACCGTTCGACATCACAATTTGAACAGAATCCACTGCGACATCGAAACATTTTGTGATTTTTCTATTCCCTCCGCTGGTCCGAAGTAATTGTTGTGAATAGTTTGTAAATCTCTTTTAACCTGACTATCTTGAAATATTTCCTAGCTTTTCTTGATTGCTGCAGCTTATGTCGGATTGAATTTTGAAATTTACCTTCTTTACTTGACCCAAAATATTTGTTGTAGTAAAACGCAGCCTGCAACCATGTTCCCCAACGTGTAACAATCGGCTGTGGTGGTTCAAGTAAATCAGGACAGTTTGTGAAATAGTCGGGTACGTTTCGGGGACTTTAGGAACATTGCCTTTGTATTAGCAATCAATGCATTTACTAGTGGAAAACATGTAGGAATCGTTTGTGCCGCAAGATTTAGAGTATGGATTTTACACGTTACATGTAAGTTACCACTGTGTTCCTTAAAGATCGCCCAAAAGAACGCATATTTGCGGCACCATCACTCATAAACATTAAATTTGCTTAATTGAAACTTGGAATTTGTTCAATGAGTTCAACACCACATTTAAATCTAATCGGGCACAATTTATAAACTCCTTTGGAAGCAAGTAAGAAGGAGGATGGCGTCGATGTGGTTCCATTTACGTACGATTACATTAACCACAGAATGTTTTTGACGGTCTGTTGTTTCGTCCACACACAACCACAGTTTTTATCTTGCAATTCCGTTTTCATTCTTTTTTATATGTTCACGAGCAAATGGCACTACATTTCGTATCGATGTCCGACTAGATAATTTACAGTCCGCATATTTATTCCAGAAGGAAACAAATGCTTCTTTGTCTAGTAAACGAAACGATGATTACATAAAATAAGAGTAACACATAAATCAAATGTAAATTTTTTTTTGATCTCGTATGCCACTTTTTGCAGAAGAATGCTGTTTGCTTTCGACGTGACGTTGACAATGGCTTCTGGACCAACACATTAAAGGGATTTTACAAACTAGACATTGAATTTTAGCGCCATCAAAAATTGAGTCCGGCATGTCCACTATAAAGTTTTTAGCTGTGTCTGCCATTGGTCGTTTTCGCGACGTACCTAATTGCAACATTTTTAAAGCAAACATAAGCGTACAATTACGAAATAAGTTACGACAGCCTACATATACACAAAACTATTCGCATATAGCATCGATGTAGTACTGACGCTGTGAACGCGTAAAATAAATAATCGCCGACTCCGCACCACATATCTACTATACTGACTGTTACCGCTGTTTGCCCAGACGATGCATTTTGCCAATAAAATTTTTATTCTTTAGAAAGGATATCAATATCTGAAATCAAGTATATCTCCTAGTATGTAAAGTAAATTAACATACACTTTGTACGTAATCATATTGGAATGCAAGATAAAATTTAAAACAATCATTCACTACGCGTAATATACATTCAAGAAGAATGAAACAACAATGTTCAAATTAACACAAAACAAGAAGGCTCC
>JAROYF020000063.1:2500-17500 GCA_029619325.2 Dynastes grantii
CCTTGCCAGTTTTTTCGTTGGTACAAACAGGCATTCAGTCTTCCCCATGCTGTATTGCAGACCGAACTCCCTGGCCCACTTCAAACAGTTCTCCCATACCCCCTTCCATTTCCTCTCGATCTCCTTAACGCTTCTTCCCCTAATGATAATCAGCTGATCGTCCGCGAACGCCACCGAGGCGTCTCCTTCCACAACATTTCCCCTAGTCTGCGAAAACCAACCCTCCATTACAACTAGCCATAGTGTAGGACCCAACGATGACCCCTGCGGGCATCCCCGGTTCACTGCCCTCTTTACACCTCCGCTCTCGACCACCCTGTCCGTCAAGAAGCTCTTAATCATACAAAGAAGGTCCCCTGGTATCTTCCACTCTTTCAGCCGTTCCAATATCGGCGCATGATACACTGAATTAAAGGCGTTAGCTATGTCCAAAGTCACTATCAGAGAATGCCAACCTCCAGTTCTGTTCTCCTTTATTTTTTCCCGTACAATATTTATCGCGTCTATAGTCTTCTTTCCTTTCCGAAACCCAAATTGATGTTCCGAAAGTAATCCCCTTCTCTCCAGTTCGCCATATAATCTTCCCGCGATCAGCTTGTCCAACACTTTTCCCAAAACAGGCAATAAACATATAGGCCGCATACCGCCTCCACCCTTTGGAAGCCAAGCTATCGTCGCGGTTTTCCAAATCTGGGGAAAAACCCCTCTTTCCCTACATTTATTTAGCACGTTCAGCCACAGTCCCGGCACCGATTCCCACACTGCCCTAACAGCCCATGCGGGGAAATGGTCCCCTCCCGCCGCCTTACGTTGATTGACACTTAGTACAATCTCCTCTAATTCCACCTCCGTGTATTTCCCTGAGTCGTCTTCATCCACCTCGGCTTCGCCCTCTTCGCCTAGTTCTCCTCGGAGGTCCTCCGGAAAGTACTTATTCATCAATGCCTCTATTGTTTCCTTTCCTGTTTGGGTCCATTCCCCATTTTCGTCTTGCAGTGTTTGGAACATTCTCCGCCTCTCCTCGTCCCCTCTCCAGATCTTATAGGTTAATCCCCACGGGTTTTCTTCTGAGTTCGCTGCACAAAACTGTCTAAAGTCTTCCCTCCGGATTTTCTCTATGCTTTCCTTATATTCCTTTCGAACTTCTTTGAATTCCCTTATCTTTTGATCTCTCACTTCTCCCCTAGCTCTCTGCATAGCCCTTCTCATCCTCCTTACCCTCTTCCTCATGTGTTCCAGGTCGTTGTTCCACCAATCACGTCCCTCTCTTCTAGGTCCCCCCCACTTTCGTTTGTTAAAAGCCTTCTCCGCTGCTCCAATACATATTCCTTGAAACCAGGCGCCCACACATTCTTCCTCAATCCACTCGCCTGTAGTCTCTACCCGCAGCTGTTCGTCAAAATTTTCCCAGTTTGCACTCCTTTTCGAGAACCCTTCCACTTTCCTTGTACCCCACTCCAGTTCTTGTACCCATCCCCAGAGTATGCCCCTGTGGTCGCTTAACAGGTCGTCGTCTAGTACCTCCCAGTCCCTCACCCGCGTCCCCTCCGTGGAAAGTGTGAGGTCCACCCAACTCTCTCCATTAACTGTGGAAAAGGTTGGGGGACTCTCCCTATCGTTGTGAATCTGCAGGCGTCTTTCCTCAATCCAATCTAACATCATCGATCCTCGGACGTCATTAATATCCCCCCCCCAGATTGAATTCTTAGCGTTGAAATCCCCCGCCAGCACTAGACCCAACCCTTCTCTTCGCGTAACTCCGTCCAACGTCCTTATTATTTTACTCAAATCCCCAGTAGGTTCTGCGTAAACATTGGCGATAATCAAGGCTAAACTGCCTCGTTCCACTCTTACTGTTGTAATATTCGAGTTGGACCATTGTGTGAGTCCCAAAACATGTATGTACTCATTTAAAATGACGGTCAGCACTTTCCCTTTGTTCTCCCCAAAGCAAGTTCCTTTCCCTAGCCATACCGATCTGTCCCAATAGGGCTCCTGTATCAGCATTATCTCTACGCCCTTTTCCTTTGCTATCCTCCATGCCATCTCCGTCGCGATTCTCCCTCTTCCTACATTTATTTGCAAAATCTTCATCTCAACTCTTCCTATGTGTCTCCTAGTGTTGTTCTTGTTGTTGTACTTGTGTTTGTTTATTGTTGTTTGTTGTGTTGTTTTGCTTATTTGTTTTAATCCCTTTTAATTCTCTCTTTTTCCAGTTGCAGCCGTTTCTGATAAGCCGGGCAAGCGTAATCCTCTGCGGAGTGTTCTCTCGGCCTGAAACCGAACCTCTTACAATTCGGACAATCAAGGGTGGATTCTTGGCATTCCTTAGTCCTATGTTCTTTACTACATCTGGCGCAACATTCTTTCTCCTTACAGATCCTTGAGGTGTGGCCATACCCGCAGCACTTGTAACATCTGACGATGTCAATCCTCTCTTCTATGAAGATTGATAATAGATCCATATATAAAACCCCTCTGCAACGATTCATGATAGCGTCCCACACCTCTCCCGATACCGTTACCGTCCAATTCTCTTTGGCTGGATTTCGACAGGCACGTGCATTAACTACTGTGAATCCTTCGTCCCATTTCTCCTGACTTATATCCAGTTGACAATTTTGTTGGTACAGGTCTCTCTTCAGTTGATTACCATCCCTCCCTTTTTTCCCCTCAGTTAATAATAATTGTGGTTTCCTTGTATTGACATTCATCCCTCCAAACTTGACATCCTAGAGATTGCTTCATCCACCTTATGTTTTTGTGCTTCGCTCTCAAACTGTAGCAGTAATCCATCATTCCTGGTTTCCCTGATCTGTCTAAATCCACCAACTTCCCTAACGTCCAGCCTTTCCATCAACTTGCCCCTAATATCCTTTCCAGTAACCCCTTCCTTCCTACTTCTAACTATTGTTACTCTTTTCCATCCTTCCCCTTCACCTTGTCCTCTTCCGCCCGGTCCCTCAACCCCTTCGACTCTCTCTACATCTTTCAGAACTATCTGTGCGTAAGTCTTCCTCCTCTCCCATCCGGTACCCACGCCCCTCTCCGCTTGTTCCTGGTCGCGTACCTGGATTCTCTCTTCCTGCCAGCCCTCTCTTTGCTCGTCACGACGTCCATTCCAGTTACCTTCTTCCCATCTCGCCTGTGATTCACCAGTTCCTTGCCTATGTCTCATCTTTTCTATTTCCGCCGTCAATTCCCTATTCCTATCTTTCTCGCTTCGAAGCTTCATTTCTAGTTCCCCGGCTCTCATCTTGGCTTGGTATAGTTCCTCAATGATTTTACACCCTTCCACCAGCAATTGTCTTTCTGTTCTACCGCGATCCCTTAGCAGCATAAGCGCCCAATTGGTCACCTCGTCGCATTTGTCCCTAACCGTCCGTTGCCCCTCCCGGGATATGGAAATTTTTTCCGCCGATTTCCCCTCGATGTGACTAACTTAATTTTCAATAGGGCGTCTATAACTTCCTGAAGCGCGTCCTCTTCTTCCCTGGCCATTTCAATTCTTCCTCGTCCTCCCCCCAATTTCTGCACGGGTCTTCCTCAGTAACGTCTGTCGGGAAATCCAATATCCTCTTCTCTTAGTTTTATTTATATCATCCGTGTCATCCTTCACCCTCTTTCTTGCTCCTTCTTCATCTCCCCGGGTGGCGCCCGGGTTGTATCTTGGAGCTGCGACAAAAAACCCCCCATTTTTCTTCTTTACCCTCCATCCCCCTTCCTCCCTTTTTCCCCCCAAATTTTAAATAAAATGACCAGCTCTTATCAAGTTCTCCATAAATAATCAGGTAAGTAGAACACTGGCCCTGTTAGGGCCAAACCCCAATCCGGCCCTTGCCAGGGCTCCACGAGGAAAAAAGTCACCCTCACAGAACAACTCCAGAAGGGGGAAATACCTCTCTCCAGGTAAGTAAGACAGACCCAGTCCTTTTCAGGGCTAAAAGTTACTTAATCCGGTCCTTATCAGGGCTTAACAAGCTTCTTGAAACGAAAACATTCACTAATTACACTGCCAATTATCTTAAACAATCAGTCTTCAACCACAAATGTCAACACTTGGTCAAATTTAACGTCCTCCGATCGAAAAACCCGAAATTAGGTTTTGCAAAAAACCTGTATTAAAACTTTAAACGGCGATATCTCGCTAATTAGCGGTTTTAGCGCGTTTTCCTCGCGGGCCCGTTTTTTTAACTTTTTTCCTACTTTTTTTTCCTCTTTCCGATGGCACTGTTAGTTTTACCCCCCTATGGTAATAACC
Organism: Dynastes grantii; assembly: GCA_029619325.2. Classification (NCBI taxonomy): domain Eukaryota; kingdom Metazoa; phylum Arthropoda; class Insecta; order Coleoptera; family Scarabaeidae; genus Dynastes; species Dynastes grantii. The sequence goes on from JAROYF020000063.1 coordinate 6,762, forward strand.
GGGGTCGCCGGCGTCGCGTCGCCCACCGTCGCCGCAGCGATTTTTATATGCCCGCAGGCCTCGATTTCTTTTTCCGAGAAAAGTTGTTTATTTGCCCAATACACTCAAAAAAACCGGCAAAAATATTGATTTACCCCACTAAAACGTTCCCAAAAAATTAAAATAAAATATTCCAATACAACTAAAAAATAAAAATTCTTCTGACTTTAAGTGGCGATTACTCGCCACCCAATCAACCGATTTTGCTCAAACAAACACCGTTTTAAAGAGAAAAATTTTCTCTCTCTAACGACTCTAATCACTCCTCGCACAATTGCTTTTCACTATCACTTTATAACACCTCAAGTCGCACGACAGAAAACACGTCCCACTTGTCTGACAGTTGGCGGTGAAGTGGGTAGGGACAGTGGGAATCTCGTTAATCCATTCATGCGCGTCACTAATTAGATGACGAGGCATTTGGCTACTCTCCATTTCGACATAAGTATAAAGCAGGTGTCAAACATTTTGCCATTAGGATGTCTTGCTGCCAGTTCGCAAATTCCAGGCTCGATAACCACTCTCGTGCACGCGGCAGATTCTCGGAGAGGGCTTATGATAGTAGTAGTAATAATATGGTAATAATAATAAAATACATAAACTACGACGGGACACACAGATGTAATGTAGATATAAAATACGACGATCACAAGACATGCTAAAATCCATGTAAAGATAAAATAATAAATATAAGTATAGATTAAAACGTTGTATATGGGACATTCACAGAATGACACCCAACACACATGTTAAAATAGATGTTATACGTGACCTCCTAGTGCTCCCTCGTCCTCTCGTTGCCGGTGGCCCTTGCATACACAGTCCGCATGAATTCTTTGTGTATAATAATACTACCGTTGATACAGTTGTTAACCAACGATATCTTTTCCGCTCTCGAGAGGGACAGTAAATCGGCTACACTGTTGTTCTGTGCACACCATGTCCCCCTAGCTCCTAGTACGAGAGCGAGGACCACGACGTTCTTTCCTGGGAATTGTTCGTTAATTCTCTCCAGGACTAGTGGCTGGCTGTAATATGCCACTTTTTGATGGTAGGCCAGATCTAGCGGGTTGGGACCCTCCCAAGCGATGGTAACGTCGCAGACGGCCAGGGTATTCCCCTTAATCATAATCAGATCGGGTTTTCTCAGTGAGCCGTCTGCTAAACGCAGCCTCGTTTCTTCTTCTACTCTCCACCCCTTGTTTTCGGCTAGTTGTCTAAGCCGCCTAGATATTCTGTCGTGGCGGCGTATTCGGTGCCAATGTGTGAGCGGGCATCCCTGTAGTACGTGTGATAGGGATTCTGTTCTATCACAGCCCGCTCGGCACTTTCTTTCGTGGGGTGGATTAGAAGGTATTCCTCGTGTTGGAAGGAGGTTTCCTTTCAAGAGGACTGCGTTTACATAGTCCTGCCCGGACCAAAATTCGGGTGGGTTTCTTACCCAATTGCCGCTAATACCATCTTTATTACCCTGACGCAAGCCGTTCCCCGAATACGACTCTTGGAGCCTTCTGCTCCACTCCTTGCTGATGTTATACGTATTACCGCCGTTCCCCTCGGTCCACCTTAGGAGCTTATTTTGGAGTTTCTCCACTGCTGGTATTTGGAGGACCGCGGCGGTTAACGGGTCGGCTGTGGTTGCTATTCTAAATAATCTGCTGCGCATGATCGCGGGAACGTGAGCTCGTAGGGAAATTATTCCGAGCCCACCATCGCGGATCGGCGCATGGATGTACGCGTCGGGTGATGTTCGATTCATATGCAGCACCTTTCGAATCGACTTGCGCACAAGTGTGTCAACGTCCTTCAGCGCCTTCAGAGTCACCCGACTCGTCTGCGTAAGGCTGAGGAACCGCGGTACCAGGTAGTCTCTAATTAGACTGCACTTTTGCGAGGGCTTCAACGGAGCGGCCGAAATGCGTGCCAGTTGGGTCTTCAACAGTTCGATACTGGGCCGCACTTGTCCTGAAAAGTTGTATCGCGAGCCCAGATATTTGAAGAGATCGACCGGGGATAGCTGTGGTATAGCTACTCCACCCACGAAGAAAAGGCTTTTCGTATGGGTGAAGAGCTGCTTTTTCCCCGGCACTACACCAACCGACAACGCAACGCTCTTTTTGGCGTTTAGAGCCAGGCCTCGCTCCTGGAAAAATTCCACCGCTTCCTTGAGCAACTTATTCGCAACCCGGTGTTCATTGGCACAGAGGAGCAGATCGTCGGCATAGCCTAAGACCTTTACCTCTTGCCTCTCACTTATGGTCAATCCTCCTTCTCTCCGCTCAAGTTTACAAATCAACTCATCTAGCACCATGTTGAATAGGATAGGGGACAGAGGGTCGCCCTGCTTCACTCCTCTGGTGAGGCTTATGGGGGCCGTAGACGTAGAGGCCACCGAGGAGATTTTTGTATAGGGACCCTTGTACTGCTCCCCTATCAGCCTAATAGTGTGGTCGTCTACCTTGAATCTGTGGAGTGCTCTTACGATGGAATTTTGGGAGACCGTGTCAAAAGCTTTTTGCAGATCTACTGCTATAATCGAGTACGGTCTCCTTTGCACCCTCCGCTTCCTCAGGATAGCCTCTAGCGTGAGGGTGTTTAAGAGCACTCCGTCCGCCTTGCGGAATCCGCGTTGGTTATGGTGTATTGGTAGACGACTCAGGCGCTGGGCTAGGAGTTTATTGAACAATCGCAGGAGAATGGAGGAAATCGTGATGGGTCGCCAGCTGTCTACAAGTAACGGGTCTCCGCCCTTGTGCAGTAGCACCGTTCGGTTCGCCTTGAGACATTCGGGAACGACCCCGAATATCGTCATGATGTGCCCAACCGACCTCCCTTCCCTCCTCGATTTTAAATCTTACCCGCCCTGGGGTTTTCCCCCCTTACATTTTTAACCCAAATTTTTATTTCGGCGGGTTTTTTTGATGTTTTTAAACAAAAAAGGAAAAGGCTATGGAGGGGGGATTTAAAAGGGGCCCCCCCTCTATTTTACCATTTTTAGATTGCAAAACTTGCCCACTTTTCCCAAAAAAGGGGGTCCAAAAACCCCTTTTCCAAACCGGGTTCAAGGGTGCGCCAACACTTTTGCTGTTTAGGGAAAAGGGGAAAAGGGTTCCCTTTCCAAAAATTTTTTTCCCCTGGGCCTCCCCTTTTTTGGGGCCCTTCCCAAAACCCCGAATTTTGGCGGGGCCCCCCTTCCCCCCCCTTTTTTTCCCATTAAAACGGTGTTAGTTTAAATTGTTTGTAAACTTAAGGGGGAAAGGAAATTTTGAAAAATTTAAGTTTGGAAGGCCCCCAAGGGGTTTGGGTCTTGGGCTTTGGACGCGCCCCTGCGCCAAATAAAATCTTGCGTAAGGGTTTCCGGGAAAACCCCCGGGGAATTTTTTCCGGGAAAGCGAGGGGCCCAAAAAACCCCAAAAAAGGGAGGGGGTTCGGGTTGCCCGGGTTTGGTTTGGGGCCGGGGGAAAAGCAGCTCTTCACCCATACGAAAAGCCTTTTCTTCGTGGGTGGAGTAGCTATACCACAGCTTTCCCCGGTCGATCTCTTCAAAATCTGGGCCGCGATACAATTTTTCGACAAGGGCGGGCCCAGTATCGAACTGTTGAAGACCCAACGGGCACGCATTTCGGCCGTCCGTTGAAGCCCCCCAAAGGGTGGCCCAATTAGAGACTACCTGGTCCGGGGTTTCCCTTTGGGTTTTACCAGACGGGGGGGGGACTTTGAAGGCCTAAAGGACTTTGACACACTTGTGCGCAATTTGTTTCGAAAGGTGCTGCATATGAATGAACATCACCCGACGCGTACATCCATGCGCCCGATCCGCGAGGGGGGGCCTGGAATAATTTCCTACGAGCCACGTTCCCGCGATCATGCGCACCCGATTATTTGAATAGCAACCACAGCCGCCCCGTTAACCGCCGCGGCCCTTTAAATACCAGCAGTGGAGAAACTCCAAAATAAGCTCCTAAGGTGGACCGAGGGGAACGGCGGTAATACGTAAAACACAGCAAGGGGGGGAGCAAAAAGGCTCCAAGAGTCGTTTTCAAAGGGCTTGCGTCAGGGTAATAAAGATGGTATTAGCGGCAATTGGGAAAAAACCCCCCCGTTTTTTTCCCGGGGCAGGACAAAGGTAAACGCAGTCCTCTTGAAAGGAAACCTTTCCAACCGGGGGACCTTCAAATCCACCCCACGAAAGAAAGTGCCGAGCGGGCTGGAAAACAGAATCCCTTCCATTTTCTAAAAGGGATGCCCGTCAAAATTGGCCCCGGAATCCGCCGCCACGACAGAAACAAGGCGGTTTGACAATTACCCGGGAAAAAAGGGGTGGAAGTAGAAAAAGGAAACGAGGTTGGTTTAGCAGACGGCTCACTGAAAAAACCCCGATCTATTATGTTTAAGGGGAATACCCTGGCCGTCTGCGACGTTACCATGGGCTTGGGAGGGTCCCAACCCCGCTAGATCTGGCCTACCATCAAAAAGTGGCATATTACAGCCAGCCCTAGTCCGGGAGAAAATTTTAAGAACAATTCCCGGGAAAGAACGTCGTGGTCCTCCCCTTCGTACTGGGAGCTAGGGGGACATGGTGTGCACAGAACAACAGGGGCCCAATTTATTGCCCCTCGAGAGCGGAAAAGATATCGTTGGTTAACCCATCAAACGGGTTTTAATTATACACAAAGAATTCATGGACCGTGTATGCAAGGGGCCCCCGGCAACGAGAGGGACGGGGGAGCACTGGGAGGTCACTAAAACATCTATTTTAACTGTGTTTGGTGTCATTCTGGGGAATGTCCCATATACAACTTTTTTAAATTATATTTTATTTTTTTTTTATTTTACATCGTTTTTAAGAGTTTTGTGATGGGTCGTATTTTATATCTACATTTCATCTGTGTGTCCCGTCGTAATTTTTTTTTTTTTTTTTATTATTTCTACTACCAAAGCCCCCCAAACCCCCCGGGGGGGGGGGGGCCCGGAATTTTGGGGGGAAAAAAAAATTAAAAATTTTTAAATTTTTTTTTTTTTAAAAAAAAGGAAAAACCCCCCCCTTTTTTTTGAAGGTTAAAGGGTTCCCTTCCCACCCCTTTTCCCCCCCAAAGGGAAAGGGGGGCCCTTTTTAAAAATTTTTTTGGGTTTTCTTTTCCCAAAAAAAGGGGGGGAATTAAAACGGGGGTTTTTGGGGTTTTTTTTAAGGGAAAATTTTTTAAAAAGGGGTTTTTGGGGGGGAAAAAAAAGGGGGTTTTAAAAATTTTTAAAAAAAAAAAGGGTTTTTTTTTTTGATTTTTTTTTTAAAATTTTTTTGGGGAAAAGGGGGAAAATTTTTGGGGGGGGAAAAAAAAAAAAAAAAAAACCCGGGGTTTTTAGGCCCGGGGGTTGGGGCCCAAAAAAGGGGGGGGGGGGGGCCCCCCAAAACCGGGAAAGGGTTTTAAAAAAAGGAAAAAAAAGGGGGGAAAAAAACCCAAAAAAGGGGAAAAAAAAAAAGGGGAAAAATATTGGTTTAAAATAAAAATTTTAAAAAATTTTTTGGTTTTGGGGGAAAAAAAATTTAAAAAAGGGAAAATTTTTTTTTTTTTTGGGTTTTTTTTTAAAATTTTTTTTAAAATTTTTTTTAAAAAGGGGGAAAAATTTTTTTCCCTAAAAGGGGGTTGGGGTTTTTTTTGGGGAAAAAAAAATTTTTTTAAAGGGGGGGAAAAAAAAAAAAAAAAAAAAAAAAAAAAAAAAAAAAAAAAAAAAAAAAAAAAAAAAAAAAAACGGGGGGTTAAAAGGAAAAAAAAAAAAAAAAAAATTTTTTAATTTTAAAAAAAAAAAAGGGCCCCCCTTTTGGGGAAAAAAAAAAAGGGGGAAGAAAAGGGGTTTTTTGGGGGGGGTTTAAAAAAGGGGGGGGAAAAAGGGCCCCGGGTAAAAAAGGGGGGGCCGGAAAAAAAAAAGGAAAAAAGGGGGGAAAAAAGAGGAGGGGAAAAGGGGGGGGAAAAAAAAAACCAAAAAAAAGGGGGGGGGAAAAAAAAATTTGGGGGGGGGGGAAAAAAAACCCGCGGAAAAAGGGGAAAAAAATTTGGGGGGGGGGAAAAAAAAGGCTTAAGGGGGGGGGGGGGGTTTAAGGGGGAAAAAAAAAAAGGAAAAGGGGGGGGGGGAAAAAAAAAAAAAAGGGGAAGGGGGAAAAAATTAAAGGGGGGAAAAAGGGGGGTTGGGGGGGAGGGAAAAGAGGGGGTTAAAAAAGGGGGGGGAAAAAAAGGGAAAGGGGAAAAAAAAAGGGGGGGGGAAAAAAAAAAGGGGTTTAAAAAAGGAAGGGGGGGGGGGGGGGGAAAAAAAAAAAAAAAAGGAAAGGGAAAAAAAGGGGAATTAGGGAAAAAGCGGGGGGGTTAAAAAATTTTAAGGGGGGGGGAAAAGGGGGGGGGTTTTTCGGTTTTTAAAAAAAAGGGGGGGGGGGAAAAGGGGGGGGGCTTTTTTTGGGGGGTTAGGGGTGGAAAAAAAAGGGTTTTTGGGGGGGGTTTTTAAAAAAAAATTGGAAAAAAAATTTGGAAAAAAAACCAAAAGAAAAAATTTTTAAAATTTTAAATTAAAAAGGGGGTTTTTTTTTGGGGGGGGGTTTTGGGGGGGGGGGGGGGGGAAAGGGGGGGGGTTTTTTTGGGGGAAAAAAAATTTAAATTTTTGGGGTTGGGGGGAAAAACCAAAAAAAAAGGAAAGGGGGATATGGTAGAGGAAATAGCTGAGTAGTGTACAAAAACCTATGTATCAGAGAGAAAACATATGCTCAAGTGGTGGTGCGGGATAAAAAGTAGGCAAGGACTTAGCGGGAGGGCAAGAGCAGGCTGAGGAGGGATGGAGGAAGGTACGAGTGTTAAAAGTAAAAAGGTAGGGGTAACGACAAAGGAAGTCAGGGAGAAGCTGGTTGAGAGATGACGTGAGGAACTGGGGTGGTTGAAGCAGGTGAGGGAAACGAGGGATGGAGGTCTCTTGATTCAGTGTCGCGACTCAGGGCAAAAGGAGAAGGTAGTACAGGCGGTAGCAAGGATGGACAGTCTCGAGGCCATTGATGTAAAGGGTAGTAAGCCTCAGATTATGCTGACTGGAGTGGAAAAGGGGCGTAATGCAAATGAACTAAAAGAAGAACTATGGAAACAGAACAAACAGTTAGAATTGAGAAAAGAACAGTGGGATGATGGAATAACATTTGTTAATGCGAGATTGTGTCGGAACGTTAGAAAGGAAAATTGGACTGCTGTTGTATCTGGAGATGTTTGGGATGGGATAATGGAGAAAGGCAAGGGTATGCTTTATCTTGCATCTTGATGCGATTTGTAAGAAAACCAACAAGAAGAATAATTTTAAAGGTTCGCGGTTTTTTAGCATGGCACATCCAGACTTGCAGAGCCGGCATCGCAAGATGGCACGAATGGTTGTGGACGACCGCGTTTGAGATTGAAAGTGATTCAAATTGCAAAGATAATATCGCCTGTACCCACAGAAATGCAATACCCACCTCACCAGATGAGAAATAAGACAGAGGAGAGTGAGGCATGAAAGTACAAATAAACATCACTTGAATGCAGGCTATACAAAAAAAGCATAAATTTAAAGGCTTAACCCGTATAATTTTCTTTCTTTTTTTTGATGAGTAGGTGTTGCGCGTCGCTCAAAAGTGGAGTCGACAGCAACAATAAACGCCCGTACGTTCGCGCGGCCATGCCTTCGTTCCCAAAAGAGGGTGACGCGTTCGATGTCCATTACTTATCCCGCTGCTTGTTATATGTTGCTATATGTAACGACTTATGCATCGGCTTCAGTGGACAGCGCAGTTAAGATCCGCTGAGTCATAGAAGAAGCTTGTCTCCTGACGCGGCGATGAGGCAGACGGCAATTTACCATATGAAATATTACTATCATTGTTTTTACTGATTATGAGGTGGACGCAAGCAGGTAGTGTTATCGTGAAGTGGGAGCCGACGGTGTTTTGGTTGAGGTTATGTTGAGTGATGGAGGCGCCGCGCCTTCGCCACGGCTTTGAGCCGCGGCGTCGATCAGCCGATGACGCTTGCATATGATCTGACTGTTGATGACGGTGCGTAGAGTTTGACTGTAAAAGACTTGGTTAATGACGGCGTTTTTGGTGCTGGCTTTATGGCACGCACCAGTATAGATATGGTTGTTTGACTGATCGCAATTTGACAGGACTGCGAGCTACGTCTATCGATCCCTTTGAGCCAAGAGTTTTGCAAGAGGGTGTCAGAAGTTACCACAGGAGCAACTGGCTTGTGGCGGCCAAGCGTTCATAGCGACGTCGCTTTTTGATCCTTCGATGTCGGCTTCCTATCATTGCGAAGCAGAATTCGCCAAGCGTCGGATTGCGCACCCGCCAATAGGGAACGTGAGCTGGGTTTAGACCGTCGTGAGACAGGTTAGTTTTACCCTACTGATGACCGGTCGTTGCGATAGTAATCCTGCTCAGTACGAGAGGAACCGCAGGTTCGGACATTTGGTTCACGCACTCGCTCGAGCGGGCGGTGGTGCGAAGCTACCATCCGTGGGATTATTCGAACGCCTCTAAGGCCGTATCCTTTCTAGTCAAAGGTGGCAACGATACCTCTTAGGAGTTCCGAGAGTCGAAAGGCTCAAAACAATGTGACTTTATTAGGCGGTCGGCGTTCGCGTCGGCCGTCGCACGAGCCCTCGTTTGCCGCATAGAGCAACCGACTGACGGCGGGATCTCATCGCTACGTTTCGTCGGCTCTTAGCGGTTCGACCACGGGTACCACTTAGTTCGATGTCGGAACTTGGAATTGTCTGCAGACGACTTACGTACCTGGCGGGGTGTTGTACTCGGTAGAGCAGTTTCCACGCTGCGATCTGTTGAGACTCTGCCCCTTGCTTGGGGATTCGTCTTGTCGGCTAGACGAGACCCCAGTAGGGTCCAGCGCGCCGCGTAAACCTAGCGCGTCTATCATACTGACCAGTTCCTATTCCTCCTCCTTTTACGTTAGTAGAACTTCTTTTGATTTTTTTTTTCCATTTTAATATTTTTATTTTTTCAATTTTCTTCTACGATTTTTCTTCCGAATCAGCTCCGACGAAGTATCGCAATACGTATATTCCGCTCTAAATCCGCGCATAAATAATCATCTTTTTACACCTTTATTATAATAACGAACGGAGAGAGGTGTCAAAAGGTTCGTTCCCGATACGTGGTGTACGTTCATTGTGCGCTTCGATTGCACCTCGTTAAGTCTCGAGGTATCTTGTATCTCGTTGTACTAGACGAAGTTGCGATCCCATGTACGCATGTAACAGTATTACCATCGCAATGTCGACGAATCCTATCTCGTGCTCCGACGAAGTTCCGGTGCCGCCTCTCAGTACGCGGCCGTATTTCGGTCTCCTCTCGACGAAAGGTCGAGGACTCGTATCTGGTTCTTCGACGAACTTCCAATGCTACTTTCGTAAGTGCGCCTATTTCCATCTTCCGACGAAAAGTCGAGAATTCGCATCTCTTTCTCCGACGAAGTTTCGACGATCGTGTTGTAGGTACGCGTATTTTCGTCCCCTAGCGAATAGTCGAGGTCCTATCTGTTTCTCCGTCGTAGTTACGGTTCCTCGTACGGATCTAGACGTATTCTCGTCTCCTAGCCAAAAGTCGAGAATTCGTATCTATTTCTCCGACGAAGTTCCGTTGATTATTTCGTAAATACGCTTATTTCCGTCTCCCGACGAAAAGTCGACGATTCGTATCTATTTCTCCGACGTAGTTACGATGCCTCGCCCGTATCTAGACGTATTTTCGTCCCCTAGCGAATAGTCGAGGATTCCTATCTGTTTCTCCGACGAAGTTCCGATGCCTAGTCCGTATCTAGACGTATTTCATTCTCCCGACGAAAAGTCGAGGATTCCTATCTCGTCCTCCGACGAAGTTGCCCATTCTTATCATCGTAATATGTGGTCTTTGGAAAGAAAGTCGTGCCTACGCCGTACCTTTACTCTCCGATGCAAGTGTGAATCGAGCGAGCGCGTCGCCAATCGGGATACCGAGCGTAATGCGCCGTGACCGGTTACCTGCCTAGATGCCGCACGAACGCTATCCGGTGCTCGCCATTGTAGAGACTGGTCGTCGTAATGCAAGTTGTACGAATGTAATGTACGTGCGGCAGAGCATACGTCTTTCCCGGTCCTACGATCGTTCTCGGCGGCTTGCGGCAATTTAGTACGAAATGTTTATTCATAAGTGCAAGTTGCTTGTTAAGTCGTTCAGACGAGTTCTGCAAAAGTCGACGGCAGTACATCTTCTACGGGTGTCTCCGTCGTGCACAGCGTGTCCGCGGGCTACGAGGATATTACTTATGTTCCGGCGCTCACTATGCGGCGAAACCGTTAACTTTCGGTTTATAGTAAACGTAGTTTATACTACTCTCTACCATGCAACGACTCTCCTCGTACCGAGCGAGAATTTTTAAGATGCTCGTCCGTTACTCTCTTAATGTTGCAGCCGAGCTTTGCATCGCAAGACGATTTCGATCTAGCGACGGGTGCGAGAGTATGTTCGAAGCCGAATATGCGAAATTAAGTTTTCGTTTATTATGCGCGCGCACAAATAGTGCGCGTATTCAGTACGATATAGACGATACGACGATCGTGCCAACCGGCCGACGGGAGGCTACGTGTCGTTCGTGAATTATCGATTTGTCGACGGGAGCGGTCAGTCCGCCGTCGACTGT
>JAROYF020000063.1:20000-28071 GCA_029619325.2 Dynastes grantii
TGAACTTCGCCCGGCGAAAGCTTCACGATGGTGCAAAGCTTACTGGCAATCGTGTCGTAAGTACACTACAATTCCGCGCGTTTCTGCGCGACGACGTACTATTCCCGACTAGAATCGGTTGTACGTGCACGTATCGTGTTAAAAACACGCACACACACACACACACCACTATCATTGCAAATGAACATAGTACGTCTTCCGTCGTTAACTGCTCGTGTTGCGGGACGCATAAAGGAATTTCGAGAGATGCTCTCGCATATTCCTTCTCCCGAAACGATAAATAGCCAAACGAAAAAAGATTACCCTGAACGGTGGATCACTTGGCTCGTGGGTCGATGAAGAACGCAGCTAATTGCGCGTCAAATTGTGAACTGCAGGACACTTGAACATCGACATTTCGAACGCACATTGCGGTCCTCGGATACTGTTCCCGGACCACTCCTGGCTAAGGGTCGTTTCAATATCGACGACTACGCGGCGTTCTGTTTACCTAGCTTGGCGCACGCACGCCGAGCGACGGAACGCAGGACGTCGTCGTATAGCAACGACCGCCGGTGTATACGCGCTAATTCCGCGCTCGACGACTGCCGCCGCCGCTGCTCCCTGGTTATTTCATAACGATCTGGGAGCAACAGGTTTCGGTCGACGACGGGTGGCGTCGGCGCGCGTCCGTCGTAGCGGTCGCATCTGAGAATTTCGGACGGAACGGAACCGAAGAGATTCCTATTACTCGCTTCCTCTAAAATAGATATTGCATTGCGAACGATCGTTGTGTCGAGCGCCGTTCTACGAACGAGCGACGACAATCGAGACCAGGCCAGGTCTCGACGGCTGCAGTAGTCGTACCCCGTACGACGAAGTCGCATTAAACGGAGACGCGCACGAACGGTCGTCGTATCGTAGACGTAGCGTGCGCGTAGCACAGCTTGATTTCTCTAGACGTCCGACCAGAGAGTGATACGCCCTCCGCCGTCGAACTGGCACGCGTTCAGCGATAAACGCGACCTCAGAGCAGGCGAGATTACCCGCCGAATTTAAGCATATTACTAAGCGGAGGAAAAGAAACTAACTAGGATTCCCAGTAGCGGCGAGCGAACAGGGAACAGCCCAGTAGCCGAATCCCGCGGCCGGTTGACGGACGCCGGGAAATGTGGTGTTAGGGAGGATCCGCCATCCCGAGATCGTTCGGCGCGCCCAAGTCCTTCTTGAACGGGGCCACTTACCCATAGAGGGTGCCAGGCCCGTAGTTGGCCGCCGTCGATCGCGGGAGGATCACTCCTCAGAGTCGGGTTGCTTGAGAGTGCAGCCCTAAGTGGGTGGTAAACTCCATCTAAGGCTAAATATGACCACGAGACCGATAGCGAACAAGTACCGTGAGGGAAAGTTGAAAAGAACTTTGAAGAGAGAGTTCAAGAGTACGTGAAACCGTTCAGGGGTAAACCTGAGAAACCCGAAAGGTCGAACGGGGAGATTCAGCGCGGCCCGGATAACCGCGGCGAGTCGGCAACGTGCGACCGTTGGCGTTCGCGCCGACGGCTCCGTGTCCGTTCCGTCCGCGGCCGAACGCGTGCACTTCTCCCCCTGTAGGACGTCGCGACCCGTTGGGCGCCGGTCTAAGGCGTGCGGTCTAGTCCGTTCGAGTATTCGCTCGTTCGAAACCGCAAACGCCCGACCGGCGACCTACCGACGGTACGATCATGGCGAGGGGCCGCGAACAGTTCGCGTCCGGCCAATCTCAAGTACGGACGGTAAATCCGAAGCGCGGACCTAGCGCCGCATCCGGACCCGTCCGACTGCTGGCGATTGCGCTCTCGGACAGACCCCTATTACACGCCGGTCGGCGGCGCTATAGCTTTGGGTACTTTCAGGACCCGTCTTGAAACACGGACCAAGGAGTCTAGCATGTGCGCGAGTCATTGGGACTCGAACGAAACCTAAAGGCGTAATGAAAGTGAAGGTTCGCCTTGCGCGAACCAAGGGAGGATGGTCGACCGTTCGAGGTCGTCCCGCACTCCCTGGGCGTCTCGTTCTCACTGCGAGAAGAGGCGCACCAAGAGCGTACACGCTGGGACCCGAAAGATGGTGAACTATGCCTGGTCAGGACGAAGTCAGGGGAAACCCTGATGGAGGTCCGTAGCGATTCTGACGTGCAAATCGATCGTCGGAACTGGGTATAGGGGCGAAAGACTAATCGAACCATCTAGTAGCTGGTTCCCTCCGAAGTTTCCCTCAGGATAGCTGGCGCTCGCTTCTCGCGAGTCTCATTCGGTAAAGCGAATGATTAGAGGCATTGGGGTCGAAACGGCCTCAACCTATTCTCAAACTTTAAATGGGTGAGATCTCCGGCTTGCTTGAACTGTGAAGCCGCGAGATATCGGATCGGAATGCCAAGTGAGCCACTTTTGGTAAGCAGAACTGGCGCTGTGGGATGAACCAAACGCCGAGTTAAAGCGCCTAAATCGACGCTTATGGGATACCATGAAAGGCGTTGGTAACTTAAGACACGTTTATTTGCTCTTTCCTTAAGATATTACATTTCATATCCTAAGGCCCGGTGCTCCACCTTGCGGTACTACACCGGGGCTCCCCTATTCTAGCTAATTTTAATGTTCCGATCTATCTTTCCCCGTTTACAACGGTTATAACGCTTACTTTAGTCTCGACCTTGATACCTAATCTAACTACGCTATATCTACTCTAATTGCGGCCGGGACCGACTAGTGCAGACCACGTGCAATGAGCTGGTAAAACCCGGAAAATCCAGCTCGTGGTATCTAATGCGGACCTAGTCCGCGCCCTACTTAACCGGTTGCACTATCTCCTAGCCCTTAACCTATTACGGAAAAATCCGCCTACTTAAATATTTCGTGTGCCTATGACTCCACTTTTCAAGTTTCGTCGCGCGTGTTTCGGCTCTCCTCGCTGGTCGGTTCGAATCCGGCTTCCGAAGTCGGCATCTCCAGTCGCCGGGCGCCCCGGACCGCGTATCAGCTTGCGCACGCCTGGGGGGTTCTCTGAAAAAATAAAATACCCGGCAGACTTACTCTTATCAACTACGTGTTCTATGCTAATGTTTAAGCCTACGTCGAAGGTAATTTACCGTAACCCGCATGCCCCACCGTTAACACTATCCTCAAATGACTCAACACTTAACTCAACACAACTCACTGACACACTATGCTACACTATTCACTTAGCACATTAAACTGATAACTTCCTGTTTCCAAACTTATTCTGCTGGCTAATCCAGCGAATGCCGCAGTTGCGACAGTCCCTCCGCTGCCTTGCTAAAAAACGCCCACCATTCGCCTGTCTCGTTGTCGTTAATCTGGCTCTCGTTTCTAGGCCAACGTAATCCTTTTCTAATCGCGGCCGTTTCGGTTCGCGCCCGCCATTCCTCTGTCAACGGGCATTCGAATAATACGTGGCTAGCCGTTTCCTCCGCGCCACAATCGCATAGGGGATCATCCCTTCGTCCGATCTTGTGAAGGTATGCTCGAAAATTTCCGTGTGCTGTGATGAGCTGTACTGCCTGATAGGACAGTCGCGTGCTTAACTTCTTGAATTAACACCTTCCATTTACCGCTCCTTCCCATCGATCTTGCCACTCGTTCTCGAAAACTTCCGAAATCGCGCTTCTAATCGATCTTTCGGATATTAATTCGTATCGCACGGGCGCACGTTCGTCACTTACCGCCTCCTTTGCCAGTTGGTCTGCTCGTTCGTTACCTTCAGTACCTTGATGCGCTTTCGTCCACCTCAGCTCTATTTTTTGTTCGTGGACTAGGTGCCACGTCTCTAACAACAGTTTAGATGGTTTCCGCATATTCTTTAACCCTTCTAGAACCGACAAGAGTAGAGTGTCTCAGCCGATTCTGGAACCTCCTCCTTGACCTTGACCATGCATATGCATAGGTCAAGGAGAGGTTCAAATCGGCCAAGACTGACCAGGTCGAGCAACTCCCAAGGTCACGGGAATGCAAAGGTCAAGGTCAACTTTAAGTCCAGGACCGAGCAACCCCCAAGGACAAGGTCAATGCGAAGGCCAAGGCCAATGTCGAGATCAAGGTCAAGGTCAATGCCAAGGTCGGTGTCGATGTCAAGGTCGGTGCCGAGGTCAAGGTCGGTGTTGAGATCAAGGTCAGTGTTGAGGTCAAGGTCGGTGCCGAGGTCAAGGTCAGTGTTGAGATCAAGGTCAGTGTTGAGGTCAAGGTCAGTGTTGAGGTCAATGTCAATTTTGAGGTCAAGGTCAAGGTCAATCTTGGGGTCGTGGTCGATGTTAAGATCAAGGTCAATGTTGAGGTCAAGGTCAATGTTACCGGGTCAGAGCCGAATGAGGTCAGTTATTAGAATTTTTGGGTTATATCAGGTGTCCGATTTTAATCTTAACAGAGGAATATCTCGAGAAGTATGAATCCTACGAAAAAGTTCGTCATACCATTCTTTGTTCGTCTCATTGAGGGTCACAGAATGACAATTTCAGTTTCAACGTAGATGGCGCTGTAATCGGTCAAAATGACGTGGATAGCTTTATTTTGTTTATGAAAATCCTTATTTTTTATTACATAATGCATTTTCTATGCAATTGTACGCTAAAAAGTAAGTAACTTTTGTTTGAAACATTCTTTCGTTAATTTCGTAGATGGCGCTGTCTTTTAATTTAAAAATATGAGGATATTTCATAGAAAAATTAAGTGTGCTCTGTTATATCAGCTACAACGTCATCTAGGGTCTTAAAAAAAATAAGCACATATTTCAAACCAAAATTACGTGGTCTATAATCTAGACTCATAATACGCACTATGCAATCCATGCGGGCTTTCCATTAAAATAAATAAAGGTGATCTTTTTCACCGATTATAGCGCCATCTACGAAATTAACAAAAGAATGTTTCAGACAAAAGTTACTTTTTAGCGTAGAATTGCAATATGTAATGAAAGGTAGGGGTTTTCATTAAAAAGAATTGTTATTCTATTTTCACCGATTACAGCGCCATCTACATCGAAACTGATATAGTCATTTTGTGGCCCCCGATGAGACAAACAAGCAATGGTGTACCGAACCTATTCGTAGGATTCATATTTCTGAAGACATTCCTCTGTTAACCCATTTGCATCATTTGACGGAAAAATCCGCAAACGATGATTGCGGATTTTTCTGTCAAATGATGCAAATGGGTTAAGATTAAAATGGGACACTCTGTATAATTTATAAAGGACAGCGAATTGTTCTGTAGTAATTTAGCATTTTTTCGAATTTCTAGGAAATTCCCTTAAACGAAAAAAAAATATTGTTCGAAATGAACACCTTTTCATCATATGCACTTAATGAAATGTTCTTTTTTTACATCCTTGGTTTGCAAACTAGTTCATGACATTCGTCACTTCTGCTTCGTTTGATGAAAATTGCAAAATTTTCTGACACTTTTTTTTAAATTTCGAGAAAGTCAAGTTAGATTCAATCAGTTGAAAGCTCATTCCATCGATTTTTTTTTCTTGATGTTTTCATAAGTTCCACCATTAGGTGCTTTCTTTTATTCTATTGTCTAGCTCGGGGATTCTCAACTTTTTTCTTGTATTGACCCCTTTTAAAAGATTTTTTTCATCGACCTCCTTACAGTTTTATCTAATATACAGCACATAATAATTAGACTAGGTATATGAACAAAAATTTACAAAAAAAAAATGATTTTGTAGATTTATGTTTTCTTATTTTTAATCGTACAAATATAAACAAGTTTTCAGAAATAAAATCGCAGCTTGTAATTCGATTTTAATTAATGTAACGGTTGTGCTTGATGTATTGATACTATTTTTTAAATATTTCACCTAAAATTGCTTAACATAATTGTTAAATCACCTCATTCAAAAATATTCAACCTGTTTCTTGTTTTCAGTACGAAGTTATTGACTTGACTAAAGTCTGTTTCCGTTTGCTACTGATCACACGCTTATTCGTCGTATAATGTAGTATACAGTGCTGATCAGTCGCCGGTGCGTATTCGACTATTTGATCATCCCCATGATTACATGTTCATTAAAACTTTGTCTAAATATTTGAAAAATCGCCAGTGACATTTTTATAGATAAAATCTGGACCATCCTGTATGTCTAAAAATCACAAAATATCCCAGAATACACGATTTTTAAACTAAATTAGTCACAAATATTAATACAATATAAATAATTGAATGGAAATGAAAATAAGGTTGCTAAAAATTTTGAGTGACAGGTTTTTAATTACATCGATTTATTTATTACCGAATCTTTGCCTTGCTGGTGTCAATCAGTGAGTCGTGGTTTAAGCTTTTTCTTCGTTTTGCTGTGTTTTACATATTCATCCAGTATTACGTATATCCGTCTTTTAAGACCTCGTTGGTTTCTAGGGGGGACTGATTAATGGAGGGGGTTTCAACTAGTATATTATAACATAGAACGTATTGTTGATACTAGAAGTTTGAGAACTTAGAAGATATTAAGAAAGAATAAGATATTAAAAATGGGTGTTATATTAAGAAAAAAAATGAATAAGCGCGAATTATTCTTTAGTTTTTTTGAAATGGTTGATGCTGAGTTCAATGGAATTCCTCCAATATTTGTTGATACTGATCTGGAGCAGGAAGTAAATGAATCCCTTATGGGGGATAGTATCAGTGATGAAGATATGGAGGATAGCATCAGTGATAGTATCAGTGACAGGGAATTTGTTGAAGAGGGGGAGGGATCTCTTATGGAGGACGTTAGTGAGGAAGAATTTTTTATGGGGGACGGTAGTGCGGAAGAATTTTTTATGGAGGACGTTAGTGAGGAAGAATTTTTTATGGGGGACGGTAGTGAGGGAGAAGAGCCGGAAGAGGAAGAAGATGTGGATTTTGATGCTGATACGTTAATATTAGCTCAAATATTAGATAATATTCATGATTTTGATGAATTTTAATTTCAATCATGTGCTAATTATGTATGGGACTAAATATAAATATAGAATTTATTGATTATATTGAAACGTACGTTTATTGATTATAATTTAGTGTTATTAAATTTAGTGTTATTAAAGTTAATGTTAATGTTATAATTTACAATTTGCATAATAAACATTGTGAACAGATTAGAATTTTATAATTTTATAGTCGACATAATTGATGTTTTTTGTTATATCTATTTTTCAATTCACGAAGCCGATAGTTTTACAATTACTATTACACAGTTTTTAGTTTATCGAGCTTTAACTTTCTGATATATGTAAATAAGAAAGATATATAGATTAAAACAAAAGGTGATTGCGACTATTGCAAGTTTATCCCTCAAATCTTTATGTGTATGTGGTGGCTAAGGGAACTTGAAATGTTGTATACTTCAACGAAAACTCCGAAATGTTGTTCGCCTTGAAACCAGTTAAAGACCTTCAACTACTTCGGTTAAACCCGTGAGGCGTCGTCCACATTGAAACAGTTCAAGAGGGGATGGGAGGTTTAAATGAGATGTCCCTAATACGTTAATGGCAGTTTCATTTATTCTTGTTAGTAGCAAGTCGAAATGTTCGAGTGTGAATATTGTTGCAAGCAATTTACTCGTAGAGACAATAAAAATCGACATATTTTAACTTCTTGTCGAGGGAAAAGAATAAAGATCGATGATAATACGGATTTGGTGAAGTGTGAAGTGTGTGATGTACATGTGGAAAGGAATTGTTACACTGCACATATCCGAAGTACTAATCACCGAAGTAAAGCATTTGTAGTGATTGATGATGGAGTGAAAAAGAATGTTGCCGCATTTGGGGAAAGGATAGTAAGTTATCAAATATCTGATTCGTCTCGTATGTATGTCGATGTAGAAGAATTCGCAAAAAATATTAAAGAAAAAGTGATAACATTGATGGATAGTATTTTATATGTGCATAATGCGTTAAAAATTAATTTGGAACTATATGGATTATACTATTTATTAAGCAAGGAAAATGTCGAAATAAAATCCTTTTTACTGAAACAAAATTATAACCCATGGAAGCGATTTATATGTCTTGTATGAAGATTATATATGAAATTATAAACAAGATGAGTGAATTTCAAGA
>JAROYF020000063.1:33171-43171 GCA_029619325.2 Dynastes grantii
GTCCGTATCTAGACGTATTTTCGTCTCCTAGCGAAAAGTCGAGGATTCCTATCTGTTTCTCCGACGTAGTTACGATGCCTCACAGATCTAGACGTATTTTCGTCTCCTAGCGAAAAGTCGAGGATTCGTATCTATTTCTCCGACGAAGTTCCGATGATTATTTCGTAAATACGCTTATTTCCGTCTCCCGACGAAAAGTCGACGATTCGTATCTATTTCTCCGACGTAGTTACGATACCTCGTCCGTATCTAGACGTATTTTCGTCTCCCTAGCCAAAAGTCGATGATTCGTATCTATTTCTCCGACGTAGTTACGATGTCTCGTCCGTATCTAGACGTATTTTCGTCTCCTAGCGAAAAGTCGAGGATTCCTATCTGTTTCTCCGACGTAGTTACGATGCCTCGTACATCTAGACGTATTTTCGTCTCCTAGCGAAAAGTCGAGGATCTGTATCTATTTCTCCGACGAAGTTCCGATGATTATTTTCGTAAATACGCTTATTTCCGTCTCCGACGAAAGCTGACGGGATTCGTATCTATTTCTCCGACGTAGTTACGATACCTCGTCCGTATCTAGACGTATTTTCGTCTCCTAGCGAAAAAGTCGAGGATTCCATCTGTTTCTCCGACGTTATGATGCCTCGTACAGATCTAGACGTATTTTCGCTCTAGCGAAAAGTCGAGGATTCGTATCTATTTCTCCGACGAAGTCTGATGATTATTTCGTAAATACGCTTATTTCCGTCTCCCGACGAAAAGTCAGACGATTCGTATCTATTTCTCCGACGTAGTTACGATACCTCGTCCGTATCTAGACGTATTTTCGTCTCCTAGCCAAAAGTCGAGGATTCGTATCTATTTCTCCGACGTAGTTACGATGCCTCGGTCCGTATCTAGACGTATTTTCGTCTCCTAGCGAAAAGTCGAGGATTCCTATCTGTTTCTCCGACGTAGTTACGATGCCTCGTACAGATCTAGACGCATTTTCGTCTCCTCGCGAAAAGTCGAGGATCTGTATCTATTTCTCCGACGAAGTTCCGATGATTATTTCGTAAATACGCTTATTTCCGTCTCCCGACGAAAAGTCGACGATTCGTATCTATTTCTCCGACGTAGTTACGATACCTCGTCCGTATCTAGACGTATTTTCGTCTCCTAGCCAAAAGTCGAGGATTCGTATCTATTTCTCCGACGTAGTTACGATGCCTCGTCCGTATCTAGACGTATTTTCGTCTCCTAGCGAAAAGTCGAGGATTCCTATCTGTTTCTCCGACGTAGTTACGATGCCTCGTACAGATCTAGACGTATTTTCGTCTCCTAGCGAAAAGTCGAGGATTCGTATCTATTTCTCCGACGAAGTTCCGATGATTATTTCGTAAATACGCTTATTTCCGTCTCCCGACGAAAAGTCGACGATTCGACTCATTTCTCCGACGTAGTTACGATACCTCGTCCGTATCTAGACGTATTTTCGTCTCCTAGCGAAAAGTCGAGGATTCCTATCTGTTTCTCCGACGTAGTTACGATGCCTCGTACAGATCTAGACGTATTTTCGTCTCCTAGCGAAAAGTCGAGATCTGTACTATTTTCCGACGAAGTTCCGACAGATTATTTCGTAAATACGCTTATTTCCGTCTCCCGACGAAAGTCGATTGATCGGTATTCATTCGACGTAGTTACGATACCTCGTCCGTATCTAGACGTATTTTCGTCTCCTAGCGAAAAGTCGAGGATTCCTATCTGTTTCTCCGACGTAGTTACGATGCCTCGTACAGATCTAGACGTATTTTCGTCTCCTAGCGAAAAGTCGAGGATTCCTATCCGTTTCTCCGACGAAGTTCCGATGCCTAGTCCGTATCTAGACGTATTTCATTCTCCCGACGAAAAGTCGAGGATTCCTATCTCGTCCTCCGACGAAGTTGCTCCATTCTTATATCATCGTAATATGTGGTCTTTGGAAAAGAAAGTCGTGTCTACGCCGTAATCTTACTCTCCGATGCAAGTGTGAATCGAGCGAGCGCGTCGCCAATCGGGATACCGAGCGTAATGCGCCGTGACCGGTTACCTGCCTAGATGCCGCACGAACGCTGGTCCGGCGCGCTCTCGCTATATTGTAGTAGGATCGGTCGTCGTAATGCAAGTTGTACGAATGTAATGTACGTGCGGCAGAGCATACGTCTTTCCCGGTCCTACGATCGTTCTCGGCGGCTTGCGGTACTTTTAGTACGAAATGTTTATTCATAAGTGCAAGTTGCCGTTAAGTCGTTCAGACGAGTTCTGCAAAAGTCGACGGCAGTACATCTTCTACGGGTGTCTCCGTCGTGCACAGCGTGTCCGCGGGCTACGAGGATATTACTTATGTTCCGGCGCTCACTATGCGGCGAAACCGTTAACTTTCGGTTTATAGTAAACGTAGTTTATACTACTCTCTACCATGCAACGACTCTCCTCGTACCGAGCGAGAATTTTTAAGATGCTCGTCCGTTACTCTCTTAATGTTGCAGCCGAGCTTTGCATCGCAAGACGATTTCGACTAGCGACGGGTGCGAGAGTATGTTCGAAGCCGAATATGCGAAATTAAGTTTTCGTTTATTATGCGCGCGCACAAATAGTGCGCGTATTCAGTACGATATAGACGATACGACGATCGTGCCAACCGGCCGACGGGAGGCTACGTGTCGTTCGTGAATTATCGATTTGGTCGACGGGAGCGGTCAGTCCGCCGTCGACTGTACGCACGCATGTCCGATATCCGTCTAATGTTTCGGCAAATCTACGTACAATACGCATCCGCGCGTTTGTGAACGTACGGCCGTTATCGACGGAGGACCGCGTGGACTTCCCTCGTAGAGGACCGATCGGGATACGAAATCCGTTTCGTCTGTCGGTCGGCGCGCCTCTCACGAATAGCAGCTCCCTGGTTGATCCTGCCAGTAGTCATATGCTTGTCCGAAAGATTAAGCCTTTCATGCATGTCTCAGTACGAGCCGTATTAAGGTGAAACCGCGAAAGGCTCATTAAATCAGTTATGGTTCCTTAGTTCGTACCCACATTTACTTGATAACTGTGGTAATTTAGATAATACATGCAAACAGAGCCCGACCGGAGACGGAAGGAGCGCTTTTATTAGATCAAAACCAATCGGTGGCGGGTCTTACTGTCATCGTACACCTTGTGACTCTGAATAACTTCTTGCTGATCGCACGGTCTCGCACCGGCGACGCATCTTTCAAATGTCTGCCTTATCAACTGTCGATGGTAGGTTCTGCGCCTACCATGGTTGTAACGGGTAACGGGGAATCAGGGTTCGATTCCGGAGAGGGAGCCTGAGAAACGGCTACCACATCCAAGGAAGGCAGCAGGCGCGCAAATTACCCACTCCCGGCACGGGGAGGTAGTGACGAAAAATAACGATACGGGACTCATCCGAGGCCCCGTAATCGGAATGAGTAGCCACTCTAAACCCTTTAACGAGGATCAATTGAGGGCAAGTCTGGTGCCAGCAGCCGCGGTAATTCCAGTCTAATAGCGTATATTAAAGTTGTTGCGGTTAAAAAGCTCGTAGTCGAATTTGTGTCCCAAGCCGCCGGTTCATCGCTCGCGGTGTTTAACTGGCGTGTCCGCGGGACGCCCTGCCGGTGGACTTAGCCCTCTCGGGGCGGTCCAATCTCAACCAGACCGCGGTGCTCTTTACCGAGTGTCGAGGTGGGCCGGCACGTTTACTTTGAACAAATTAGAGTGCTTAAAGCAGGCTAAAATTTTGCCTGAATACTGTGCATGGAATAAATGAATAGGACCTCGGTTCTATTTTGTTGGTTTTCGGAACTCCGAGGTAATGATTAATAGGAACGGATGGGGGCATTCGTATTGCGACGTTAGAGGTGAAATTCTTGGATCGTCGCAAGACGGACAGAAGCGAAAGCATTTGCCAAAAACGCTTTCATTGATCAAGAACGAAAGTTAGAGGTTCGAAGGCGATCAGATACCGCCCTAGTTCTAACCATAAACGATGCCAGCTAGCGATCCGCCGACGTTCCTCCGATGACTCGGCGGGCAGCTTCCGGGAAACCAAAGCTTTTGGGTTCCGGGGGAAGTATGGTTGCAAAGCTGAAACTTAAAGGAATTGACGGAAGGGCACCACCAGGAGTGGAGCCTGCGGCTTAATTTGACTCAACACGGGAAACCTCACCAGGCCCGGACACCGGAAGGATTGACAGATTGACAGCTCTTTCTTGATTCGGTGGGTGGTGGTGCATGGCCGTTCTTAGTTGGTGGAGCGATTTGTCTGGTTAATTCCGATAACGAACGAGACTCTAGCCTGCTAACTAGGCGTATTCTCGACATCTCAAAGGCCCGCTGGTCCGGCGTTCTCGTCGCGGCCGTGCGCGGTTTTTACTGTCGGCGTACAAATAATTCTTCTTAGAGGGACAGGCGGCGTCTAGCCGCACGAGATTGAGCAATAACAGGTCTGTGATGCCCTTAGATGTTCTGGGCCGCACGCGCGCTACACTGAAGGAATCAGCGTGTCTTCTGGCCGAGCGGTCCGGTAACCCGCTGAACCTTCGTGCTAGGGATTGGGGCTTGCAATTGCTCCATGAACGAGGAACAGGCAGCGCGAGTCATAAGCTCGCGTTGATTACGTCCCTGCCCTTGTACACACCGCCTCGTCGCTACTACCGATTGAATGATTTAGTGAGGCTCCGGACCGTGCGCGGTTGCGTTAAGTTACTACGTCGCCGATGTTGCTGGGAAGATGACCAAACTCTTGATCATTTAGAGGAAGTAAAAAGTCGTAACAAGGTTTCCGTAGGTGAACCTGCGGAAGGATCATTAACGTTTCCGCTTCTTCGAAGCATAGGAACAAAACGTTTACTCGCTCGAACTGAACCACCCCTCCGCACAATGCGTACCGTATAGTTGCATGCGAATGCAATACGTGCGGCGGCGGTAGTATTTTGAACTGTCGCGTGCACGTATCAGTTCCGATGTCGGGAAGATCGATTACGTTGCCATCTAACGCATCTAACTTATACGAGGCTTCGAACCAGGTACCTAGGTGCGGACTCGTCGCTCGTTTCCGCAAGCCTGGCGACCCGTCGAACAAGTGCGACGTACCGAGGAGCGGAGGTCTAACCGGTCAGGATGTTCGCGGGCCTGTAAATTCCGGTTGTCCGTATGGTACGGACCGTACCGAGGAGCCCGCAGATCCGAAGGTATTTAAATGAACTTCGCCCGGCGAAAGCTTCACGATGGTGCAAAGCTTACTGGCAATCGTGTCGTAAGTACACTACAATTCCGCGCGTTTCTGCGCGACGACGTACTATTCCCGACTAGAATCGGTTGTACGTGCACGTATCGTGTTAAAAACACGCACACACACACACACCGTCTATCATTGCAAATGAACATAGTACGTCTTCCGTCGTTAACTGCTCGTGTTGCGGGACGCATAAAGGAATTTCGAGAGATGCTCTCGCATATTCCTTCTCCCGAAACGATAAATAGCCAAACGAAAAAAGATTACCCTGAACGGTGGATCAATGGCTCGTGGGTCGATGAAGAACGCAGCATTGCGCGTCAAATTGTGAACTGCAGGACACTTGAACATCGACATTTCGAACGCACATTGCGGTCCTCGGATACTGTTCCCGGACCACTCCTGGCTGAGGGTCGTTTCAATATCGACGACTACGCGGCGTTCTGTTTACCTAGCTTGGCGCACGCACGCCGAGCGACGGAACGCAGGACGTCGTCGTAATAGCAACGACCGCCGGCGTACGCGCTAATTCCGCGCTCTCGACGACCGCCGCCGCCGCTGCTCCCTGGTTATTTCATAACGATTCGGGAGCAACAGGTTTCGGTCGACGACGGGTGGTCGGCGCGCGTCCGTCGTAGGCGGTCGCATCTGAGAATTTCGACGGAACGGAACCGAAGAGTTCCTATTACTCGTTTCTCTAAAATAG
This sequence comes from Dynastes grantii, assembly GCA_029619325.2. Classification (NCBI taxonomy): domain Eukaryota; kingdom Metazoa; phylum Arthropoda; class Insecta; order Coleoptera; family Scarabaeidae; genus Dynastes; species Dynastes grantii. Next base: position 39,135 of record JAROYF020000063.1, read on the forward strand.
ATATTGCATTGCGAACGATCGTTGTGTCGAGCGCCGTTCTACGAACGAGCGACGACAATCGAGACCAGGCCAGGTCTGACGGCTGCAGTAGTCGTACCCCGTACGACGAAGTCGCATTAAACGGAGACGCGCACGAACGGTCGTCGTATCAGACGTAGCGTTATGCAGCACAGCTTTCTGATTTCTCTAGACGTCCGACCAGAGAGTGATACGCCCTCCGCCGTCGAACTGGCACGCGTTCATGATAAACGCGACCAGAAGCAGGCGAGATACCCGCCGAATTTAAGCATATTACTAAGCGGAGGAAAAAGAAACTAACTAGGATCTCCTCAGTAGCGGCGAGCGAACAGGAAACAGCCTGAAGCGTGAATCCCGCGGCCGGTTGACGGACGCCGGGAAATGGGTGGCAGGGAGGATCCGCCATCCCGAGATCGTTCGGCGCGCCCAAGTCCTTCTTGAACGGGGCCACTTACCCATAGAGGGTGCCAGGCCCGTAGTTGGCCGCCGTCGATCGCGGGAGGTCACCTCAGAGCGTCGGGTTGCTTGAGAGCAGCCCCAAGTGGGTGGTAAACTCCATCTAAGGCTAAATATGACCACGAGACCGGATAGCGAACAAGTACCGTGAGGGAAAGTTGAAAAGAACTTTGAAGAGAGAGTTCAAGAGTACGTGAAACCGTTCAGGGGTAAACCTGAGAAACCCGAAAGGTCGAACGGGGAGATTCAGCGCGGCCCGGATAACCGCGGCGAGTCGGCAACGTGCGACCGTTGGCGTTCGCGCCGACGGCTCCGTGTCCGTTCCGTCCGCGGCCGAACGCGTGCACTTCTCCCCCTGTAGGACGTCGCGACCCGTTGGGCGCCGGTCTGGCAAGTGCGGTCTAGTCCGTTCGAGTATTCGCTCGTTCGATCTGCAAACGCCCGACCGGCGACCTACCGACGGTACGATCATGGCGAGGGGCCGCGAATACTCGCGTCCGGCCAATCTCAAGTACGGACGGTAAATCCGAAGCGCGCGGACCTAGCGCCGCATCCGGACCCGTCCGACTGCTGGCGATTGCGCTCTCGGACAGACCCCTATTACACGCCGGTCGGCGGCGCTATAGCTTTGGGTACTTTCAGGACCCGTCTTGAAACACGGACCAAGGAGTCTAGCATGTGCGCGAGTCATTGGGACTCGAACGAAACCTAAAGGCGTAATGAAAGTGAAGGTTCGCCTTGCGCGAACCAAGGGAGGATGGTCGACCGTTCGAGGTCGTCCCGCACTCCCTGGGCGTCTCGTTCTCACCTGCGAGAAGAGGCGCACCAAGAGCGTACACGTATGGGACCCGAAAGATGGTGAACTATGCCCACCGAGGACGAAGTCAGGGAAACCCTGATGGAGGTCCGCAGATTCTGACGTGCAAATCGATCGTCGGAACTTCGGGTATAGCGAAAGACTAATCGAACCATCATAGCTGGTTCCCTCCGAAGTTTCCCTCAGGATAGCTGGCGCTCAAGCTTTCGCGAGTCTCATTCGGTAAAGCGAATGATTAGAGGCATTGGGGTCGAAACGTTCAACCTATTCTCAAACTTAAATGGGTGAGATCTCCGGCTTGCTTGAACTGTGAAGCCGCGAGATATCGGATCAGGAGTGCCAAGTGGGCCACTTTTGCAGCAGAACTGGCGCTGGGATGAACCAAATTCAAGTCGAGTTACTAAAGCGCCTAAATCGACGCTTATGGGATACCATGAAAGGCGTTGGTAACTTAAGACAGCAGGACGGTGGCCATGGAAGTCGGAATCCGCCATGAGTGTGTAACAACTCACCTGCCGAAGTTGTTTACCCTGAAAAATGGACGGCGCTGAAGCGTCGTGCTTATACCTGCCGTCAGAGGCATGTGAGACGGTCCTCCGCGGTCGTCATGAAGCCCTGACGAGCAGGGGAGGGTCGCGGCGGTGAGCGCAGAAGGACCAGGCGTGAGCCAGTCTGGAGCCGCCGTCGGTGCAGATCTTGGTGGTAGTAGCAAATACTCCAGTCAGAGGCCGCCTGGAGGACTGGACGTGGAGAAGGGCCGTGAACAGCCGTTGCACACGAGTCAGTCGATCCTAAGCCATAGGCGCCGATGTCGATGTGGTGTATCTTTCTGAGCCTGTCTATTGGTCGCCAGCTCGACCGCATACAGAGATAGAGAGACGCACACCCGTCGGGCGAAAGGGAATCCGGTTCCTATTCCGGGAACCCGGCAGCGGAACCGTTATTAAGTCGTACCCTCATTCAGAGAGTTCGTCGGGGCAACCCAAAAGACCTGGAGACGCCGTCGGGAGATCCGGGAAGAGTTTTTCTGCATAAGCGCTCGAGTTCCATGGAATCCTCTAGCAGGGATATGGTTTGGAGTGAAGAGCACCGCAGTTGCGGCGGTGTCCGGATCTTCCCCTCGGACCTTGAAAATCCAGGAGAGGGCCACGTGGAGGCGTCGCGCCGGTTCGTACCCATATCCGCAGCAGGTCTCCAAGGTGAAGAGCCTCTAGTCGATAGAATAATGTAGGTAAGGGAAGTCGGCAAATTGGATCCGTAACTTCGGGATAAGGATTGGCTCTGAGGATCGGGGCGCGTCGGGCTTGGTCGGGAAGCGGGTACTGGCTGACGTGCCGGGCCTGGCCGAGGTGAAGTGGCGTCTCGCGACGTTCGCGGATCCGAGTTCGGTCCCGTGCCTTGGCCTCCCACGGAACTTCCTTGCTGCGAGGCGGGCTCGTCCGTTCGCCGATGTCCTCTTCGGCCGCCATTCAACGATCGGCTCAGAACTCGGCACGACCAGGGGAACTGGACTGTCTAATTAAAACAAAGCATTGCGATGGCCCCTGCGGGTGTTGACGTAATGATTTCTGCCCAGTGCTCTGAATGTCAACGTGAAGAAATTCAAGCAAGCGCGGTAAACGGCGGGAGTAACTATGACTCTCCGGACAGACGACCAGAGAGCTCCGCATGCCTTATTGAGTCGAGTGAGTACCTTCTCAATCTGTGCGTGTCCTGTCCGAGTCTGCCGCCGGAGTTTTTCCGGTAGCCTTCACGCGGTGAGAGTTGTTACGCGTAGTTCGGCGCTAGCCGTTCTGCGTAACCAAAGCAGGCAAAGGAGCTGAACCTCCTAGGAGGCGCTTAAGAGGGCGAGCGAAAGGCTTAAATTTATACAAATTCAACGAGATTATACCGTTGAGACCTCGTCCTACATACACATTATTATATCATGAACACAGGCAAAATCCCTTGTAAGTGCGGCAAAGAGTTTGCCACCGAAGCCGGCCTGAAACAACATATCAGGCGACGTTACTGCCGGTATAGGCCAGAGCAAGAAGGTGAGGCGCCAGCCGCCGATACCAACAAATGCACTTACTGCCCGAGGGAATTCCCTACCTTTCCCGGGCTAAGACAGCATGTACGACTTGCGCACCCAGGTGAATACAACGCCGAGTTGGAAAGGCAAGTTGAGCACCCCATTAGAGACGCAAGTAGATGGTCAGATGTGGAAATAATAGCAATGGCTAAACATGAAGTAAAATATGAGGGGCGCTTTATAAATAAACATCTACATAGCATATTTCCTTTTAGAACTGTTGAAGCTATCAAGAGTAAAACGGCTAACAGCCGAATATAAATAACTAATTGAGAGCCTAAAGACAGAGGGAACCTTAGGCCGAGATATAGATGAGGAAATCGAGGAGGAAGCGGCAGCGTCGGCTTCGGAGCCGACAATAGAGTTCAGAGGAGACCATCCTCCCGCAAGGCTCGCCGGAACCGGTACTTGTACCGGAGCCGGCGATAGAGCGCGTGGGGGAGCCTTCACCTTCGCGAAACTCGTCGAGCTCCGAGATACTGCCGCAAGCAACGGTCGAGACGGGACGGGTAACACCTCCCGTCAGTTCACCACCTCACTCTTCGAACCGTCCGGACGATACGACTGCTGGAGGTGAGTCCCCAGTAATAGTCACGAACACCTGTCCGCCAACTCCATCAGACGATGTTTTTACCGTCACGGATCCGGTACGGTTATACCTGGCCAGCTACT
>JAROYF020000063.1:48171-50671 GCA_029619325.2 Dynastes grantii
TTTCGTAAATACGCTTATTTCCGTCTCCCGACGAAAAGTCGACGATTCGTATCTATTTCTCCGACGTAGTTACGATACCTCGTCCGTATCTAGACGTATTTTCGTCTCCTAGCGAAAAGTCGAGGATTCCTATCTGTTTCTCCGACGTAGTTACGATGCCTCGTACAGATCTAGACGTATTTTCGCCTCTAGCGAAAAGTCGAGGATTCGTATCTATTTCTCCGACGAAGTTCCGATGATTATTTCGTAAATACGCTTATTTCCGTCTCCCGACGAAAAGTCGACGATTCGTATCTATTTCTCCGACGTAGTTACGATACCTCGTCCGTATCTAGACGTATTTTCGTCTCCTAGCGAAAAGTCGAGGATTCCTATCTGTTTCTCCGTCGTAGTTACGATACCTCGTACGGATCTAGACGTATTTTCGTCTCCTAGCGAAAAGTCGAGGATTCCTATTCGTTTCTCCGTCGTAGTTACGATACCTCGTACGGATCTAGACGTATTTTCACTTAGCGAAAAGTCGAGGATTCGTATCTATTTCTCCGACGAAGTTCCGATGATTATTTCGTAAATACGCTTATTTCCGTCTCCCGACGAAAAGTCGACGATTCGTATCTATTTCTCCGACGTAGTTACGATACCTCGTCCGTATCTAGACGTATTTTCGTCTCCTAGCCAATAGTCGAGGATTCGTATCTATTTCTCCGACGTAGTTACGATGCCTCGTCCGTATCTAGACGTATTTTCGTCTCCTAGCGAAAAGTCGAGGATTCCTATCTGTTTCTCCGACGTAGTTACGATGCCTCGTACAGATCTAGACGTATTTTCGTCTCCTAGCGAAAAGTCGAGGATTCGTATCTATTTCTCCGACGAAGTTCCGATGATTATTTCGTAAATACGCTTATTTCCGTCTCCCGACGAAAAGTCGACGAGTCGTATCTATTTCTCCGTCGTAGTTACGATACATCGTACGGATCTAGACGTATTTTCGTCTCCTAGCGAAAAGTCGACGATTCCTATCTATTTCTCCGACGTAGTTACGATGCCTCGTCCGTATCTAGACGTATTTTCGTCTTCTAGCGAAAAGTCGAGGATTCGTATCTATTTCTCCGACGAAGTTCCGATGATTATTTCGTAAATACGCTTATTTCCGTCTCCCGACGAAAAGTCGACGATTCGTATCTATTTCTCCGACGTAGTTACGATGCCTCGTCCGTATCTAGACGTATTTTCGTCTCCTAGCGAAAAGTCGAGGATTCGTATCTATTTCTCCGACGTAGTTACGATGCCTCGTACGGATCTAGACGTATTTTCGTCTTCTAGCGAAAAGTCGAGGATTCGTATCTATTTCTCCGACGAAGTTCCGATGATTATTTCGTAAATACGCTTATTTCCGTCTCCCGACGAAAAGTCGACGAGTCGTATCTATTTCTCCGTCGTAGTTACGATACATCGTACGGATCTAGACGTATTTTCGTCTCCTAGCGAAAAGTCGACGATTCGTATCTATTTCTCCGACGTAGTTACGATGCCTCGTACGGATCTAGACGTATTTTCGTCTTCTAGCGAAAAGTCGAGGATTCGTATCTATTTCTCCGACGAAGTTCCGATGATTATTTCCTAAATACGCTTATTTCCGTCTCCCGACGAAAAGTCGACGATTCGTATCTATTTCTCCGTCGTAGTTACGATACATCGTACGGATCTAGACGTATTTTCGTCTGCTAGCGAAAAGTCGAGGATTCGTATCTATTTCTCCGTCGTAGTTACGATACCTCTGCTGATCGTAGATTTTTGTTTTCGTCTCCTAGCGAAAAGTCGAGGATTCCTATCCGTTTCTCCGACGAAGTTCCGATGCCTAGTCCGTATCTAGACGTATTTCATTCTCCCGACGAAAAGTCGAGGATTCCTATCTCGTCCTCCGACGAAGTTGCTCCATTCTTATATCATCGTAATATGTGGTCTTTGGAAAAGAAAGTCGTGCCTACGCCGTAATCTTACTCGATGCAAGTGTGAATCGAGCGAGCGCGTCGCCAACTGGGATACCGAGCGTAATGCGCCGTGACCGGTTACCTGCCTAGATGCCGCACGAACGCTGGTCCGGCGCGCTCTCGCTATATTGTAGTAGGATCGGTCGTCGTAATGCAAGTTGTACGAATGTAATGTACGTGCGGCAGAGCATACGTCTTTCCCGGTCCTACGATCGTTCTCGGCGGCTTGCGGTACTTTTAGTACGAAATGTTTATTCATAAGTGCAAGTTGCCGTTAAGTCGTTCAGACGAGTTCTGCAAAAGTCGACGGCAGTACATCTTCTACGGGTGTCTCCGTCGTGCACAGCGTGTCCGCGGGGCTACGAGGATATTACTTATGTTCCGGCGCTCACTATGCGGCGAAACCGTTAACTTTCGGTTTATAGTAAACGTAGTTTATACTACTCTCTACCATGCAACGACTCTCCTCGTACCGAGCGAGAATTTTTAAGATGCTCGTCCGTTACTCT
>JAROYF020000063.1:58171-61475 GCA_029619325.2 Dynastes grantii
TCCGGACGATACGACTGGAGGTGAGTCCCCAGCAATAGTCACGAATACCTGTCCGCCAATTCCATCAGACGATGTTTTTACCGTCACGGATCCGGTACGGTTATACCTGGCCAGCTACTTCGATAACACACAAGGCTGGTCAGAAGAGGACAGGGCTCTCTATGATCTTGTCTGCAGGTCCTCTGTAAAGAACAACAGAGCAGCGGTCAATATAGGACTCGAAAAATGGCTCGAGCAAGTCCTCAGTTACTTGAATGTCCGCACAAATACCAACGCTCGAGGTAATTATGGCAAGTACAAGAGAAATACAGGAGACAAAGGCAGCTATAGGCGAGGTGCGAATAGGGCGCACTTGTACAAAATCGCGCAGAATATGTACAAACGCAACAAAACAAGGCTGGCAGAACACATAATAGATGGGAAACCCGCTAGATTCTGTCCAGACCTTCCCGCCTATAGAGACTATCCAGGCTCGATACAACGAAATCTTTGGCACTGAGTCTCCTGATGACGAACACCCTATACTCGACCCGGTACAGCATACGGTCGAGACGTACTTGCCTTTTACCGAGCAAGATATTGTTAGAGGGCTTGCGGAAATGAAGTCTTCCAGTGCTGGTCCTGACCATCTAAAACTCCAACACCTGCGACGTGTTCCCGTCCGGTGTCTCGTCTTGATGTTTAACATCATGACGATATTCGGGGTCGTTCCCGCATGTCTAAAGGCAAACCGAACGGTGCTACTGCACAAGGGCGGAGACCCGTTACTTGTAGACAACTGGCGACCCATCACGATTTCCTCCATTCTCCTGCGATTGTTCAATAAACTCCTAGCCCAGCGCCTGAGTCGTCTACCTATACACAACAACCAACGTGGTTTCCGCAAGACGGACGGAGTGCTCCTTAACACCCTCACGCTAGAGGCTCTCCTTAGGAAGCGGAGGGTGCAGAGGAGACCGTTATTCTCGATCACGAGCAGATCTGCAAAAAGCATTTGACACGGTCTCCCAACATTCCATCGTGTGAGAGCACTCCACAGATTTAAGGTAGACGACCACACTATTCGGCTGATAGGGGAGCAGTACAGGTCCCTACACAAAAATCTCCTCGGGGGCTCATTCTCTACGTCTACGGCCCCCATAAGCCTCACCAGAGGAGTGAAGCAGGGCGACCCTCTGTCCCCTATCTTATTCAACATGGTGCTAGATGAGTTGATTTGTAAACTTGAGCGGAGAGAGGGAGGATTGACCATAAGTGAGAGGCAGGAGGTAAAGGTTTTAGGCTATGCCGACGATCTGCTCCTCTGTGCCAATGAACACCGGGTTGCGAATAAGTTGCTCAAGGAAGCGGTGGAATTTTTCCAGGAGCGAGGTCTGGCGCTAAACGCCAAAAGAGCGTTGCGTTGTCGGTTGGTGTAGTGCCGGGGAAAGCAGCTCTTCACCCATACGAAAAGCCTGTCTTCGTGGGGTGGAGTAGCTATACCACAGTTTTCCCCGGTCGATCTCGCCCAAATATCTGGGCGCGCGATACAACTTTTCAGGACAAGTGCGGCCCAGTATCGAACTGTTGAAGACCCAACTGGCACGCATTTCGGCCGCTCCGTTGAAGCCCTCGCAAAAGTGCAGCCTAATTAGAGACTATCTAGTGCCGCGGTTCCTTAGCCTTACACAGACGGGCCGGGTGACTCTGAAGGCACTAAAGGACGTCGACACACTTGTGCGCAAGTCGATTCGAAAGGTGCTGCATATGAATAGAACATCACCCGACGCGTACATCCATGCGCCGATCCGCGAGGGTGGGCTCGGAATAATTTCCCTACGAGCTCACGTTCCCGCGATCATGCGCAGCCGACTATTTCGTATAGCAACCACAGCCGACCCGCGCGCCGCGGTCCTGCAAATACCAGCAGTGGAGAAACCCAAAAACAAGCTCCTAAGGTGGACCGAGGGAACGGCGGTAATACGTATAACATCAGCAAGGAGTGGAGCAGAAGGTACCAAGAGTCGTATTCGGGGAACGGCTTGCGTCAGGGTAAAAAGGTATTGCGGCTTGGGAAAGAAACCCCCCGTTTTGGTCCGGGGGACTAAAAAAGCAGTCCCTTGAAAAACCTCTTCCAACCGAGGTTTTTCCTCAACCACCCCACGAAAGAAATGCCGAGCGGGCTGGAAGAACAGAATCCCTTCCAGTTCTAAAAGGATGCCCGCTTTGGACGGGACCCCGCCAGACAGAAACAAGGCGGCTCCGAAATTGCGAAAAAAGGGGTGGATAGTAAAAGAAAACAGGCTGCGTTTACAGACGGCTCCTGAAAAACCGATCTATGATAAAGGGGGAATCCCCTACCGTTGCGAGTTACATCCGGGGGGGCCCCCCCCCCTAGATTGGCCCACCATCAAAAAGGGCATTAAACCAGCCCTAGTCCTGGAGAATAACGAACAATTCCCAGGAAAAAACGTCGGGGCCCCCGCTCTCGTACTGGGCTGGGGAAATTTTGGGACAGAAAACATTAGGAAATTGTCCCTCTCGAGGCGGAAAAAATATCTTTAGTGAACAACTGCATCAACGGTAAAAATTTGGGTTTTTCCAAAGCAAGGGCCACCGGGAAGGGGACGAGGGGCACTAGGGGGTCACATAAAAAACTATTTTTAAAGTGTGTGTTGGTGTATTCTGTGGATGTCCCATATACAACGTTTTTAAATTTTATTTTATATTTATTATTTTATTTACATGATTTTAGCATGTTTTTATCGTCGTATTTTATCTACATTACATCTGTGTGCCCCGTCGTAATTTATGTATTTTATTATTATCATTATTTATTACTACTACTACCATAAGCCCTCTCCGAGAATCTGCCGCGTGCACGAGAGTGGTTATCGAGCCTGGAATTTGCGAACTGGCAGCAAGACACCTTAGCCAGAAATGTTTTGACAATTTTGTATATTTACGTCGAAATGGAGAGTAGCCAAATGCCTCGTCATCTAATTAGTGACCCCTGAATGGATTAACGAGATTCCCACTTTCCCACTATCTAGCGAAACCACTGCCAAAGGGAACGGGGGTTTTGGGAAAATTTGCGGGGAAAAAAACCCTGTTGGCTTGACTCTATCTGGCAATGTAAGGAGACATGAGAGGTTAGCATAAGTGGGGGACCTTTTCGCCGGTGAAATACCACTACTTTCATCGTTTCTTTCTTACTCGGTGAGGCGGAACGCGGCGCCTCCGCTTTTGGGGGCGGCTGTCCGGTGTTTTCGAGCCAAGCGCGTTAATGGCGTGAGGCCGCGGTCCGCCTTCGGGGGGGCCCGCG
>JAROYF020000063.1:61575-74075 GCA_029619325.2 Dynastes grantii
ATTTCTCCGTCGTAGTTACGATACATCGTACGGATCTAGACGTTTTTTTCGTCTCCTAGCAAAAAGTGACGTTTCCCTATCTATTTCTCCGACTGGTTCGATGCCTCGTGTATCTAAAACGTATTTTCGTCTCCTAGCAAAAAGTCGACGATTCTATCTATTTCCCGACGTAGTTACGATGCCTCGTCCGTATCTAGACGTATTTTCGTCTCCTAGCGAAAAGTCGAGGATTCTATCTATTTCTCCGACGAAGTTCCGATGATTATTTCGTAAATACGCTTTTTTTTCCGTCTCCCGACGAAAAGTCGACGATTTTCTTTTTCTACGACGTAGTTACGATCCCACGTACGGATCTAGACGTATTTTCGTCTTCTAGCGAAAAGTCGAGGATTCGTATCTATTTCTCCGACGAATTTCCCGATGATTATTTCGTAAATACGCTTTTTTCCGTCTCCCGACAAAAAAGTCCCCGAGTCGTATCTATTTCTCCGTCGTAGTTACGATACACCCGTACGGATCTAGACGTATTTTCGTCCCCTGGCAAAAAGTCGACGATTCGTATCTTTTTCCCTCCGACGTAGTTGGCCTCGTACGGATCTAGACGTATTTTCGTCTTCTAGCAAAAAGTCGAGGATTCGTATCTATTTCTCCGACGAAGTTCCGATGATTTTTTCGTAAATACGCTTATTTCCGTCTCCCGACGAAAAGTCGACGATTCGTATCTATTTCTCCGACGTAGTTACGATGCCTCGTCCGTATCTAGACGTATTTTCGTCTCCTAGCAAAAAGTCGAGGATTCGTATCTATTTCTCCGACGAATTTCCCGATGATTATTTCGTAAATACGCTTATTTCCGTCTCCCGACGAAAAGTCGCCGAGTCGTATCTATTTCTCCGTCGTAGTTACGATACATCGTACGGATCTAGACGTATTTTCGTCTCCTAGCGAAAAGTCGACGATTCCTATCTATTTCTCCGACGTAGTTACGATGCCTCGTCCGTATCTAGACGTATTTTCGTCTCCTAGCAAAAGTCGAGGATTCGTACCCCTATTTCCCCGGGCAAGTTCCGATGATTATTTCGTAAATACGCTTATTTCCGTCTCCCGACGAAAAGTCGACGATTCGTATCTATTTCTCCGACGTAGTTACGATGCCTCGTCCGTATCTAGACGTATTTTCGTCTCCTAGCGAAAAGTCGAGGATTCGTATCTATTTCTCCGACGTAGTTACGATGCCTCGTACGGATCTAGACGTATTTTCGTCTTCTAGCGAAAAGTCGAGGATTCGTATCTATTTCTCCGACGAAGTTCCGATGATTTTTTTCGTAAATACGCTTTTTCCGTCCCCGACGAAAAGTCGACGAGTCGTATCTATTTCTCCGTCGTAGTTACGATACATCGTCGGATGGGGGCCGTTTTTTCCGTCTCCTCGCGAAAAGTCGACGATTCGTATCTATTTCCCCGGGGGAGTTACAGGTTCGTCGGATCTAGACGTATTTTCGTTTTCCCTAGCGAAAATCGGGATTCGTATCTATTTCTCCGACAAGTTCCGATGATTTTTTCCCTAAATACGCTTATTTCCGTCCCCGACGAAAAGTCGACAGTCGTATCTACTCCGTCTGGTTACGATCATCGTACGGATCTAGACTTATTTTCGTCTGTTTGGAAAAGTCGAGGATTCGTATCTATTTCTCCGTCGTAGTTCCCGATACATCGTACGGATCTAGACGTATTTTCGTCTCCTAGCGAAAAGTCGGGGATTCCTATCCGTTTCTCCGACGAAGTTCCGATGCCTAGTCCGTATCTAGACGTATTTCATTCTCCCGACGAAAAGTCGAGGATTCCTATCTCGTCCTCCGACGAAGTTGCTCCATTCTTATATCATCGTAATATGTGGTCTTTGGAAAAGAAAGTCGTGCCTACGCCGTAATCTTACTCTCCGATGCAAGTGGAAAAATCGAGCGAGCGCGTCGCCAATCGGGATACCGGGCTTGCGCCGTGACCGGTTACCTGCCTAGATGCCCCCGAACGCTGGTCCGGCGCGCTCTCGCTATATTGTAGTAGGATCGGTCGTCGTAATGCAAAGTTGTACGAATGTAATGTACGTGCGGCAAAACATGTCTTTCCCGGTCCCGATGTTCTCGGCGGCTTGCGGTACTTTTAGTACGAAATTTTTATTCTGGGTAAAGTTCCGTTAAGTCGTTCAGAGGGGTTTTCTGCAAAAGTCGACGGCAGTACATCTTCTACGGGTGTCTCCGTCGTGCACAGCGTGTCCGCGGGCTACGAGGATATTACTTATGTTCCGGCGCTCACTATGCGGCGAAACCGTTAACTTTCGGTTTATAGTAAACGTAGTTTATACTACTCTCTACCATGCAACGACTCTCCTCGTACCGAGCGAGAATTTTTAAGATGCTCGTCCGTTACTCTCTTAATGTTGCAGCCGAGCTTTGCATCGCAAGACGATTTCGATCTAGCGACGGGTGGGGGTATGTTCAAGGAAAATATGCGAAATTAAGTTTCGTTTTTTTGCGCGCCACAAATAGTGCGCGTATTAAATACGATATAGACGATACGACGATCGTCCCAAACCCGGGCCCGCCCGGGAGGCTACGTGTCGTTCGTGAATTATCGTTTGGTCGACGGGAGCGGCCCAGTCCGCCGTCGACTGTCCCAAATGCCCGATATCCGTTAATGTTTCGGCAAATCTACGTACAATACGCTTCCGCGCGTTTGTGAACGTACGGCCGTTATCGAGGGAAACCGCGTGGACTTCTGCTCGTAGAGGACCGATCGGGATACGAAACCCGTTTCTCTGTCGGTCCCGCCCTCACGAATCGGCTCCCTGGTTGATCCCCAGTAGTCATATGCTTGTCTCAAAGATTAAGCCATGCATGTCTCAGTACGAGCCGTAAAGGTGAAACCGCGAAAGGCTCATTAAATCAGTTATGGTTCCTTAGTTCGTACCCACATTTACTTGGATAACTGTGGTTTCTGAAACTAATACATGCAAACAGAGCCCCCGACCGGAGACGGAAGGAGCGCTTTTATTAGATCAAAACCAATCGGTGGCGGGTCCCTCGTCATCGTACACCTTGGTGACTCTGAATAACTTCTTGCTGATCGCAGGGTTCGCACCGGCGACGCATCTTTCAAATGTCTGCCTTATCAACTGTCGATGGTAGGTTCTGCGCCTCCCCATGGTTGAAACGGGTAAGGGGGAATCGGGGTTCGATTCCGGAGGGGAGCCTGAGAAACGCCTACCACACCCAAGGAAGGCAGCAGGCGCGAAAATTACCCACCCCCGGCACGGGGAGGTAAGTGACAAAAAAAATAACGATCGGGACTCATCCGAGGCCCCGTAATCGGAATAGTACACTCTAAACCCTTTAACGGGATAAATTGGAGGGCAAGTCGGGTTTGCCAGAAACCGCGGTAATTCCGGCCCCAATGGGTATATTAAAGTTTTTTGCGGTTAAAAAGCTCGAAAAGTAAATTTTTTGCCCCGCGCCGCCGGTTCATCGCTCGCGGTTTTTAATTTGGCGTGTCCGCGGGACGTCCTCCCCCGGTGGACTTAGCCCTCTCGGGGGCGGTCCAACTTAAAAACCCCACCGCGGTGCTCTTTCCCGGGAATGTCGAGGTGGGCCGGCACGTTTTTTTGGAACAAATTAGAGTGCTTAAAGCAGGCAAAAATTTTGCCTGAATACTTGTGCATGGAATAATGGAATAGGACCTCGGTTCTATTTTTTTTGGTTTTCCCGGAACTCCGAGGTAATGATTAATAGGAACGGAGGGGGGCATTCGTATTGCGACGTTAGAGGTGAAATTCTTGGATCGTCGCAAGACGGAAAAGGGCAACATTTGCCAAAAACGCTTTCATTGATCAAAAACGAAAGTTAGAGGTTCGAAGGCGATCAGATCCCCCCTGGTTCTAAACCATAAACGATCCCCGGCTAGCGATCCGCCGACGTTCCTCCGATGACTCGGCGGGCAGCTTCCGGGAAACCAAAGCTTTTGGGTTGGGGGAAGTATGGTTGAAAAGCTGAAATTTAAAAGGGGAATTGAGGGGAACCACCGGGAGGGAAGCCGGGCAATTTGATTTGGGAAACCTCACCAGGCCCGGACCCCGGGGTTGACAGATTTAACCCCTTTTTCGTTTTCCGGTGGGTGGTGGTGCCCCCCGTTCTTATTTGGGTGGGCGATTTGTCGGGTTTAAATTTTCCGATAACCCCGAACGAGACTCTACCCGCAACTGGGGTTTTTCTCAAAACAATCTAAAGGCCCCGGGTCCGGCTTTTCCTCGTCCCGGCCTTTTGGGGGGTTTTACTTCGGGTACAAAAATTCTTTTTAAAGGGGGACGGGGCGTCTGGCACGGGATTAAACAATAACAGGTCTGTGATGCCCCGGATGTTCTGGGCCGCACGCCCCTTACACTGAAGGAATCAGCGTGTCTTCCCTGGCCGGGGCGGCCCGGGTAACCCCTGAACCTCCTTCGTCCCAAGGATTGGGGCTTGCAATTGTTCCCCTTGAACAGGAATTCCCAGTAAGCGCGAGTCTAAGCTCGCTTGTTTGGTCCCTGCCCTTTGTACACACCGCCCGTCGCTACTACCGATTGAATGATTTATGAGGTTTTCCCGGACCGGTGCGCGGTTGCGTTAAGTTACTACGTCGCCGATGTTGCGGGGAAGATGAAAAAACTTGATCATTTAGAAAAGTAAAGCTGGGGTTTTCCGTAAAGGGGAAACCTGCCCGGGAAAGGGTCATTAACGTTTCCCCTTCTTCGAAGCATGGGGAAAAAAAGGGCCCCCCTCGCTCCAACTGAACCACCCCTCCGCACAATGCGTACCGTATGGGTTTCTCCGGAATGCGCGTGCGGCGGGGGTAAATATTTTTAACTGTCGCGTGCACGATCAGTTCCGATGTCGGGGAAAATCGATTACGTTGCCATCTAACGCATCTAACTTATACGAGGCTTGAACCGGTACCTAAAGGGGCGGACCTCGTCGCTCGTTCCGCAAATTCGGGGACCCGTCGAACCAAAATCAAAAGTACCGGGGCGGAGGTCTAACCCGGGCAGGATGTTCGCGGGCTCGTAAATTCCGGGTTTTCCGTATGGTACGGACCGTACCGAGAGCCCCCAAAATCCCAAGGTATTTTAAAAGAACTTCGCCGGGCGAAAGCTTCACGATGGTGCAAAGCTTACTGGCAATCGGGCGTAAGTACACTACAATTCCCGCGTTTCTGCGCGACGACGTACTATTCCCGACTAGAATCGGTTGTACGTGCACGTATCTTTTAAAAAAAACACACCAAAGTCTATCATTGCAAAATGAAACAAAGTACGTCTTCCGTCGTTAACTGCTCGTGTTGCGGGGCGCATAAAAAGGGAAATTTTGAGAGATGCTCCCATATTCCCCTTTTCCCGAAACGATAAATAGCCAAACGAAAAAAAATTACCCTGAACGGTGGATCACTTGGCTCGTGGGTCGATGAAGAAAGCAGCTTTAAATTTCGCGTCAAATTGTGAACGGGAAAACCCTTTAACATCGACATTTCGAACGCCCTTGCGGGCCTCGGATACTGTTCCCGGACCACTCCTGGCTGAGGGGCGTTTCAATATCGACGACTACGCGGCGTTCTGTTTTTCCTAGCTTGGGCACGCACGCCGAGGCGAAAGGAACGCAGGACGTCGTCGTTTAAAAACGACCGCCGGGGTACGCGCCCCCTTCCCCGCTCTCGACGACCGCCGCCGCCGCTGCTCCCGGTTATTTCATAACGATTCGGGGGCAACAGGTTTCGGTCGACGACGGGTTGGGGTCGGCGCGCGTCCGTCGTAGGCGGTCGCATCTGAGAATTTCGACGGAACGGAACCGAAGAGTTCCCAATTTCTCGTTTCTCTAAAATAGATATTGCATTCCGGGATCGTTGTGTCGAGCGCCGTTCTACGGGGCAGGGGACGACAATCGAGACCCGGGCCGGGGGCTCGACGGCTGCGGTCGTACCCCTACGACGAAGTCGCATTAAACGGAGACCGCACGAACGGTCGTCGTATCGTAGACGTAGCGTGCGCGTAGCACAGCTTGATTTCTCTAGACGTCCGACCAGAGAGTGATACGCCCTCCGCCGTCGAACTGGCACGCGTTCAGCGATAAACGCGACCTCAGAGCAGGCGAGATTACCCGCCGAATTTAAGCATATTACTAAGCGGAGGAAAAGAAACTAACTAGGATTCCCTCAGTAGCGGCGAGCGAACAGGGAACAGCCCAGCGCCGAATCCCCGGCCGGTTGACGGACGCCGGGAAATTGGTGTTGGGAGGATCCGCCATCCCGAGATCGTTCCGGGGGCCCAAGTCCTTCTTGAACGGGGCCCACCCCTAGAGGGTGCCGGGCCCCTAGTTGGCCGCCGTCGATCCGGGGGGGATCACCCCCAAGGGGGTTTAGGGGTGCAGCCCCAAGTGGGTGGTAAACTCCATCTAAGGCTTTGGCCCCGACCGATAGCGAACAAGTACCGTGAGGGGGAAAATTGAAAAAAACTTTGGGGAAAAGAGTTCAAAGTCGTGAAACCGTTCAGGGGGAAACCTGAGAAACCCGAAAGGTCGAACGGGGGGAAAATTTAGCGCGGGCCCCGGGTAACCGCGGCGAGTCGGCAACGTGCGACCGTTGGCGTTCGCGCCGACGGCTCCCCTGTCCGTTCCGTCCCCCGGCCAAGGGGTGCACCCCTTTTCCCCCCCGAGGGCGTCGCGACCCTTGGGCGCCGGTCAAAAAGGGGTGCGGTCTAGTCCGTTCGAGTATTCGCTCGTTCGAAACCGCAAACGCCCGACCGGCGACCTACCGACGGTACGATCATGGCGGGGGGAACAGTTCGCGTCCGGCCAATCTCAAGTACGGACGGTAAATCCGGGAAAACGCGGACCTAGCGCCGCATCCGGACCCGTCCGACTGCTGGCGATTGCGCTCTCGGACGGGGGCCCCATTACACGCCGGTCGGCGGGGCTTTTTAGCTTTGGGGACTTTCAGGACCCGTCTTGGGAAACCCCCGGACCAAGGGGGTCTGGGGATGTGCGCGAGTTTGGGACTCGAACAAACCTAAAGGCGTAATGAAAGTGAAGGTTCGCCTTCCCCGAACCAAGGGAGGATGGTCGACCCTTCGAGGTCGTCCCACTCCCTGGGCGTCTCGTTCTCCTGCGAGAAGAGGCGCCCAAAAGCGTACACGCTGGGACCCGAAAGATGGTGAACTATGCCTGGTCAGGACGAAGTCCGGGGAAAACCCCGATGGAGGTCCCCTAGCGATTCTGACGTGCAAATCGATCGTCGGAACTGGGTATAGGGGCGAAAGACTAATCGAACCATCTAGTAGCTGGTTCCTCGAAGTTTCCCCCAGGATAGCTGGCGCTCGCTTCTCGCGAGTCTCATTCGGGAAACGAATGATTAGAGGCTTGGGGGCGAAACGGCCTCAACCTTTCTCAAACTTTAAATGGGGGAGATCTCCGGCGCTTTAACTTTAAGCCGCGAGATATCGGATCAGAGGGCCCAAGTGGGCCACTTTTGGTAAGCAGAACTGGCGCTGTGGGATGAACCAAACGCCGAGTTAAAGCGCCTAAATCGACGCTTATGGGATACCATGAAAGGCGTTGGTAACTTAAGACAGCAGGACGGTGGCCATGGAAGTCGGAATCCGCCAAGGGTGTTTAAAAACTCACCTTTCCGAAGTTACTAGCCCTGAAAATGGATGGCGCTGAAGCGTCGTGCTTATACTCTGCCGTCAGAGGCATGTGAGACGGGCCTCCGCGGTCGTCATGAAGCCCTGACGAGTAGGAGGGTCGCGGCGGGGAGCGCAGAAGGACCAGGCGTGAGCCAGTCTGGAGCCGCCGTCGGTGCAGATCTTGGGGGTAGTAGCAAATACTCCAGCGAGGCCCTGGAGGACGGCGTGGGGGGAAGGGTTTCGTGTGAACAGCCGTTGCACCGAAGGGCAGTCGATCCTAAGCCATAGGCAAAAACCGATGTCGATGTGGTGTATCTTTCGGAGCCTGTCTATTGGTCGCCAATCGACCGCATACAGAATAAAAGGGCACCCCGTCGGGCGAAAAAAATCCGGTTCCTATTCCGGAACCCGGCAGCCCGGGAAACCCTTATTAAGTCGTGCCCTCATTCAGAGAGTTCGTCGGGGGAACCCAAAAAGGGCCTGGAGACGCCGTCGGGGGAATCCGGGAAGAGTTTTTTTTTCTGCATAAGCGCTCGAGTTCCATGGAATCCTCTAGCAGGGAGATATGGTTTGGGCGCGAAGAGCACCACAGTTGCGGCCCCGGGGTCGGATCTTCCCCCCGGACCTTGGGAAAAACCCGGAGAGGGCCACGTGGAGGCGTCGCGCCGGTTCGTACCCATATCCGCAGCGGTCTCCCAAAGGGGAAAAAGGGCCCCCCTAGTCGATAGAATAATGTAGGTAAGGGGAAATCGGGAAATTGGATCCGTAACTTCGGGATAAGGTTGGCTCTGAGGATCGGGGCGCGTCGGGCTTGGTCGGGAGGCGGGTACTGGCTGACGTGCCGGGCCGGGCCCAGGGGAAGTGGCGTCTCGCGACGTTCGCGGATCCGAGTTCGGTCCCGTGGCCTTGGAATTTCCCACGGAGGCTTCCTGCGGGGGCTCGGCGGGCGGCCGTTCCGTTCGCCAAAGGGTCCGGCTTCGGCCGCCAAATTCAACAGGATGGCTCAGGTTGACTGGCAAGGACTGGTGAATCTGATGTCAACTAAAAACAAGCATTGCGATGGTACCTGCGGGTGTTGACGCAATGTGATTTCTGCCCAGTGCTCTGAATGTCAACGTGAAGAAATTCAAGCAAGCGCGGGTAAACGGCGGGAGTAACTATGACTCTCTTACTTGTCGGAGAGTGGGAGTCATAGACGCTCCACCCTGTCGCAAGGCAGGGTCCAAGGTGAGTGGTCCCATCAGGGCTGCTTCATCGGGGAAAGGTTGTAGGCTTCGCCCATGCGGTGTGGAGCCTAGCCCTTTCCAAGGTCCGCATGGTACCTCCTCGTGGTGGCGCTGGACGCTCTCGGAGGTAGCGGTGTAAGGCACCTCCCAGAGTGACGAACACCATGCGGCCCGCCCCGTCTCCATGAAGATCCCGGCCCAGTGGAGGGGAAACAGGTCGGCGTTCCAACTAGATCGCGAGAACGCATTGGTACCGGCGCGTTTAGGGTTACCAGCCCTAAACGCAACGAGCCTTCTTATTATTGGTGCGGACCGTATAGAGAAAGCCTCGGACGAGGGAAGCCACCTAGGGGCGCGGGCTTCCCGGGAATTGGACACGCGTGCCCCACCCCCACCCAGCGAGTCCCCGGTACCTAGGCCACGACCACCAAGGCCCTCTACAGGAGCTATCCCCAAGGTCCTGGTTAAGGATAGCTCCGCTCCGGTACATGCCGGTACCGCAAAGGGCAAAGCTAAATCTAAAACAGCCCATGGGGCCAAGGAGATTCCTGGTTCCCAGCTTTGCCCTACTGCTAAACCCATGGAAGTCGCTTCCGTTGCTGTGTTTGTGTGTGACTTGTGTGGGAAGGCTTATCAGCTCAAGTCTAGCATGGCTAGACATCGGAAAACATGCGGCGACTCCGACAGAACTAAATGCCAGTTCTGTACGAGGCATATCGAACCGTTCGCTGCCCTTAGGCAGCATGAACGCCGAGCTCATCCTGAGGGCTATCGGAAAGAGTTGGAGGAGAAAGCAGGCACCCCCGAACCCGAAATTTTAGCACTGATTGCTTCCATCGAAGCAAAGTGCAAGAGGGGTGCCGTTTCTATGCGTGAGTTGACACAGGCAACCGGCTTGACTGTACATCAAGTCCGGTATAGACGGGAGAAACCGGAATATAAAAGATACTTGGAACGAGCACGGAGAGACCAGAAGGAATGCGGCATTAGAACCTCTACCAAAGCCGTCAAACCAATGATCCCCCAACGCCAACCCCAAGAAACTATCCTTACAGCAACGTCAACAGGCGTTATTCCGGGTCGTTCCCCCGCTAAGACATTGCCTGAGCCATCGTCCTTACCGACCAAGGATCGGACAAAAGGAACTCCTCCGCCTCTGTCGTCGCATGTGTTACCATCTGTTTCCACAACTGGAGCCTTCCCTAGAACTCCAAAGACTAGAGCCACTGCGCGTCTGTCATCACCACCGTTACAACCACCACTTAAAATAAGACCACCCTACCTGCCCACCCAACCGACAACCATCGACCCCGTAATGACGTCGGCGGGGGGCCGGAAGCAAGTCCAGGTGTCTGCTTATGGGTCGTCAGAGGCCGTAAAGCGCAAGCGTTCCCCCCAAGAGTCCCCTTCCCAAGAGAGCATCGCTCAGCGGCCACGATCAGTGACGATTCACGAATCGCCGTCCTCACCAGGCGAGGATGCCCTTATATCCCCCGGATTACCTACAGCAGCCCCCCAGCGTCGACTTAGCCTCAGTACAACGGACGTTACCACCTTAGTCCAAGAGGGTACCTTCCCACCAGAGCTCCATCAGACCATCCATGCCGAGGCTTTTCTTACTCACCTGGCATCGCTCCGGATGAGCGTTGATTCCCGGACGAAGGAACTGATTGGAGTCGGCTTGTCGGGCACACCATCCGAACTCGACCACTCCATCGCCGACTGGTTGGAAGCAGTATTCCCCGAGAGGCGTAGAACACCTATTAGGAGAGCGACGAACGTTAGGCCGGTTCCACCTCCACCCCGGACGGCCAGTCAGCGTCGCCAAACTACCTACAAGAAGGCCCAGGATCTGTTTAGGAAGGATCGAGCGTCCCTTGCCGAGAAGATCGTCAAGGGAGGGTCCCTCCTGGGGGCCGACGTGGTCCCGGATGTTGAGGCTGTTCGTGATCTCTACCAGGAGATCTTCAGCACTCCCTCGCCGCCTGATAACGAGCCCATACATGACAGGAAGGTCACGCAGGAGCACTATTATCCCGTCACGCAAGAGGAAATTACATCAGTCCTCAAATCCTGGTCCAATTCCTCCCCAGGACCGGATGGAATCTCTGTGCCGTTGGTCAAGCGCTGTCCACTAGGACTACTGGAGGCGCTCTTTAACATCCTTTTGTACCGGCGGCACACACCTGATATATGGTTGGAGGCCCGAACCGTGTTGGTGCCGAAGGATGGAGACCGGAGAGATCCAGGGAATTGGAGGCCGATTACTATCGGGTCGGCCGTCCAGAGATTATTCCATCGTATCCTTGCGCGCCGCCTTGCTAAGGCGGTGCGCCTGGACCCCCGTCAACGGGGATTTGTGAGGCTGGATGGAACATTAGCTAACACTCTTACCCTGGACCACTATATCAAGTCCAGGCGGCTAAAACGGAAAGGGTACAATGTAGTATCCCTTGACGTACGAAAAGCGTTTGACACGGTGTCCCACATATCTATTCAACGAGCTATGGAGAGGTGTGGAGTCCATCCCTTCTTCGCGGACTATATCGCGAGTACCCTTAGAGGCGCCCGAACCAACATCTTTACGGGCCACCATCAGACTGGAAACATCAACATCACGAGAGGTGTCAGACAGGGAGACCCTCTCAGCCCGATCTTGTTCAACATGGTGATCGATGAACTGGTTGAGAAGCTGAACAACCAACAGCCAGGCGGAACCATCTCCCCGGAATTGAAGATCTCCGTGCTGGCATTCGCGGATGACCTGCTGCTCTTGGAGGACAGAGACATCGATATTCCAACAGCCCTAGACACAACAGAGATGTTTTTCAGGGCTCGTGGCATGACGCTTAACCCTAAGAAGAGCGTCTCCATCTCTGCCACAGTCCATTCCGGAAAATCTGTCCCCAGAACTAGGCCAATATTCCGAGTAGCAGGCTCCTACATCCCCGCGGTCCAGCACCTAGGAGACTTCAGGTACTTGGGCCTTCAATTTGGATCTACGGGAGTATGTAAGCCATCCATCCTTCATCTTACTGGATGGCTGAAGAACCTAGAAAAATCTGCCCTCAAGCCTCACCAGAAGTTCATCATGTTGAAGTCCTATCTGATCCCTCGGCTTTTCTATGGGTTCCAGTCACCTTCTACCACCGGTGTGATCCTCAGGGAAGCTGACCGGTTAATCCGGAAGTCTGCGAAGAGGATCCTTCACCTTTCCAGCCATACTGGGAACCAGTTCCTCCATGCTTCTATCCGTGACGGTGGTCTTGGAATCCAACAACTTCGGTTTCTCCTGCCTGAGGTCCTGGTTCGACGTCTAACCAACCTGAAACAGGAAGACAGCGTTACCAACAAGCTGCTAGAGTATGACGGGCCTGCAAAGACTTTCTGGCATCGTGTGCGCTCTTTGGCGAGTAACGGACCACCCGACTCCTTTTGGAGGGAGAAGATCGCCACCTCGACCTTCAGTATGGGCCTTCAAGATGCCTCCCATGATGCGGCTAGTCGATCCTGGGTCAATGGGATCCCTCAAGGATGGGCAGCCTCCGATTTCGTGAAAGCCGTACACCTAA
>JAROYF020000063.1:76575-79252 GCA_029619325.2 Dynastes grantii
CATGTAACAGTATTACCATCGCAATGTCGACGAATCCTATCTCGTGCTCCGACGAAGTTCCGGTGCCGCCTCTCAGTACGCGGCCGTATTTCGGTCTCCTCTCGACGAAAGGTCGAGGACTCGTATCTGGTTCTTCGACGAACTTCCAATGCTACTTTCGTAAGTGCGTCTATTTCCATCTTCGGACGAAAAGTCGAGGATTCGCATCTCTTTCTCCGACGTAGTTACGATGCCTCGTCCGTATCTAGACGTATTTTCGTCTCCTAGCGAAAAGTCGAGCATTCCTATCTGTTTCTCCGTCGTAATTACGATACCTCGTACGGATCTAGACGTATTTTCGTCTCCTAGCGAAACGTCGAGGATTCGTATCTATTTCTCCGACGAAGTTCCGATGATTGTTTCGTAAATACGCTTATTTCCGTCTCCCGACGAAAAGTCGACGATTCGTATCTATTTCTCCGACGAAGTTCCGATGATTATTTCGTAAATACGCTTATTTCCGTCTCCCGACGAAAAGTCGACGATTCGTATCTATTTCTCCGACGTAGTTACGATACCTCGTCCGTATCTAGACGTATTTTCGTCTCCTAGCCAAAAGTCGAGGATTCGTATCTATTTCTCCGACGTAGTTACGATGCCTCGTCCGTATCTAGACGTATTTTCGTCTCCTAGCGAAAAGTCGAGGATTCCTATCTGTTTCTCCGACGTAGTTACGATGCCTCGTACAGATCTAGACGTATTTTCGTCTCCTAGCGAAAAAGTCGAGGATTCGTATCTATTTCTCCGACGAAGTTCCACATGATTATTTCTGTAAATACGCTTATTTCCGTCTCCCGACGAAAAGTCGACGATTCGTATCTATTTCTCCGATGTAGTTACGATACCTCGTCCGTATCTAGACGTATTTTCGTCTCTAGCGAAAAGTCGAGGATTCCTATCTGTTTCTCCGTCGTAGTTACGATACTGTACGGATCTAGACGTATTTTCGTCTCCTAGCGAAAAGTCGAGGATTCCTATCTGTTTCTCCGTCGTAGTTACGATGTAATCGTACGGATCTAGACGTATTTTCGTCTCCTAGCGAAAAGTCGAGGATTCGTATCTATTTCTCCGACGAAGTTCCGATGATTATTTCGTAAATATTATTATTTCCGTCTCCCGACGAAAAGTCGACGATTCGTATCTATTTCTCCGACGTAGTTACGATACCTCGTCCGTATCTAGACGTATTTTTGCTTCCTGTAGCCAATAGTCGAGGATTCGTATCTATTTCTCCGACGTAGTTACGATGCCTCGTCCGTATCTAGACGTATTTTCGTCTCCTAGCGAAAAGTCGAGGATTCCTATCTGTTTCTCCGACGTAGTTACGATGCCTCGTACAGATCTAGACGTATTTTCGTCTCCCAGCGAAAAGTCGACGATTCGTATCTATTTCTCCGACGAAGTTCCGATGATTATTTCGTAAATACGCTTATTTCCGTCTCCCGACGAAAAGCCGATGATTCCTGTATCTATTTCTCCGACGTAGTTACGATACCTCGTCCGTATCTAGACGTATTTTCGTCTCCTAGCCAAAAGTCGAGGATTCGTATCTATTTCTCCGACGTAGTTACGATGCCTCGTCCGTATCTGACGTATTTTCGTCTCCTAGCGAAAAGTCGAGATTCCTATCTGTTTCTCCGACGTAGTTACGATGCCTCGTACAGATCTAGACGTATTTTCGTCTCCTAGCGAAAAGTCGAGATTCGTATCTATTTCTCCGAGGAAGTTCCGACGATTATTTCGTAAATACGCTTATTTCCGTCTCCGGACGAAAAGTCGACGATTCGTATCTATTTCTCCGACGTAGTTACGATACCTCGTCCGTATCTAGACGTATTTTCGTCTCCCAGCGAAAAGTCGAGGATTCCTATCTGTTTCTCCGACGTAGTTACGATGCCTCGTACAGATCTAGACGTATTTTCGTCTCCCTAGCGAAAAGTCGAGGATTCGTATCTATTTCTCCGACGAAGTTCCGATGATTATTTCGTAAATACGCTTATTTCCGTCTCCCGACGAAAAGTCGCGATTCGTATCTATTTTGACGTAGTTACGATACCTCGTCCGTATCTAGACGTATTTTCGTCTCCTAGCCAAAAGTCGAGGATTCCTATCTTTTCTCCGCGTAGTTACGATCCTCGTCCCATCTAGACGTATTTTCGTCTCCCAGCGAAAAGTCGAGGATTCCTATCTTTTCTCCGCGTAGTTACGATACCTCGTACGGGTCTAGACGTATTTTCTCTCCCAGCGAAAAGTCGAGGATTCGTATCTATTTCTCCGACGAAGTTCCGATGATTATTTCGTAAATACGCTTATTTCCGTCTCCCGACGAAAAATCGACGATTCATCTATTTCTCCGACGTAGTTACGATACCTCGTCCGTATCTAGACGTATTTTCGTCTCCAAAAAAGGGGGATTCGTATCTATTTTCCCACGTAGTTACGATGCCTCGTCCGTATCTGGGGGGGATTTTCGTCTCTAGCGAAAAGTCGAGGATTCCTATTTTTGTTTCTCCGACAGTTACGATGCCTCGTACAAAATCGACGTATTTTTTTGTCTCCCAGCGAAAAATCGAGGGGTTCGTATCCCATTTCTCCGACAAGTTCCGATGATTATTTCCCTAAATACGCTTATTTCCGT
>JAROYF020000064.1:0-74088 GCA_029619325.2 Dynastes grantii
TATGTATCCTTCTTTTTGATCAACGTCACGTCATTATCTTCGACGAACTTCAACAACTTCAAAAGCTTAGAGAAATTTTTAAATGAACTGGTTTCCTATCCTTTAAAGGGAAGAAACTTACTGCGCTGTATGATAAAATATTTTGCGATCATTGAATTTCTATTGACTAACATGAAAGGTTATTTTTACCATACAGCGTATCTACTTAGTGCGTGTGTGTCGGATAGTTCCCTCTCTCAGGAATTTAGAGTAAAAGTTTTCGAACAAAAAATATTTGAAGACGAGTTCTACACAATATAAAATTATACTCAAGTATACAGATGCAAGTTTGGTTTTTTAAATGGAACACCCAATATATTATTATGTTTTTGGATGTCTCTCTTCAATTCATGTCAACTTCCATTAATTCCCTAGACTTATCTATCTTAGTTTTAGAGATAATTGACATAATTTGAAATTTTCGTGAAATGCCGCTGTTTCTTCGATTTAGTATTTCTTGGAGTTTTCGGCAAAACATCGAGCAATTTTTATATCAACTAGCGTCTACAAGATGGCCATCAAAATCGTTGCCATGTTTGATTCGTGCTATTTGCATTTTTCTTTAATCCTGAATATTTTTCCAGAATATGATAAAGCAGCTGTTTTTTTTTTTTTTAACTAACTGAATACGGCTGCCAAAGATATCACCTGTGTGATTATCGACTTCGTCATGCGCCGTTGCCAAATATCGAGCGTTACTATTGGAAAACCCTTTACATATGTAGTTGTAACCAACTTAAAACGTAATTAGAAACAAGAACACGACCCTCTCGATTACATTTTATATGATCATATTGCACTATAAATACGTAAAAATTCACTTTTGATGTGACTTTAAATAAAAAAACGAAATCAACTACTCTAGAGGTTGGAAGGCACCAGGTGGTAAGAACAAGCAAAGAACCCCCCAAGGCAACACTGGAAGTAAAAATCAGCATATCGTAGTATTTTATTTCCTTCAGATATCACGTAAGTAAATAAATATAACCTATCAATGGCAAATTTAAACGAAACGCTTTGCGACCAACTTCTTCCAGTTCCAAATTTATAAAACTAACGCATAACTGACTGAGTAATCTTCTTCACGCATACGGTTTATTTGTCTTTTCCCCTTCCAGACAATAGAACACACAACAAAAGATCCAACGATTTGATGCCAAGGCGCCAACTGATGGATAAAAATATATATTTTCATCGGCTATAATTAAAATCAACGGCCGCGCGATGATCCGTTTGACATTCTCGAAGGTTTTGAGCGGTTAGTGATACGCTAAATTTTGAACCTACACCGTACTCGTACGCTTATACTTCGTCTTATGTTCGTTAAGTAAGTTGAAACGAACCTATCCATACTGTAATGTTATAGTTTCGAAATTTAGACGGTAACATAAATATTTTTTGCTATTATCACGCAGGTTGATAACATCCAGATTAATAATTAAAAGAAAAACGAAAATGAATTGATGCAGATGATTAATGAATTCGTTCTATTTAAGCGGTGTTAAATAGCTGAATTTAATTTGGAAAAATAATTTTTTTATACCACACAACAGAATTACTCTGTACGTGTTTTGTGGGTGAAGTTACTTTAAGAACTGAAAGAATTTCCTGGAACTGTTATGCTGAATAATAATAACAATAATAACAGGAGACCCCAATTACAGGACGAAATAATAATACGAATACATGTGCACATAATACAAAGAGAAAAATAGAATATAATACTTAATAAAAGATAACTGAAAAATAATAGAAAAAAAATATATACTCCGCCAATTAATGCATCGCGTCACCGACAAAAATATCTGTATAATATTTATTTGCATTCACACACATGTTTTGAACTGGCGATTTCAGCAGCACATTAGTTCTTGCAGCTAAAGGCCGAAACGATTGAACACATATTATTGTGAACAATAATATGTGTTCAATATATAATAATAACCAGCCTTGCGTAGGGTGCCCGCCGCATGGCAAGGGCCTAAGCGTGGCACAAATATTAACAAGGATTCACAAGAAATTTCCGACCATAACGCGCAAATTAGCAGCAATGGTACAGCAATATTTGTGTTTATGTTTATATTCAAATGTTGTTCTTTAGAATTCCCAGTTTTGATTTTTTTGAAGTTGATGCAGTTTTTGTTTTTTACTTCTGCTTCTATTTTATTGTACTGTTTTATTGTTTTTGTTGTCAGATTTTGTTGTGTTTCTTCTGTCTTGTTTTCTCTGTTCTCAGATGTGAATGTCGTTTGGTGTTATGTGTGTGAGCCTGTTTATTTGTTGAGAATTTACTATTAGTTTTCATTAGTTTATTTTCTTATTTTGTGTAGTAAGAGTAAGTTATTAGTTATTAATAGAGCAACGCAAACTGTACTGAAAGCCAGTGGCTGACGCATAAAAGTTTACACAAAATAAACACGGCCGGGACAATTCGGTATAAGCGTCAGTATAACTGCGACTCGAAAGCCGATTTGTTGTGTATGCATCTACGCTGTCGTATACTATATCGGAGTTCTACGTTTGTTTTGAAAATGTTTCCTACGTCGCAAAAACGACCAAAGTTGGCACGGCTGCATCGCAAATTTACGCTAGTATTGACCAAACCCTTGTCGTAGGGGCGACCCTAATGGCCTGTACCCAATGCCATTAGGGTCCCGTGTGCCGGGCACCATGGCCATGCCGTGGTGGATCTCGCGCCGCAGGACCCGGGTCCCGCATCCAATTGCATGCCGGCTGCTCCCGTGTAGGGCTGCGCGCCGGGTGGCCACTGTCGGGCCACCATGCGCGGTGCATGCCTGGCGGATATTGCGTGGGATAGCCACAGGACCTAGGTGGCGGCAGGAAATATTTCAGTTGCTGTTTTTGAAGATTAATGGCTTAAACTGAGAGATGGAAGAGCAATGTGGCCAAGAGCAAGAAGAAGATATTTTTCTTCTCGTATTGTTTTTGCCGGTACTG
The DNA here is from genome assembly GCA_029619325.2 of Dynastes grantii. Taxonomy (NCBI): domain Eukaryota; kingdom Metazoa; phylum Arthropoda; class Insecta; order Coleoptera; family Scarabaeidae; genus Dynastes; species Dynastes grantii. The sequence goes on from JAROYF020000064.1 coordinate 2,998, forward strand.
ATTCCATCAATACCCGGAGTTATTTTTATTAGCACTATCTGGTTATTGTTTCTATGTACTTTTTTAAGAGTACTTCTACATTAAGTTCACTTTTGTTTGAACATTATTCTGTAGATAACCTCTACTTTAGCCTTTTTAAAATCACAAGCAATATGAATAATTTACTGCATTATGTACTGTTTTAAACAACATAATAACATTAACTCAATTAATAATGTGCATATAAATAATATGCATTTCAAGAATTCTGAGTAAAAAATGCTTTATTTTTAGAAAATGAAACTATTGTTTTATGAACAATATCTAAACGTTTTCTGGAATTAGGACAACTATTTACTATCGTTAAGAAAATATTATTTTGTGTTATAATGGCCATTTACTCATACTAACATTCGCTTTCTTCTAATTTTCTGCAAGATTTTCTTGAATCAAGTTAACAAATGTCTTAAACAAAGAAATACAATTATTTCATTACAAGTATGTACTTCTCTTAAGCAGAGAAAGAAACGCTAAGAAAATATTTCTTTTGATTTAAAACTGTTATTGTATTGCGGATAATTGAAACAGTAATTGTCTTGAAGGCGGACAGGTTTTGATACAAGTAACGTTTCTTTGCGTATATACCGAAAAATGGTGATTACTATGAGGAGATGGAATTGCATACACAAAATACTTTCTTTTTGGCATTACTTTGCAATTAATATTTTTAAAGGAACACAAATTTATAATATCTCATCGCAGCACTCTCTGTATATATTTAAACGAAAAACTTATTGTCTGCATATCTTCATGTTCAACTTGATAAAGACAGACGCATTTTAGGTATAGGAAGACGTTTATAAAAAAACTTCAACTGGTGATTTTGAAAAAATTTAGAATAGAATAGAATAGAATAGGCACAGATCGTACAGGCTGCCATGGCCGGTAGGCGGGCCCCAGGTGCGTGTACAGCCGGGCCACTGTCGCTGTCGGGGCCTGTCGCATGTCGAGGGGGCACCGGCGCAGTTTGTGCCACTGGCGGGCCCAGCGTGACGGTGCGGCCCCGCATGGTGCCGGTGGCATGCACAGTGTCGGCGCCCGCAACTACCGCCGACACACGTGCACGCTTGGCATCGAGCGCGTATGCCGTCAACCTACGCGTAGCAACGTGGTGTATTGAAACAAGCCTGAGAAAATAAATGAAATTGATGAATTGTTAAGACAGCATGGTTATTAAGTTCTGTGCTTACCACCATATTGTCAATGTAATACAAGCGAATTGATTTGCGCTAAAGCAAAAAGATATTACGACAGTCGTGTAAGCAGAGATAGTTACATCGATGATAGTCTTAGAAATGCGGAATGAAACTTAGAAAAGGTGTGATGAAATTGTGTGTGACACACTGAAACATAGGATGGAAAGGAGTGGTATGATCGAGGAGATCATTTTATTAATCTAGACGTAAATCCTATTATAATTGAAATTAATGGAAGTGAAACATTTGATTCTAGCAGTGAATAGATATCGAATAATTATGAAGTAGCTGTGTTTGATCCGCCTCGACTTGTTATACAATCTATGTTGCATCATCATTTAACATTTAGTTAGAAAATCAGTTTATTGCATCATAACCAATCAAATACTACAAATATGTGCAATTATTTTTAAGTATTTAGCTTGTTTTTTCTTAGTTGAAGAGTAATGATTTAACTTTACTTAAAATATATAGCCATTATTTCAATTTAAAGCGTCCTTGTTAATTCATTAATCATTGAGATTCTTCCGTTATTGTCAGAAATACTAATGAATTGCACCTTAATGTTGCACAAAACTAATCATTGCAGCAATAAAATATTGTTAAAGTTATATTTACTTTTATTCAAATTATAATATATTTGAATATGAACAATCAAAAGGATCGACATTTAAGCTACATTTATATTCAATTTCAAACGCGCTTACTTCAAGAGCGAATTGACGTTTGGGGTATAGAGCATTTACATCGAAGCACTATTGTCGCTAATTATACACATTGAGAAAATGTGAAATTAGCTATATAGCTATAGCCAATTTCACAGGTACGGCGAGACAGCGAGGAGGGGATTGAGTGGAATCCGATCGATTTGATATGGGTCGCGTGTCAGGTGTTAGTACACTTCTGACAACGTTGGCATGTGTGCAAGAGCGCACGTAATAATTTGAAGTCATGGTCGCCTGGAAATGAGAATTTTGCATATTTATTTTGTTGTTGCTACGAAGCTTAGACGAAACTAATAAGAGATTCTAAAGACGAAAATAAAAACTGATTCTGATGAAATAAAAGAAAAGAAAAATAAATACTCTAGAAATTCTGACTAAGATCGGTACACATCGGTGTGAGCCGTCGATTGCCGCTAACCCCCCCGTTTGTGGTGAATCACCTATTCGCGTCTACCTACGTGTAGGTTATGTGGTTATCATAAGGTATACCATGGTACAATAATAATAGGTATGTTTTGATGCAGATTATATCGTAACGTCGCTGTGGCAAAATCATAGAAGTAACAAATACTGTATAGATGGACAGAAGTGTAATAGATAAAATAAAGTGAATGATGTCTACCTACATAAAAAATTTTGTTTCGGAAACGTAAATGAGAGGATACAATATTGCAGAGATATTTCTGAAACATTTGATGTTGTGTCTTCTACTGGTATTTGCCTTTTCTCCCCCATGACAAACGAAAGCAACTATGACGTCACCGTGGCGTGCGCACAAAATTTCAATTTCGGTTCAATATCGAGCATACCTATTATTATTGTACGATGAGGTATACAACTAAATCCTATTTTGCGCATGTGTAATTCGGTCCAATTTCAACTTTGCTTGCACAATACAAATTGGCAATTACATACGCTCGTCGTTGTGCAAGCACGGAATTTCCAAATCCAATTCCACTTGGAAGTGAATGTAAATGTACGTTTAAGTTGGAAGATTTGAAGTTGGTAAATTTGTAGCGTTAAAGATACAAAGACAGTTAAATGGGGAAAAAGTTGCGCACTTATACGGCTAAGTACAATCCGGGGTTACATTTTTAAAAATCCATTCCGTAACTGAGATACAGGGCGAAAATCAAAAGTGGGCGTTTTCTAAAAACCTTAATATTTTCTTTATTATAAAAAAATACAGTCATCAAATTTTCAGCATAGTGGTAGTTAGTAATGAGGACTTCAAAAATGGCATTAGAAAAATTCTAGGCTCACACTAGGTTCTTTGCACTTGTACTCAACTTTTGTTTTTCTTATGGGCGCCATATTGAATTTTTACATTTATGTATCCCTATGTACAATGAAGAAAAATTATGAAAAACAGCAAAATTACGATCAAACCGGCTGTGATTTAACGTATGTACTTGCTCAACAACCGTAAGCGGTCATACTACTTAAAAGTGGTTCACAAGAACACTAATATAAATTTAACGACCTAGCATCACTAAAACAAAAATAATAGTAATATGAAACGTGCTAACACTATTTAATGAAAATTACCGCGTATTATATAAAATGTAGTTTTAATGAAAATTTAAGTAAGCTGAGTACATATCGCGGAAGAAATGCAGCTACATGCTTCGTCAAACAGTTAGAGATGGATGTAAAATTTTTGTATACAAATTATTTAAGTAAAGTGGTAGAAATGCGACCTTTAAATGATGAAGAGCGTAGAAGTTATGAAGAGGCAAAGGTGTGTCATATTTGCGAAAAAGAAATATCGTCAGTTGTAGAGAAAGTATGTGACCATGATCATTTGAGTGGTTTATACCGAGGTGCAGCACATATGGTATGTAATATAAATTATAAAGAACCCCGATATATACCAATTATATTTCATAATTTATCGAATTACGATGCACACTTGTTTGTAAAATCACTTGCATTGGAAAAAGAAGAAATAGATGTCATTGCGCAAAATAAAGAGAAATACGTGTCGTTTTCTAAAAAAGTGCATGTAGGTGATACAATTGATTGTAATGGTAAGAGAAGGAAAGTATTCTATAAGTTAAGATTTTTAGATTCGTTTCGATTTATGAGTTCCTCTTTGGAGAAACTTTCATCTTATTTGGACGACGAACAGTGTAAAGAAGTTGCAAGATATTTTGACGGGGAAAAATTTGAAGTAATACGGCAGAAAGGTATATTTCCATATAATTACGTTAATTCTCATGAGCGCCTCTCCTTACCACGATTGCCCGACAAAGACGATTTCCATGATATTCTATCGGATAGCGACGTATGTGATGATGATTATAATCGAGCAGAAAGGATTTGGAATTTATTTGGATGTAAATCACTAGGAGATTACAGTGATATATATGTACAATCGGATGTGTTATTACTTGCAGATGTTTTCGAAAATTTTCGAAATATTTGTATTAGTATGCAAATTTACATGCCCATCGTTAGCAAAAGTAGCTTCATCAGTCCACAACACGTAGTGTAAGAGGGCAGCATCTTCATAGTAGATATCTTTTAACCAATTACAATTATTGCGACTATGGTGAAAATCTATATGGGTGTGACGTATTGTCTACTAGGGTGCAATGAATTGACTTACTTATACCTATAACGGAAGACATTCCTTTAGCGCTTGTGTGAAGCTGAACTTCAACATATGCAAGGACATTTATCACATTAGCTTCAGTTCTAGCTACACGTGCTCTGGTAGGATTGCTTCGAGGTTGAACATACCCTGTTTCACGTAATCGTGTCGCCAAACGTTAGAATACTTCTCGGCTGAAATGTTCTTTCTGGATACTTAAAGGCATACTCACGTTCAAGTTCAACAATACACGCGTTTTCAAAACATTGAAAATACACTGCAAGCATATCATATGCCTCTGCATTAGAAAACGAAATTTTTTGTCATTCAACGGTTAAGCAGCAATCTTTAAGGGCCAGTGCGCTGTAAAATTCTATGTAGTTCTCACAACTGCTAAATAGATAATTGTTTCCATAGCATGCTAAATTCTCCTATTGTATTCAAATCAAACTAGATTTTGTTACTTTTGTTTGAAAAATGATCAAACACAAAAAGTCATATTGAACTAACACCGACATTTCGTATGTAAAAGAGTAAAAGTTATCATAGCTTTGTTTCATGGCCAGCTAAGATAGGTTTCAATATTATAAATATAAAATGCATAAAAAAATCGGCTTCTTAGAAGAAGACGTGTGAAAAACATGTACGTAATTTGAAGACCGTTAATAAAAACAAAACTGAAGTTAATATGTATTTCATAAGAGAGGAATTTAGTATTAGCAAATGTTTCACATTGAATACATTTAATACGGAATCAGAAAATTCAATCATTAATCATATTCATCTTAAGGACAAGGTTTTATATTTAAATCTAAGCTGATCTCCAAAAATGCTTTTAAAGCAGTTTTAACTATGTGTGAAAACTTATGGATCCAAAGCAGATACAATTTTGACAGAAAAAGAGCATGGAAGCTAACTATCGCACTGAGAAGAGTCTGGGAACACGAACAACTAAAAATAGTATTAATAATGATGACCATTATTGAGATTACAATTAAACATTTCGGGTTCGTAGTAACAATAAAAGAAAATATTGTTAGGGCTTACATACAGTGTGGATATCACACTATCTGTTACTATAAAACTTGAAAAATAATTGCCTTTAGAATATAAAAGATCACAAGTAGTGGTTTAGGTGGGCACAGACTGCACATTTGAGCGATGGTGGCCACAAAATAGAGTAAACTATTATGTGGTGGTGATACACTAGAAATGAATATCTGAGAAAATGCAATCCCGTAGATAAGGGTCAAAAAATATTGTAATAAAGCATAGTTACTTCCCACCACTAAGGAAACCAACACTAATAGATTACATTATGACTAGAGTTTGTTAAAAAGATGGTACCGGATGGCAGTAGCGTAGCGGTAGCGGCGTGGGTAGGGGTAATTTTCAACACGGGCGCGTGCCAGGTCAGAGTTCCGCCCTGGCGCCCACATTACCCAGTGCCCAGCCAATTTTGTGTGTTCCACACTTCCTCCAATCCCAACCCAGGCTGACGTATGTGATTGTGAATATCATTTGACGAAGCACCTTCAAAATATTCTTCCACCACTTTTATCCTTGAAACTTCGTATACATATCACATGCACAGGCAGTGATTTGTAGGTTATTATCACCAACAGTGGCTTGAGCGACAACTGTTGCACCAGGTTCTTCTGGACATTTCACTTTCAAAGTTTTTATTGGAAACTGCCTCGTTGCAGTTTTAACAATACTTATGTAGTATAGACCGCTTTGATATAATTCCTTCGTTGCTTTTACGGAAGAAAACCAGGAGTCCGCTACAACTATTCCACTATTAAATAAATATGTCGACTCTCCGGCACTGACGGCGGGTGCCAGCACTAGCTGCACCAAGCTAGTGCTGGCATTGCGCCGGTACTGCAGTCGTTACCTTCGTAGTAACTCTAATAAAATACTATAAGTAACCCTAAGTAAAAAAAAAAAGTAATAAGAAGCACCTGCTTGAAACTGATATAATTTATAAGTAGACTAGCGCATTGTCACCTAAACAGATTTCGCTAAACACGCTCATTATGGTACGATGAAACTAGACAATAGACAAGCTGTGTGTACACATACACATATACCGCGTTAGAAAGTTCCGTAATAAAGTGAGCAGCTAAAATACATGGGCCCTGTTGCACAATTTGCTCGGTATAAAAGTATAGACGCGGGGAGTTGCGCAACGGGAATGAATCAGTATCAGTAATAATGCAACCGCTCTCAAGAGAGGATTGCAGTAGACCCTAGTCAAGCGATGCATTATACCCCTAGTTTATTTCTTTAATTGATCATCGTTGCCTTTCTCGATCTTTTGCTCCTTTATTATTTTTGATTGACACTGTGGAATAGTTTGTTTTAATTATGTTCTTACTAAGAAGACGTTAAATGGTACTACGTTATTAGCAGCACTGCAAATGACAGATTTAAATATCTACCCTGATAATTGTTTCAATTGAATTTTTACATACAAATACGATTCATTGTGATATAAAGTTCCATTATTTCCTTTGTTGTCTTTGTTACTATTATTTGAACATTTAATATTTCCTGAAATCAGCAGTGAAGCCGAATTTAGAGCTCAAGCACGTATGATAGGCGACTGATTAGCATCTGGCATGTGTGTGAGGAAACTGAAGAGTAAAGAAGGCGTGTTTACACATAGGCGGCAACGTTATTCGCTATATGTACGTTGGCGTTGGCAATGCGTCTAGCTCACTAGGCGGGGTTACGTTCTTAATCAATTCCAGGTAATACTTGTAAATACATATATACCTTTTGTAAATACATATATCTTTTCCGGAGAGAGGGCTAAACAAGTACGATAGAATTAAATTTATATTAGAGTTGTTTTATTCGGTCGGCCTGCACAGCGCCCAGCCCGACAGGACGCATGGCAAGTCCCCCGTTGCTACAAGCCAGTGCACAGTGCAGTGGGCGCTGCCTGTGTGTGCTACATGCCGCACTGGCTGGGGCCAGTGCGGCCAGCACGCGCCACTGTCGCATAGTGCATATCCTGGCTTGTGTGCATTGCGGTGTACGGTACAACATGTAAAAAATAGAGTATACCATTTTGTTTTATGAGTACATCTTCGTTGTAAATCGAGTTATTTTAAGTTCAATTTCACTAGAAAATACTCAAAACAGTTACGGAGCAAGATCTTTGCTTAAATTTCTTGTGGTCCTACATATTTCGGAAAAAAAAATCTTTAAAAAAATGCCAAAATTATTGCTTGAGGAACTGGGGTAAGTGTAAATATGGAATACACTGGAAATTTGCTACACAACACATTGATAAAACCTACAGATATTATGATCGCAATAACATAATTATTTGCACATCCTTCTTTCTCTGTCTCCTGAAATTGCTAGACAATGAGTCTAGCAACATCTAGGTTGTTGTTTCCTGGCGCGGCCGTACAACGTAAGCAACATAAGCCCGATCTGCAGTCAAAATTTAGATCTTTATCCAAATTCTACAGAAATGTTCAAAAACTCTGAAATTTTAAAATCGTGTTTTAAAATTAAACCGAGACTTTCTTGTTGATATCAAAATTCCGGTACGTATGAGTATTGCATATATCTCCTATTCCTTAAAATATTTTAGGCGTTGACGCCAGAACAAAACATCAACTCATTATTGTCGTATGCATGTTACACGGGCATATTTGTGTGGCATTAGTGCCTATATTTATACTTCTTTCTACTTTCCATAACATTTTGGAGCCGGCATTTGATTTGATTTTATTAAAATGTCGATCAAATCGCACTGCTAGAGCGTAAACTGGTTCCAGATTTATTTGCTACGGAAACGTTGCACCAGGGTTACGTACGAGAGTGAAGCTAAAACATCATATTTCTTTCGACTGCAATCTTAATTAAATGCATATAAATGTCGAACTGGCAGTTAAACGGATGAAAATTGGAGGTTTTCATTTTTTTTTACCACTACTTATTTCGGTTACTATTGCAGATACAAACAAATGTTTCAAACAAAAGTTGTAGTGTTTTACCTCTATCGAATAAAAGTTTAATAACTATCAGAATTGCATACAGAGAGCGCGGCCAACAAAACATAGTTTAGCTTTTTTTAATGGAACACCGTGTATATTTTTATATTTTTGAATAGCTCTTCATTGCCTGATTTCAAATATATAATATTCGGTTTATAAGACTTGCTTTCTAACTCGAAAAGTTGCGTCATTGTATTCAGTAGAATAACTTGTGGCACCCATGGCTGTGCGCTCGGCATGCCCGCACCGCTCCCGTCCATAGCGCGCATGCCAGCAACATAGGCTGCCGTCGCAGGGGCAATGACAATTTTTGCTGAAAGATTGAATTTGAATGAGCGGGCGCATTGCCATGCTGAAAAAACATCTTTTTCTTAACCATTCCCGGGCGTTTCCCCTGAATTGTTTCTTTCAGTTAGTCCAAAAGTGTTGTGTAATATTGGCCAGTAACAGTTTTTCGTTTTTCAAGATAATCGATTAGAAAAATTCCTTTTGCGTCCCAGAAAACCGATGCCATCACCTTTCCAGCCGAGTGAATGGTCTTTGCCTTCTTCGCAGCCGATTCATCGCGTTCAATCCACTGTTTTGATTGCATTTTTGTTTTTGGTATGTAATGATGAATCCAGGTCTCATCCATGGTCACGAATCGTTTCTTGAAATCCGTTGGATTCCTCGTAAACACTTCCAAACTTTCATACGCATAATACGCATAATTGTTTATTTATGTTCACTACAACATAAGGAATTTCCTCTTAGTTTTATTATGGAGTAACTTTTGCGAGAATGCTCGGCTGGACACTTTATACGTCCTTTTTCTGTCCGATTCTCGTTGCAACCAGATGTCATTGATCACGTTTTGATCGTAAATGCTTAACAGTGTTATAGGGTGAGTAGACGTGAGCTATCTTTTCCCAATTTGCTTTAATGTCGTAATTTTGTGATAATATTAATTTTTTCCCTTTAATTTCTTGCATAACTTGCAGGCATACTGATTTGCGTGAAATTGAGAAAGCTATGGGCATCCCTTATGAACGAGTAGTTCATATTTTACATAATGAATTGGGTTTAAAAAAGCTTTCTGCAAGAATAGTCATTCCTTTTTTACCAACTAATTGCCCACTACAACCAATATAATTTAGAATATTCTATCATGGCTCAAGTGTGAGTTGTAAAGTAAGCTTCTCACAAAATTCTATAAATATAATTTACTTTTTATAAGGGAATAACATTTTATTTGTTAGTGGGTATCAATTAGATGCGTATATTTTATTATAAAATTTCCCTCAAATTGTGTGTAAGAGCGTAACTAAACATTTCTTGTCGTGAAGCTTGAAACATATATATAATTTGCAACATTCGTAAGTTTTACAAATTTAAATATACAAAAGGTAATTATTACATTGGTGATTATCAATATTTTTTACAAATTTTACAATTTTTTCATACTTTACCATGCTCATTAAAAAAATGACAAAGAAATTCCTTTTAATTTCTTGGAAACTAATGCTTCTACAGACGTGATAACTGCTAAGGATCGCTTAACTTCTCGTCACTGAAAATAACAGCTTGCCACTCTGTTGTCCACCCCATTTTTGCTTGAACAAACTGAAGACGTACAGTGCGTTGAAATTCCTTTAAAACAGGCCGTTGTTGCATTTTTGAACATTTTAATAAAGGACAGCTCTTCAGTAGCTTCTGTACAGTTCTCACCGATGCATTCGCGCCCTGCAGCACACTGCGTTGCCTGGGGTAGCAATGGCACCGCATATACAGTGGTGTAGCCGCCAGGCTCTGCGGGGTCAACATCCACCCTGGATGTTGACCCCGGGCGCCGCGGTGGTTACCTAGGAGCGGCACATTTGCAACATACTGAAGATATATGGCATAATAGAGACGAAATTTAAAAAAAAACAATAAAAAGTTACATTGGTAGTATGCCAAAAAACTGCTCTTTTTTAATTTTACCCCAAAATCATAATATTTTTACGTGGTCCTAATTCGATTCAGGGACTGTATCCATTAACCTTACCCTAATTTATTTCAATATGGAGACAAAAAATCATGACTAGCAAATTCAATACTTGGACCCTACGATCGCAATATCATCTGACGATAAATGGCATAGTAGCAACAGAAGCTAAATACATTATAGGGTATGTTCCCCCAAAATGTTCAGGGGAAACCAAGTATATCCTTTTAGGAAAACCATCGCTATCCTTATTCTTTTTTTTATGATAAAACTTTCAAGTGCCAAAGAATATAGTATTAAGAATACCATGCATATTGTTATTGGATAACAGCTTGGATAATAACATGTTGACTTAGTGCTTTATTACATGCCTGGTCGTCAAATGTGTGCGAAAAGTGTGCGTTACTGACTGTAGATGAGACATTGATACATTACCACACGTCAGAAACCAAAGGTCAGTCGACAAAATGTTTTTTTTTCCGGCGAAGGTGCGCCAAAGAAGGCGAAGACGATTTGATCAACTGGAAAAGTTATGGCGACGATTTTGGGATTCGCAAGACATAATCTTAATTGATTATTTGGAGAAGGCAAGGACAATTATGGGACAGTACTATGCTGATTTATTGGACCGATTCGACGTTGAACTAAAGAGAAAAAAGCCCCACCTAGCGAAGAAAAAAATTCTCTACCATCATGATAGCACCTTGGCCCACTCATCGCCAACTATAACAGCTACGGTATGAATTGATATCCCATATTCGCTAGATTTGGTCCCCTCTGACTTTTTCCAAACTTTAAAAAATGGCTTAGCGGAAAGCGGTTCATGTCAAATGAAGAGGCCATTGCCGAAACACAAGCGTATTGTGCAGAATTCGACAAATCCTATTATTTGGATGGCTTAGAAAAGTTAGAACATCGCTGGAGTAAGTGTAGAGCTACAGGATTACGTAGAGAAATAAATTTACTAAATGCAAAACAATTGCGTTATCTTCCTTAACACACGTATTTATCATAGTTCTGCCAGAAGTACCGTGCCATAAGGAGGATAAATCTTTCCAGCAGGACCAAACCTCATGTACAATCGACCTTTTGGAAGCGTATTCCGGAAGGACAAAGCGTTGTACAATCAATCATTAAAATAAATATGTAGTGAAATATTTTGAATAAAAGGAATAAGAAAATAAATAGCAAAATATTTAGAGAAAATGATCACGATACATCACGATGTATCTTTTAATAAGAGAATTCTAATTGCTTCTCTGTATGTGACAACGTTTATATTAAAATGCGAATTAGAAAAGAATGGGACACGCTGTCACGTTGTCACGTTCCATATTTAGTCACCTTTTATTGTGTTACAATCAATCACCCTATTGATGTAACTTGATATCTTTCAACACAAATGGAGACAGATAGAACGTTTTGACGATCGCAAAAAAAAACAAATTTCAACATCATGTGCAATCCTTTCGCATTTCAAAAACGGCAAGTCTTCGTTTAAAACGGTAGTACACAGTAATTTGAAAGTCCAGCTGATCCATAATAGTTTGTGTTACACCGGTACAGTGGATTATGAAGGAGATAAATCACCGTAAACGTTGGGGTTGCACCTTTTGAGGTGCAGGACAAGTGCCCCACAAAATTTATTTTACCTGAAAACGAGGGCCAATTAGTTTTTGCGGGTAGTTGAGGATAGGGCAGAAATGCGCCGCTACTGACCCCAGGGGTAGATCACCTATCATTTCAGGCAATAATGCTGCAATAATATGCTAATTTGGGATTGTTTATTTTTGTATTCATTTAATATCTGCTGAATTCTACATATCTATAGCTGAGCCAAATGAAATCTGCATCCGACAATTTCAATGTGATTCCATACCATCCCAACAGCTTTATGAATTGAATCTTCAAAATCAGCAATAACCTTCGCATCAGCTTCATGATTGTGGTCAATGTTTTCATCCAAGATTGTAGTGATTTACTTCATCCGTATATATCTTCGCGGAACAATTTTTATCAGTGCACCGCCACTTAGCACATGATTTGAGTAACACTACCCGCCCACTTCGAGAAATTTAAAATTATTTTTCACAATCAAAACTTCTCCTTACGGCTAAGGATGGTCTCCATTGTGAAATTTTTAACGACTAAAAGTGTGACAAATTGAAACAATTTTGAATAAACTCAATCCTCATTGGTCAATTAAAATTACATTTGGAAAGGTCAAGCGTAATCGTAATTGCATTATTACATGCATTTACAAAACAAGACAAACGCTTCCTTGTCTAGTAAATTAAACGGCATATTGCGGCTGAATGCTTACGCCCGCCACGTGCCGTAGGGTGTAGCGGCACGTGGCGGCCACCCACTGTATGGGGGGTGCCCATGCGCCGGTGGGGGCATGACCATGGTTTATCTAGGGCACGGGGGCGGCCCGTGGGACCCGTGGCCAACCCCACCGGTGGCCGTGGGGGGCGGGTGTCGGCATGGTGTACCACGGGTGCGCACCACATCCACGCGTAGTGCGGTGGCAACGCACGGCGCCGTACACCGCGCGGTTCAATTGCCGACATGCGTGTGGCCGGCGCGCCAAAATCTACTGTCCTTGTTGTTATTTCTTTCAATATTTTCCGTTCCCTGCATATTCTTCTCTAATCGTTGATGTCGATTGCTTTGGTGTCTTCCTCCTTTTCGCCCCACCATCTCCTTCTGGGTCCTAGTGAGGTCCAATATGTTATTTTCTTAATAATTTCTGTAGGTCCTCTTCTCATAATATGGGCTGCCCATTCCAATCGCAATGCTTTTATTTCCCTTACTATGTTTGTTTGTTCCATTGCTTCTTCGATTTCTGCTTTTGTTTTCCGGCGTATGTCCCCTTCTTCTGTTACGTTAGTACCGAGTATGGTACGCATGATTTTTCTTTCGAATCTACTCAGGTCCTCCTCTTTTTTGTTCAGTACTGCCGTCTCCATCGCATATATATATATATATATATATATATATATATATATATATATATATATATTTATAAAATTAGTTAATTGTGGATAAAAATCCTTCCTCTAAGGGATTTGAATTACAATAAATTACAGCCCTTGCGGCAAACCTAGGCACTTTAAAAACAGATTCAGGCGTAAGAATCGGATAATCATAAACATTATTTAAGATTTTGTACAGTGTTACTATATCAGATATCTTTTTGCGTATTTCTAAGCTTTTCATATTAAATGTAACCAGCCGGAGTAATACCGCCACAACCTTTAGATCGCAGCAGAGATTCCACATAAATTCATCGTACTTGATTTTTTCTAAAAGAATCTTCATGTTGTCGTATGTTTTCTTCATGTTGCCTGAGTAGGCCAGAGGAATTGAGGGCAATTTACTTCCATTGTGAAGTAAAACATAACTTAGGCATAAGCAATCGTCAAATTGCTAGAAAATTACATTTAAATCCATCCACTGTTGATTATCAATAACATCAAGAAATACAGTGGAAGTGGCAGGTTTCTAAATAAAGTAGGAAGTGGTAGACCAAGGGCGACAACATCAGCTCAAGATATTGCAATCGTGGTGTCCAGGAAGCGAAACAGAAGAAAAACAGCTCCAGAAATCGCCGCAGAAATCAATACTGTACTTCCGAAGCCGATTAGCGTGTCCACGGTTAAACGCCGTCTGCAAAAAGCCGGCCTTCACGGACGAATTGCGATGCAAAAACCCTTGCTTCGCCAAATTAATAAGAAAAAGAGGTTACAATGGACACGTGAACATCGAAATTGGGCGGTAGAAGGTTGGAACAAGGTATTGTGGACCGACGAATCCAAATTCGAGATTTTCGGTTCGCGAAGACCGATTGTGCCCAGCTTAATTATGATCCTCTATCCAAGGCGACGTCGATTTAAGGATTATAGTGAGCTGTAAACAACTGTCATACAACATTTTGAGGGTAGAACTTTAGATTATTTTTCAAAGGATGCAGAATTATTAATTGATCCTTGTAATAAATGTATTGAAGTTAAGGGAGATTACATTGAAAAATAAAAATTGTTATATTTTACCAAGTTTATTTTTTTTTTCTACATCAGGCCCAGAATTTATGGCGCCTACCTCGTAGTTCTAGTTGCAGTTTAGAACATGTTCTATTTTTCATAAATTTTTATTGTTTAAATGTGAAAAATGCGATAGACGTTTTCCAAATTCTTCATTACTAAAACAACATTTTCGACAGCATGGCGATACAAAGAATTACACTTGCGATGTCTGTGAAAGAGCATTTTTCCATCTACAGCATCTAAAATATCATAAACTACAGATTCATTCGAACGAGAGACCGCATAAATGTGACATCTGTAGTAAAGGCTTTAAATTATCCTTCTTACTACAGAAACACATCAAAATACATAAAAACGAACGCGATCACGTTTGCGAAGTGTGTGGAAAAGCTTTTGTAGACCTAGGAGGACTTTCGAATCTGTGCAACGGTCACATTCGAGCGAGAAAAATTTCAACTGTAAAGTGTGCGATAAGAAATTCAAGCAGAAGTGGTCATTGCAGTTGCATGAAAGGAAACACACGGGGGAGAAACCATATAGTTGTGATCAATGTGGACGGGGTTTTAGTAATAACGCGTTGGTGAAACGGCATATATTGATTCATACCGGGGAGAAGCCGTTCGCCTGTGAGATTTGTGGTCAGAGATTTAGGCAGAAGGCTTGTATACCTCGTCATATGAGGATACATACGGGGGAAACCCCGTATCCTTGTGAGCTTTGCCCTTCGAAGTTTAAATACTCGCATCACTTGCTGAAACATTTTGGCGGTCGTGCGCGCGTCATGCAGGCGTAGTGCCACGTTGCGTAACCGCATCGTGGCTGGGTGTACGCGGTGGACGGGCCCGCGGGCCCACTGACAGCCGCAACGCCAATGGTGCGTGGTGGCCGGTTTTTATGCATGGGGGGCCGGGGTTTTTTTTTTGTGGCCGTGGTTGTTCGCCCAACTTTTTTACGTTTTTACCCCCCTGGAAAAATTCCTTTGTCGGAATTTTTCCCCTTTTAAAAAAAAAGCTCCCCAAATTTCGTTTTTGGGGTTTACAATGTGGCAGTTTTCCTTTTTCCCATTTTTCAAAAGGAAAACAAACTTCGGTCCCATTTGTAAAAGGCCAATTTTTCAATTTTCCCCCATTTTAAAATTTTGGAAAAATTTGGTTTTGGAATTCCAAAAAAAATAAAATCAATGGGGCCCCTTCCCCCAAAGGGGGTTTGAAAAAAAACCGGAATTTAAAATTTGTTGGGGAGGGTTTAAAACGGTTTTCCCAATTTTAAACCCCACCAAATTTGTTTTTTTTTAAAACTTCCCAATTTGGGAAAACCAAATTAATTTGGGGAGAAAAAGAGAAAAAATTCAAAAGTGTTTTCTGTCCGGTTAACCCCCCGATTTGTAGCACTATGGTCGCACATTTGCGGAATGAAATTTCGGGGGGGATATCTCTCCGTTTTGGAGATATTGGACGTTTGAATTTTTCCGGAATTCCAAAAATGACGCGAAAATGAGGCTTTAAATCGACATCGCTCTAGTTTTCCCCCCATTTCCCCGGGAAAGGGATGCATCTCTGGTCGACGAAGTTGAGGGTTTCAGATAGAAAATTAACCGCTGAATCGATTGCGCCCAAAGGGCGAACCTTCTAGCTTTTTTGGGTTTTAGGCAGCTACAGCGCTTCAAACAAAAAAAAGGAATCTTCTTTTCTTGAATTTGAGACGCTCTAGCGTCGGAACGGTTATAGCTAGAGGGTTGACCTTTTTTAATTTTAAAGCTCTCGCCAAAAACCCAAGGAAAACCCCAACCCCCCTAACTCTTTCCCGGATGTCGAGATACAAGAGAGCCGAAAAAATTTCACCCAAAGTGATAAAATTTTTTGAAGGGCCCAAAAATGTGAAAATTGGAATTCAATCTGCGGTACCGATTTGTAGCCTATGGTCGCACATTTGGGGAAAGAAATTTCGGCCCGATATCTCTAACCGTTTGGAGATATGGACGTTTGAAGTTTTCGGAATTCCAAAAATGACGCGAAAATGAGGCTTTAAATCGACATCCCCCTATTTTTTCCTCCCATTTCTCCGGGGGGATCATCTCTGGTCGACGAAGTTGACGGTTTCAGATAGAAAATTAACCGCTGAATCGATTGCGACCAAGCAGAACCTTCTAGCTTGTTTGGTTAGGCAGCTAAAACCTTCAAACTTAAAAAAGGAATCTTCTTTTCTTGAATTTGAGACGCTCTAGCGTCGGAACGGTTAAAATAAAAAGGGTTGCCCTTTTTTTTATTTTAAAATTTTTAAGGAAAAAAATTTTAACTTTTTAATTGGGCCGAAAAAATTTCAAAACCCAAAGTAGGAAATTTAAAGGGCCAAAATGTTTTTTAATTGTGGAAGTTTTGATTGCTAAGCATATAAAATTTTTGGGTCGTAAATAATTGAAAAAGTGTTGCGAAATGCAAAGAACCAATCCCAACTTCGACATTTGCTGCTCATTAATACGGTTGTAACAAATTAAAATTCTGATATCCGAATTGTTAAATATTTTTAGATATTCAAACAACACGGGAAATATCGGCACATCTTCCGTCCACGCACTAGGCGGACTCCTGTACAGGGGGGAATTTAACGATAGAGTAAAATAAGTTTATGATTTATCTTGTAAAAAGAGCGAGACGTACTAAACTTTTTAAACCTGGAAAAAAAATATAAAGAGGATTTTTCAAAAAATAAACATTCTAGCGAAATAATATCTATGCTGGCAAATATGAAAATAAATTTGAAAGATAAGACGGCAGTCGTTAAGTCGAGATATTTGAAGAATCTTTCGATAAACATTTTTTTTAATATATTGTTGATCAAAGCAAGATCTATGCAGCGCAACGTAACCAACTCAATTTTGAACCTTTAAAAAGGGGGTGCCTTAGAAAATTTCTAGGGTGATTTTATTCTTCGCAAATAGAATGGGAAAAAATTTAAAAAATTAAAAAACATATGTACGAGGGTAGTCTGAAAAGTTTCCCCGCCTAAAACAAATTCAATTTTTTTTTCCTCATTGTAAGTCTAAAATTTTTTCCCAAACAATGCTGCCAAAACTCTTTGATCCGTCCAAATAGTAGTTGGCATCTTGTTCTGCAAAAAAGGCGTTTAGGGATGTGATGAAAATCTTTGTCCTTCGATAAACTTTAAGTTGGAAAAAAAATCGCCGAGGCCCAAATCTGGTTAATAAGGGGGGGTGCTCTACCAATTGAAAATTTGTGAATGTTTTGGCGACCATTGAATATGAGACGGTGCGTTTTTTATGGAACAAAACTTTTTTTTTTTCAAATGCGGTGTTTTTCCGCAAATTCCTTTCAGCTTATCAAGTAAGATGCGTAATATACCCCCGACTTTTTTCCCTTTTCCCAAAAAAGTCGTTAACACAATTCCATGACTTTCCCAAAAAAGGGGTGGAACAGTATTCGTCTTCTTCGGAGCCGATTCACCTTTAGCGGTCTACTGTTTCGGCTGCGCCTTTGCTTTAGGAGTGTATCGAAGCATCCCAATTCCGTAGCGTACACCAGGCACGCGCACCAATGCTTACAAGCAATTATTTGCACCACCTCGAATAGCTTTCGCATTTTTCTTTCTGAGCATTTTAGACGGGGATACTTTTTTTTTCAGAAAAAAAAAAAAATTCCCGTTAATAGCAAGAAGGTTTTATTTTTTTGCCGACCACACCTCTGATACTGTCGATCTTTAGATATTTGGACATTTCTTTAAAATTTGACATATTGGGCTCACTAACATATTCATCACTCTGAGGTTGTAAAACATTGACTTCCTTCTGCGTTAACTCCATATTTAAAGCAAATACAAGCTTTTCAAAATTACAAGCAATTATTTGCACCACCCGAATAGCTTTCGCATTTTTTTCTTTCTGAGCATTTTGACGTGTGATACTTTTTTTTTGAAAAAAAAAAAATTCCCAGTTTTAGCAAGACAGGTGTTCTCATTTTTTTTTCCGCCACACCTCGATACTGTCGATCTTTAGATATTTGGGCATTTCTTCTAAAATTTGACATATTGGGCTCACTAACATACTTCATCACCCCGAGGTTGTAAAACATTGACTTCCCTTTTGCGTTAACTCCATATTTAAAGCAATACTACAAGCTTTTTTAAAATTACAAGCAATTATTTGCACCACCTCGAATAGCTTTCGCATTTTTTTTTCTGAGCATTTTAGACGTGTGATACTTTTTTACAGAAAAAAAACATTCCCAGTTAATAGCAAGACAGGTGTTCTCATTATTTTCCGACCACACCTCTGATACTGTCGATCTTTAGATATTTGGACATTTCTTCTAAAATTTGACATATTGGGCTCACTAACATTCTTCATCACTCTCTGGGGTTGTAAAACATTGACTTCCTTCTGCGTTAACTCCATATTTAAAGCAATACTACAAGCTTTTTCAAAATTACAAGCAATTATTTGCACCACCTCGAATAGCTTTCGCATTTTTCTTTCTGAGCATTTTAGACGTGTGATACTTTTTTTTACAGAAAAAAAAACATTCCCAGTTAATAGCAAGACAGGTGTTCTCATTATTTTTCCGACCACACCTCTGATACTGTCGATCTTTAGATATTTGGACATTTCTTCTAAAATTTGACATATTGGGCTCACTAACATACTTCATCACTCTCTGAGGTTGTAAAACATTGACTTCCTTCTGCGTTAACTCCATATTTAAAGCAATACTAC
Organism: Dynastes grantii; assembly: GCA_029619325.2. Taxonomy (NCBI): domain Eukaryota; kingdom Metazoa; phylum Arthropoda; class Insecta; order Coleoptera; family Scarabaeidae; genus Dynastes; species Dynastes grantii. Next base: position 22,314 of record JAROYF020000064.1, read on the forward strand.
AAGCTTTTTCAAAATTACAAGCAATTATTTGCACCACCTCGAATAGCTTTCGCATTTTTCTTTCTGAGCATTTTAGACGTGTGATACTTTTTTTACAGAAAAAAAAAACATTCCCAGTTAATAGCAAGACAGATTTCTCATTATTTTTCCGACCACACCTCTGATACTGTCGATCTTTAGATATTTGGACATTTCTTCTAAAATTTGACATATTGGGCTCACTAACATTCTTCATCACTTCGTTGTAAAACATTGACTTCCTTCTGCGTTAACTCCATATTTAAAGCAATACTACAAGCTTTTTCAAAATTACAAGCAATTATTTGCACCACCTCGAATAGCTTTCGCATTTTTCTTTCTGAGCATTTTAGACGTGTGATACTTTTTTTACAGAAAAAAAACATTCCCAGTTAATAGCAAGACAGGTGTTCTCATTATTTTTCCGACCACACCTCTGATACTGTCGATCTTTAGATATTTGGACATTTCTTCTAAAATTTGACATATTGGGCTCACTAACATACTTCATCACTCTCTGAGGTTGTAAAACATTGACTTCTTTCTGCGTTAACTCCATATTTAAAGCAATACTACAAGCTTTTTCAAAATTACAAGCAATTATTTGCACCACCTCGAATAGCTTTCGCATTTTTCTTTCTGAGCATTTTAGACGTGTGATACTTTTTTTTACAGAAAAAAAAAACATTCCCAGTTAGTAGCAGGACCGATGTTCTCATCATGATTCCAACCACACCTTTGATACTTTCGATCATTAGATGTTTGGACATTTGTTCTAAAATTTGACCTATTGGGCTTACTAACATTCTTCATCACTCTCTGAGGTTGTAAAACATTGACTTCTTTCTGCGTTAACTCCATATTTAAAGCAATACTACAAGCTTTTTCAAAATTACAAGCAATTATTTGCACCACCTCACGGCTGGGTTAGATATGGAAATGACCCTTTGGATAAGAGAATTGATAACACCGTGTTTTCGGGCTGGATGATGGTGCGAGAGGCCATTGAGATATCTATCTGTGTGCGTGGGTTTTCGGTAAGCGGAATGTCCCAGTGCACCGTCAGGGCGCCGGTGTACGACAACATCTAGGAAAGGAAGGTAACCGTCCGATTAGGTCTCCATGGTGAAGCTTATGGAATCGTGTCGAGAATTCAAAAACGATAAGAAATTGTTTAAAGATCAACGTACCAACACTTGGGCTTAAGGTTGTAAGAAAATAGGGCTTGTTATTGGAACGCTTCGAACGCGTTTGAGACTTGCTCAGGCGCAGCTGTGGGATCTCCTCTGTCTCCTGTCGTCGCCAACATCTTTACGGAAGCGCGTAAACACCTTCGTATCAAATTATGTATTCATTTCTACTGCTTTGTTAGGATCGCCCCTCCCATCCTAGTTCCAATGTGAACCCAGCTAGAATGACGATTTTGGCTAGTATTACAATTTTTCCTTTATGCAATAGACAGCTTTAGCAGCATTTATTTTTGAGGAAAACATTTTCGGAGAAATAAGTTACTAAGAAAAGCTTTCATCTTATAATTTTTCCCATCCCTAAATGTTTGTTTGAAATTTGGATGAACTCTGTATATCAAGCGATATATGACTATACTATATCTATTGTCTTGATAATTAACCACTAGTTCGAAGGTATGCTGGATTGCGAAATTTTACGAGTCTGCACTTTCCTCTTGAGATTGTTGATTTGCAATAGCATTATTCTATTTTATTTTATTCTAGCCATATACCGACTTAGACGAAGATAGTTGATTATTTCTACTTGAAGCGATATAACCTTTTTTTTCTAATTAAATCGTTAAGGTCAATTATACAAATTACATACACGGAAAATGAGAAATTTACTTAGAAGCATATTCTCTAATACAATTCATAAATTAACTGGCAACAGGTAATTGTCTGAAATTAATGCAAATAATCCTGAAATAAAATTTACTTTCACATACTATAATTTTTGCTAATTAAAGTACATGTAGTTGCATAAAGACAAAGACTAACATTGGTTACTATGTAACAACCAATTTACATGAAAATTTATCAAGTTTTGTCATTCTCGTGCATGCTTTTGTGTGCCTATACATTATGTTCTTTTCGGTTTACGGATAATCGATTTTCCAATATATTCGAATTCTTGGCACGACATGAAAGGATTGCTTAGCAACATTATGTAATAGATAATAAATATTTCATTTGATGTATTCGTTAAACTTGAAACTTTAAATAAAATATATATTTCTCTAAAAGAAACTGTTTGGCACTTACTGATGAAAATGGTTAGGTACAAATTTGAATGCAATGTTATACTTTTAACTTCCTCGGCAGCGTGGCTTAATTTAAGCTATACCGTTGTAATAATCTAACTGTGCTGATTTTAATCTTGCTTATTCATTATACACGTTGAGAAAGAACATCTAATAAACTGAGTTAAAACGATATTTAATCATCAGATTTTTATGAACCTATACAGTAGATAAATCTTAATGGCTTATTAATTTTATTTTTGATTAATTTATGGCATTTGCATAAATTAAATTCCTCAAATGTAAGACTGTAGATAACAATGTTTGGGAAAACTTTTTTACTACTTTTCACTGCATTGCCATGTTCTTATTTTTGAAGAAGTGCGTTGTTTTCTGTTAGATACACAAATCAAACACAAGTATCAGATTATTGCCAAATCAAGTTCTCATCAGGCATCCAATTTATTTAATTATCTTGACGTGTGCGTTGCTATTTGGAAATTCTCCAAAAGGTTAGTCAAATATGTACAATATTGTGTATTACCCGTTATAAATAAGTTTTTGGCTTATATGCAATTTAAACCTTTATTAAAGGAGCCATATTACTTCCAAATAAAAAGTATGTCTACGATTTAATATTTTGGAATTTTGGCAGGTTTTTTCGTTCCAGTTGTTTGTTTGGCAACAAACCCGTATATTTGAATTTGAAATGGCGAAAAATAGAATCAAAAATAGAATCAAATATGGAAGAAAATCAACCACTAAAGGTTCCAATTCTCTATGATTTTAGTTTCGCCGTTTTGAAGTTTCGGAAATTATAAAAATGTTGTGGTATTAAAACAATAAATAAATAAGGATTGCAATACAGAAACATTTAAAGCATTTGAATTGACAAAATAAATATAATCTACCATCACTTTCACAAAAATTTTGACGTTTTTTTCAATCTTATGACAATAACTTGTCTATTTACAATTGACACTGACAGACAATTTAAAACCATTCTTTTATCAACATTTACTATGCTAAAATATTCATTAAAATAAACTTTTAACATTCGCCCCATGGCCCTAATCAACATGGATAGGTCAAGGATGCCCAATAGTATGGCCACCTCGTTCCCTAGATTTGAATCCTGTAGATTTTTATTTATGGGGACACATGAAGCAGCTTGTCTACCATGTTGAAATCACTACTCATCAGCAGTTACTTGAAAGAATTCAGGATGCAGCTAACCAGATAAGAAATGAACCAAATTTTATCCGTCGAGTGATGGAATCTTTGGTTCGTCGATGTGAGGTTTTGATTCGCCGAGGGTGGACATTTCGAACAATTTTTACAGTCGTCAGATTTGTTATTTTTATTTATTATAATTCTTAATGTTTTGTTAATAAAGGTTAATCAATGTTTAAACTTTAAACAGGGTTTAACAATAACAAACACTAAACTTTTGATTAAAATATGGAAATATATGTTTTAGATTGCTTGTAACTTGCAAACAGAAGAGAATCGGGCCCATGTTCATTTAGGAAAAAATGTTTATAAACATCCCAGCTATCATCTACCAAAGTTTGTCATAAGGTTCGTAGAACAGCCTGTATATTTGTTTGATTCAAGAACTTTTTCTCTGTGTGTTTGCTTCCTAACGTTGTGCGGTCGTAGTACTTCTTTTCCAGCTCCTTATTAATATTATTATATATTTTTTAAAATTTGAAGAATTTAGTAGCATCCCAGATAATAAAAGTTTTGTCGTAAAAATGTTTTACTTTTTAGTTTTAAATTTAATGTTTCAAACAATGCCAATCAGCTCCATAATAATTGTTAAAGTGGTACGTGGTCATTTTAAGTACTGGGAGTATAATATTCATTACTTTATCTGAATTAAATAACTTTGCATATCAAAACTGAATTTTTACAGCGTCGATCATACCAAGTCGATTTCGCCTATTACGGGACGATGTGACTTCTTCCATCTTAACGTGAAGTGAAAATTACGCTATTTAACTCCCAAATACGAATTCGATCTATAAATATGGCGGTTCTACAATTAAAATATTTAATTGAAATATTGATCGGAAGATATTATCGCGATCGAGGCCATCCATGAATGGATGCCTCGCATTCTTCTGGACGTCCTTGGCAGACGCGGGCCGCTGTTGCACCTGGGCCGGCATGGTGCGCGCCGCAAGGCCTGCTGGCTGCGCGCCCTGCGTGGTCCTGCGCAGGCCTGGCCCAAATTTGCACCATCGAGTTAGCCAAGATATCTCACAAAAAATATAAATCGTCCTAATTTTTCTAAAAACGCTAGCTTCTGTCGTTCAAAAGTTAGCATGGGGAGGGGATACTTTAGGACCTTGCTGTATATACAGTACTGTGAAAAAGTTACCGACCACTAGGTGTTGATAGAAATAATTATTCTTACTTAAATGAATATACAAAATACTAGTAAAAAAAGTTTTGAAGAGTTTATTATATACATAAAAGGGAAAATGAAAACATAAAAATTAAAACAAATATGAGTACATAAACAGACATAATTCAATATTTAGTGTGACCCCTTTGGATTTAATAACTGTAGACATTCTTCTTGGAAATGAAGCGTACAGATTACTGATGAAATCGATAGGTATTTTATACAATTCTTCTCGCAATATTTTAAAAAACTCGCCTGCATTCCTAGGTTGCTTCTCAGCTTTTTTTTGTCTAAATATTCCCAAACATGTTCAATAATGTTCAAGTCCAGGCTCTGGGGCGGCCATTGCATAATTTCTAACACACCTTCTTCTCATTTCTCGTTCAAATAATTTTTCACCATGCTACTAGTGTGTTTTGGGTCATTATCTTGCTGCATCATAAAATTTGGGCCAATTAAACGACGTCCACATGGTACAGCAAAGTCTTTTAAAATCCGCAAATAACGCTGAGCATTCAATTTATCAGTGATTCTCACTAAATCACCAACGCCTGAGGCAGATATACACCCCCAAACAAAAACAGAACCTTCACCGTGTTTAATAGTAAGTTGTATACACTGAAAAATGTACCTTTCTCCTGGTCTTCTTCGAACGTATTGTCGCCATTTTGAACCAAACAATTCGAATCTTGATTCATCGGTGTATAACACACGATTCCACATTTCAGCTGTCCAATCTTTATGATCCTTTGCATACTGTAATTGTTTTTGTCTGTTACCTGGTTTCCTGGTAAAATTCATTGAAATAGATAATTCCTTCAAAGAATAGCGGTCCCATGCCGACCGCACAATGAAACGTGTTGTAAAATGCAAATGAAAATAATTACGTGCAGTATATATAAATCTATACCTTTTTAAGTGTATTGTTCTCAATCTAACCACTGATTTTGTAATTATATACAGTGTGAAATAAATAACAAAGATTCATATTTATACTGATTTAAGTATTGTTCAAGAGAAACATGTTTCGACTGCGCAGCTGCGACTCCATCGCCTAGACAATGGAGTTCAATTGTTTATCTTGATTGTTTAAGTACAGTATGGTTATAAAAAAAAAAAACGTAATCCATATTTTCCTTTTAATTATTTTGTATGCTACTTACAACTACATCTCACAGTTAAATCCAAGATTGAAACTCAAAATTACGGTTGACATTGACAGTTCAAATTACATCTGATATTTGTTGATGAAAAATACTGTAAATATCATTAAAATATATTGTTTTCCTTATATTCTACATGCTTTTATCTACTTTTCTACATAATTTCAATTTTTGTTCAAACATTTGTCATACCACTCAAAAAGTTTTTGAATTCCGACCTCAAAGAAATCTGTGAAGAAGCCCATTCCATGACTGCAGTTTTCACATCTTCGTCGTCGTTGAACCGTTGACCACCAAGGAACTCTTCTAAGTACCGAAACAAGTGAAAATCACTGGGTGCAAAGTCTGGACTGTAAGGTGGATGATCCAGTTGTTTCCATCCAAAAGACCGCGGCATGGGTCAGTGCCACATGCCTGGTGCCCGGCAGGGTCCACTGGCCGGCGGTGCCATTTTTTTGGCGCGCCGATGCCCTTGCACCACATGCTGCAGCGACGTCATTGCTTCCCAGTTGATTATATTTTCGTAAATAAGCTTGCCTCTTGTATGTCCATTTGAAATCCCAATCGCTTCCGTGGTTACGGTGGTTTGATGTTGTAGGTACAGTAGTGCAATATAAATGTGGTTACAATGAAAACAATGATTTAAATTCATTAATTGTAGTGTTTAGCAATTTGCTTATCCAATTTCAATACATTTTGAATTATTTATTTTTAAAGAAATACAATTTATATCTTAATTAGTAAAAATTAGTGTCTCACTGTACACGTTGTTGTCTGGACTTATTATTTTTTTTTTTAACGAAAAACTCATCTAAACTACATCTTATCGTGTAAGGTAGAGATAAAATTATCCCCAAATTAGGGGAAAAATTGAGGAAGTGGTCTACAACCCCTGCTTCGCCCGTGATGAACTAACATTGTTCAAATTGTGACTTCGACACACTTTCCATTTTGTTAAACGAATATAAACAACAATATATTCAATTCTCACAAAAAGGACGCATATCTACGGGAATAAACATAGGGATTACGACTTTTCTAGTATTTATAAAAAACAAAAAAAAAAGGAAAACGTATAACTGTTTTAAAATTATATAATTTTAATTTCCCGAATGCAATAAAACGGGAAAAAAACTTAAAAAAATTTAAAAAATTTAGTGTTTTTTTTTTTTAAATTTTGGGGGCCGTAAAATATTGATGATTTTTTTTTCCATAAGAAAAATCTAAAAATATACTTTTTAATTTGATTGTAAGATTTGTAAGGGGACGCTATTTTATTTTTATGTAGAAATAAAGTATTATTATTATTATTATTATTATTAAAGAACAAAAAAAAAAAGAGCAGTTATTAATCCCCACGGGAAAAACCCAAAAAAAATGAACAATTTATCAAAAAAATTTACGCATTTGTTTAGTGGATGTTCTTCTTACGAGCATTTTTTGGGGGAATGTTAACAAAAAAAAAGGTCTTTGCACCAAAAAATTTTTGGGTTTTTTTACCCTTTTTAAAAAAAAAGACTTGGGTTTAAAATTTGGCCAATTTGAATACGAGATGTGGCAATTAAATAAACCCGGGGTGGTGCTACTATCGGCAAAAAAGCGAGCACGCTACGGAGGGTTTTTTAAAAATCTGTGTTTTTAGAGCTTTCCCCATCCTGAGTTCAAAGGGTATTTTTAGCCCCTCAGTCTCGCCAAACGTCCGTTCAATTTTATTTATTTTTAAATTCACAAAGTATTTAAACCATACTTCAAAAAAGTTCAACCTTTTTTTTTTTATGTTTTTAAAAGAAACGTCTTGGGTTTTAAACCCTTGAAGTTGGGTTTCCGGAATTGGGAAATTTGGGAAAATTTACTTTTTTTTCGTTGGCACCAAATTTGCACATCACTGGGAAAAATGTCTACCCAGGAAAAATAACAGGATACTTTTGGGGTTTCCCGTACGGTACACATCTAAAAAACTTTTAAAATGTTAAAGTTAGTTTCTCGTCGTTAACAATGAAACATTAACAGGCTCATATTATACATTTTTCAATATGACAATTACTTGCATTAAATTTTATGCAGATCCATTTCTCTCATAAATATTTTTAAACTTCATTTTTTAATTTTATTGTCTTTTTTATTTTTTTTTTTTGAAAACATTTGTATTTAATTTTTCCATCATGTTAACGTATTTTTTTATATCTATATTCATTTATAATCTTCAAAACCCCGTGTTTTAAACAAAATGTTGCTATAAAATGTTTTGGGGGAGTCGGGTTAAACCCCCAGGGCAGCCATTTTCGTCACCTTCAAAAATCAGAAACCATTAAATGCGCTAGCATCGTATTACATACCCTCGAATTTGGGCACCCAGGGCCCCTGTACCTGGCACCGCGGCAGACCACTGCGCTTAACGGTAATATTCGTAATTCCGAAAATTTCAAACCCCCTATTCCAAAAAGGTTAGAGATAGCGGGCTGAAATTTTATTCCGCAACTGTGCGACCATAGGGCTACAAATCGGTACCGTCAGATTGAATTCCAATTTTCATGTTTTCGCCATTATAATTACAAATTTGCAAAAAATGTTGTCCTTTGTTTAGATTTAAGTATCTGTTAGACAATAAAGATGATTATTATTAGTATTATTATATTACCAATGATCACGTGCACTAATTGCACCACATAATTAGCAAAAATTATATCCAATACTCTGTATAAATTAACAAAACAATGATTTACTCTAATGCCACGCAATGGTTGTATATGAGGCGCCAGGATGTGACATCGCACTTGCCGGCGCAGCTGCTGGCGTGGCCCCGGCTGGCCATGGCACCCATGGCGACCAGGGTGGCCACAGCTATGCACTCGGCTGCTGGTCACCTGGCAACGCGTACGCCTACAGTACGCAGGTTACACCATAAACCTTGGCTCCTCTTCCTCTGACAACATTTATTCACTCTAGCATTTCAAAAGCAAAAAATTAACGAACCCGAACAGTTTTCAAAAAGAATAAATAAACCAATTATGAATTTTGTTCTAAATTTTATTATGACTACATTTATTTCAAAAATGTTGCTTGATTTGGAAGGTTTATGGATCTATGGATATACAGAGTGAGTTGAGAGGAGCGGACTAAATTTCAGGAGTGTATTTGCTTTCAAGTTATAACGTAATTAAAAAATTTTAACTGCCGTTCTTGTAAATAGTCCAAATTTTCGCTTGTTTTGGAGTTAGCGTGATGGAGCTTCTGCACATTTCGCTCGTCGGGTCAAACAACATTTAGACGATAGGTTTCCAGGATTTCCGATTGGCCGCGGTGGTTCTATTAGCTGGCCATCAAGATCTCCAGACCTCACACCACTAGACTATCAAGAATGAAGTTTACAAGGTGAAAATCAACCCTCAAGATGCACTAATTCGACGATATGAAGCAGTCAGGATAGCAACAGGCGCCCTTCCTAGACGAAGCATAGGTTTAGAAGTCAATGGCGGTATTTGCTATCCTGACTGCTGTGTCGTAAGGCCTACAGATATCGGCCGGCACGTGGTGATACATTAGTATTACATGATAACATGCATGTACAATAAATACATTTATAAAAACACTAGGTATGTTTATACACATGTAAACTATAAATTAAATTAAATAAAAATTAAACAAGGTGCACTTTTATTTACGTTTTAATTTTAGTTAATTAGTATTAAACCTTTTTAATTTCTACACATTGTTCGTGATGTTTTAGAACTACATAAATAACATTTTGCAAATAGAATGGATTATATTTAAAAATTGTTTCTGCAATTTTTCGCATTAATTGCCAGCATTCTAATCCAGTGGCCCCCGTGGGGGACGGCCGGTGCCATGAACGGGGCGCGGTACGCCGCACGGCCATGTCGTTTAACGCTTCACGTGAGCACTGCTGTAAACTGCATTAACGCTTTTGTAAAAAGGTCATAATCCATGACCCAACAATAATGGGGATCAATATATTCTCTGGCTTTCTAAATAAAATATTTGCTGTAACCCTCAGTTATCAACAAGAGGTCCCATCTCAATTGAATATTAGAATAGGCTACTGTAAGTTTTTGTTAACTTAGTTGAAAATATAGTTCTAGCTTCAACCTTTTTAGACAGTTTGATAAAAATTTTTCATAAAAAGCGCAGGGAAGTTTGATAAATGAAGCTACACTCAGTTTTCATATTAATTATGTAAAAATTAAGCCTATTACAATAAATTACTGCCTGTTTGTTATTTTTTAAATTTACCCAAAAATGCTAGCAGTAAAAAACCACCAATTTTCTTTCAGGATATAATACCCCATACTGTTAGAATTAATGAAAAAAATTAATTACTTTGGTTACTGCTCTGCCTTTTGCCTAAAATCATATTTTAAAATCATATGTTCTTAATTTGAAAAATTTCATGAAATCAAAGTATAAGCAAGTATTATCATTGGTATTTAAGAGCTAGGTTGCTAAATGTATTTCTGCCTAAATCTATAGGTTTTTCTGTATATTTTAATGAAAAAGTCATTGCGATATCATGAAAACTGACGAAGTTATAACATTTTTCTTAAAGTGATGTCACCAACGCCAAGAGACTAAAAAACGCCCGTTATAAGCAGTTTTAGGAATTTTTGCCAATGCGCATGCTGCTGCAGCACGGTTGAGGTCGGCCCTACGCACACGAGGCCGCAGCCACCATGTCTGCGTGCCGTCCAGCGCGGCCCAGGGCATGCGGCAATGCGGCCCCAGGTCGCACCACGGCAGGGTGTGCACAAATTGCGGGCTGTGTGGCAACATGCACGTGCAGAACGGTGCACTTTGTCGAGACCTGTTCTGCCTGTTCCGAATGACGCAAGATTACTTAGAATTACGCAATATTGTGTAACACTTTATTTCAAATGCCTAAATATCACCGGCACATTTATCGGCATTTTATTGTAAAGCACACAGTATTATGCTACGTGGATATACTGGAACTCAAAAACTGTGGGTGATGCAGTAATTTTGAAAGTGAATTTGAATTCAGCGTGCAAAAGTGCATAGGAAACAGGCATTTTTATACTTGAAACAAAAATCTTGCCGCCAATGCAATGCGGTGGATTTCATGGAATACATATACCACGTGTGTGGCCACCCTGCGCATCACCCAGCTGCTGCATGTAAGTAACGCGTCACTGCAAATCTACCTCCCATAACGGTTTATCAAAATCCTGCGAGAAATTTGTTAGGGAAAAGCAGATTAAGAGAATAATGGCAAAAAATAAGTTAACCTACAGGGAGGCCCAACGAACCCTGAATAATCCTAATAACCGCAATTAGTAGCGGACTCGCTGTTACATAAAAACTCGCTCTTCATATAAAGGTGGAAAATGGGCGTTAAAGTGAAAATAAATAGAACACTACGTGAATTAAAAAATTCACCCTTATTGATTGATTAGGTGGGGTAGAGCCACGTGACATCTAAATTTAGTTAAGTAAGCTGTATAATGTGTGTAGGTGTATTTTTATCATAGGCTGTAGCTAATTCGGAGTATATTTAGAATACTGCAGCCTGTAAAAAGCAATATTTAAAAAAGTGAAAGCGCTGCCTTTATTACGTAAAATAGCGAATACATATTACTTTAAAGACCTTAAAGTTCTAGCTATACGCGTACAGTCTTGTGTATATCTACTAGATATCTCCAGGAAAATCCAACACTTACATTATGTACTGCTATATGCAGTAGCGGCGGATGATGATGGGGAGGGCGCGGACAACGATTCGATTTTCTCGTGTATTTCGGTTGCATAGGTTATTATAGTACGGTATGTGATAAAAGCATACAAAATATTGTATATAGTAAACAGTTCCGTGAATTATTTCCTCGTAAAATGCTTATTGACTTAAATTTTGATATATTAAAATTCGAACTAAAAGAAGCTGTAAAAAAACAACTCTACATCCTTACCACGATACCTTGAGGGAACATTACATTGTTCCAAAGCTCTTATTCGAAATTAACCAAAAAATCCTCTATCAAAAATGATCGCAGAAGCCAAAAAGACCATGCTGCAATGTAAATGTTACCCAGAATGTACTATTTACTTAAAAAGCCAGACCAGGGAAGAGTATGACACCTATTCTCTTTAACACCTATAATCGAACTTATTCTTTTTTAGAAGATGGCTATCTAATAAAAGCTCTAACCAGTTAAGCAAGTGAAAAATGCTATGTATTGGCCCTTACTCAAAATACTTACACACAAAATTTGAAACCCTTACTCATAAGAGGACAGAACCGCATTTTCTCTAAAATTATGACCCAAAGTGATGAAATTTTTGAATGGAAAAAATGTGAAAATTGGAATTCAATCTGACGGTACCGATTTGTAGCCCTATGGTCGCACGTTTGCGGAATGAAGTTTCAGCCCGATATCTCTAACCGTTTTGGAGATATGGGCGTTTGAAGTTTTCGGAATTTCAAAAAATGACGTGAAAATGAGGCTTTAAATCGACATCGCTCTAGTTTTCGTCTCATTTCTCCTTAGGGATGCATCTCTGGTCGACGAAGTTGACGGTTTCGGATAGAAAATTAACCGCTGAATCGATTGCGACCAAGCAGAACCTTCTAGCTTGTTTGGTTAGGCAGCTACAGCGCTTCAAACTTAAAAAAAGGAATTTTCTTTTCTTGAATTTGAGACGCTCTAGCGTCGGAACGGTTATAGCTAGAGGGTTGACGCTTTTTTAGTTTTAAAGCTCTCGCCGAGAGCTTTCGAACGGACCCAAACCTAACCTCCTAACTCAATTCTATTGCAAAATGTCAAGAAATTTTGAAAAATTCTTCTTTGCCTAATGAATTGATATTTATTAAAGCCGATTATGAATTTGTTTCTTTGACAATAACAAAACTTGAAAAAGAATCGCTGCCACTAACTGAATCAGTTAAATTAATCAATGATTTAGAAAATAGTGTTTCAAATATTCCCGGTAGAATAGGAAACTCAATAAGTCAAAAGTTTAAAGAAATAATTAATAAAAATGTAGGATACAAAAGTTTAGCAGAAATCAGTTTGATTTTAACTGATGAATTAAAAATTGATGAATCAGAAACAAGTATAGAATTAAATCCTGGGGATTATGAATGCATTAAAGTACGCACCAATAACTTCCGTTGATGTTGAAAGAAGTGTTTCGATATATAAATGCATTCTTACAGATAGGCAACATAATTTTTCATTAGAAAATTTAGAAAAGCATTTAATTATAAATTGTTTTAATAATAAAGATATGTTGGGTCCAAGTATGTATTTTAGCAAATTTTAAGTACGTATGTATTTATATAACTGTGATTTTAAAATGTAATTGGGAATCATGTAAGAACAACAAACGTTTGTAAAATGCTTCGTTGTGATTATTCTTGTTTTATAACATTTAACAAGAAATTAATCGGTATCGGAAGCATATGTGCATAAAACTGCATATTTAGCAAAAATTGTGTATATTTTGTCGATTTCCGATGCACATAATTCCGCTCTCTACTAATAACGTCCTACTTCAAAATAAAATAGAAGTATCATATTTCCTACTTTTACGATTAATAATGGTTAGCAAGATCTATTCGCGTTCATTAATGCATACATTGCTATAAAGATGTTGGAATAACATAATAACTCCTAATGTTTTCTTCATGCAAATTCTGAAACGCTATATGTATAATCCAAGATTATTTTGCAACATAGAAAGTATTTAATAAAGAAAACGTGGGATTTACGTTATATGGAAAAAGTGCAATAGTTTTTAAAATGCGTGAACTTAGAGTAATATTGAATCTACATTCAAAGTTACATTGCATTACATAGGTGACCAATAAATCTGGTGATTATTGCAGTTATATTGTTTAGTAACTACTCGACCTATTGCAAGTGTTCACAATTTACTACGAAACTATAACCCATACGCAACATACATACTACTTGAATACATGAAAGTAAATAACATATTCAGTTTCCAAGGAGTTAATCCTAGAATTGCATCAATAAAATGTGAATGTAGATTAATTGTTAGGTCTAGGAACAAGAAGGTTAAATTTGCCTATTAACCAAAGACAGTCAAAAATATTGTTAAGCAAAGAATATAAAAACTTTATAAGAGCAACGTCTCCTTTGGTACGAAGTGGGTAGAGGTCTAACAAAAGGCTATTTTGATAATTTCAGGATAAGATCCTTCAAAAAGAAAGTGGAAACATTTCAGGAATTTCCTTTCAATTGATTCGATAGCGTCAATATATACTTCATAATTAGGAAACCATACCAGACTTGTATACTCAAGGCAAAAGCGAATTAAGGAAAAAAAATAGCGTTGTTAATGGTTTTAAGTTATAAAAATCATGGCAATTGCGGTATATTGTATCTAATTATATGTGATTGTGAAAATCACGTAACCTCTTTTGCGTCCTCGGTTATAAATCGGTCGTCCGTAGGCGATAGAGAGACGGGAAAGACGGTCAAAGGAGAGCAAATTGTACGGAACTTGGGAAAAAGGGCGAGCGAGATCGACGCGCGCGATCGACGTAGATGGAAACGGGGTAACTTTTTCTGTAAAGTAGGAGTATTTTCGTTCGAAGCGGAGGCACGTTTACACATAACACAATAAGAAATCGCCAATGGACTACAGATCCTCTGCTAAATAATCCTCTTTATTCGAACTAAACATAATTCTGTTAAGTGGAAAAATCTGCTGTGGCAGAAGAACGCAACAACGGAAAGAGGAATACGGCCAACAGGCAGCCAAGCGAAGATAATTGCATATGTTCGCGAAATAGCGATGTTTCTTTGACGTACCCTATGTGCTAGAGTGGTGACTCAAATTTTGTTCGATTGAATATTTCTTGGAGTTTTTAACAGTACATAAAAAATGAACATTAACTACATTCTACAAGATGACCATTTAAATCGATGCCAAGTTTAATTCATGTTACTTTAATTTTTTGAATGGAACATCGTATATATTTTTCCACAATCTGGTACAAAAGCCCCTCCAGAATTTTTGGAAACATTTCCCTATACCTAATTCCTGTTTTATCAAACTAAATTTTTCATTTCAAAACATAGAATACAAAGACAAAGTATTCAAATTTTTGCTTCTCAAAAGACCATTAAAAGTAACCGGTAAAAGTATTATTTCGCGTACAATTCCAACATCTACTCGAAATGACCACCGTTTTCCAGCATTCATCGTCTACCAAGTCAACAAGCACGTGTAAATAGTAAATAAGCAGCATTAAAAGCGAATAGATTTATTTACAGCATCGCATACAAACGCTTTTAGAAGTAAAAAATAACATTCTGGATGAATTTCTTAATGCAACTCGTAACTCAAATATTATACAGCTTATTACCCTCGAAATATTAGTAATTGTTCGACAAAGTAGGAATCGCATTACAGCGTGTATGCAGGAAAATCACTTCGAGATACTTTTACTTTCCGGATATCCGGATCTCGATGTTATTATCCGAAACCTCGGATCCGGTTCCGTTATCCAAAACCTCGGATCCGGATCCGTTGTTCGGAACCTCGCATCCAGATCTGTTACCCGAGACCTCTAATCGGATTCGCTGTCTGAAGCCTCAAATTCGGAATCATTTATCCGAAATCTCGGATCCAAATCTATTATCCGAGAAAGAATCCAACCCCGTTCTACGACAACTTTTTCGACCAAATAAAGTAGCGTAAAGCTTCGTACTAAATTTGAAAACTTGCAATAGGTGAAGTAATTTTCAAACAATATAGTTGCAATGAATACCAGATTTATTGAACACCTATGTAATGCAAAATAACTTTGAGTTGTGCCCATGGAGACTCAATATTAGTCTGGGTTCACGGATTCTAAAAACCATTGGACTTTTTCCATATAACATAAAAATTATGCTTTCTTTATTAAACACTTTCTATATTGCAAACTAATCTTGAATTATACTTATAGCGTTTTAGAATTTGTAAAAAAAAACAGTAGGAGCCATTATGATATTCCATGTCAGTAGCCGGGGATGCTGATGTAAATCGGGTTCAAATACAAAGCATCGATTCCCCGTTGCATATCGAGTAGGTTGTAACGTATACAGAAAATCGAAGCTTTGTCGCTAAACTTCCATTTACGTCTCCACCAGCCGGTTCTGGTCTTAGCAATATACCTAAAACGTATATATCTACACACTAATGAACACCAATGAACGTGAATAGCTCTTGTAATCATTATTAATAATAAAAGTACGAAATATGATACTTCTATTTTATTTTGAAGTAGGACGTTATTAAATTTACAGTGGATTTCATTAATACATAGGCATATATAAACTAAATCTATGAATACGTATACTTCCATTCAATTGTCCGATAATTTGTATCTTTTATGTAATGTTATTCAAAATAGTAAGACCTATTCCCAAATAAGAGATACGGATCCGAAATACCGGATAGTGAATCGAGAACCGAAGTATTTGACAATGAATCCAGAACGAAAGAATCGTATAACGGATCTGAATCCAAACCGGGTAACGGGTCCGGATCCGAAAATCGGATAATGTATCCGGACAAGTTTTGGATCCGGATATCCGGATCTCAATTTTAGCGGACACCAACAGCACCAATATCTAGAGAAACGAAAGTTCATTAGATTTCGTCGCAACACTGTGTAGTTAAACGAAAAACTTTGCATAGTTTCATCTTTAACTTACTAAAGAAGGACGCATTTTAGGTATAGGGAAATATTTATAAAAATGATTCCATCTAAGGAAAGCGGTTGACCGTGTCGATAGCCTGATACTAATGCAAAAGCTATAGGGTTTTCCACGCAATCCGCCCATTAAAAAATTAATTTAAAGACTTCAAGTCCTTGTAGTTTTTGGTTTCTGGACATAAACAATATAGATGTATACTATTTAGTTTATTTTGGAGCTTTTGATTATAAATACTCGAACAATATGGGAAAGTCCAATGCATCGAGTGGCACGCTGAAAAATTTGAAGCAATTCCAGCCTTCTTCACGTAAGTGCCTTTATAATATTCGTCATGCATTACTGCTAAGAAGAAAATAATCAAACAATTACTACTAAATTACTACAAATCGTGTTATTTGGAAGTATATGAAAAATCAGGACTGTAAGGATAGCACCTCCACTTCAACAAAAATGATGAGACACCAACAAATGATATATTTGTAAAAACAAAAAAATTTTCCGACAATTCAATTGTCTCCACCTGTTTTAATTTTTTTAAGAATATATTTCAATAATTTGGAACCTTATAATCAGTTTAAATTAATGACGTACATTATTATTATTCCGATACAACTTCCGATGAATTTTCAGCACTTCATTATTACAAAAATCTAAAAAATTAATTTTGAAGCAAGAAACTATTGTCGACGACATATCCAATCTTTTTTTTTTTGCTTAGAGAAACCTGTTTATAACGTATTGATTTCATAATTATTTTCCGTGAAAATTTATATAAAACACAAGCTTTGGGTATTATTTTAAGCCGAAAATTTAATAAGTAATTGTTTTGTTATTACAGTACTTACAAAAAAATTTTAGAAAATCAACCGTACGATAATTTAACTATTGAGAAAAAATTTAATGCAAAAAACATCTATTGCGCAATTTTTGCAATAAGTTGCATTCAATTAGTACCAACAACGAAAAACGTCAAGTTCAAACATTCAAAGAATGCGATCAGCAGTCGCAGGTGCTATCGCAGAAAATAAAGGAAGGATTGATGCTGATGATTTATTGAAAGGTGACTTACGAAATCTTATACATGATGTGTTTGGGAGACATGCACAATGTCGGTCTTATTATTGTAGAAGAAAGGAGATCGAGGAAACAGATTATATTTTAGAATTTGAAAAGGAAGGATTTTACAATGCCTTAAGAAGCGTTGTATATATCCTAAAATTTAAAATATAAAGTCAGTTAGAAGCCCTTAACAGCAATATTGTAGAAAATTTTAATAGCATAGTTAAATTTGGGGGGCCCAAAAGAATTAATTATTTCCAGAGGCACTTCGGGGCAAATATCATGCAGCTGTAGTATTTTCAACACGAAAGACCACACAGTTGTCTGAAAAAAACTTTAGGGCTGAATGTTTGGAACCCCAAGCGGAGGCAATTAATGAGAAGAAATTAAAAACCAGCATAAGGAAATTGACAAAGATAAAGAAGATAAAGAAAATTGTCAAAACCCAGATATGGCCAAAGAAACATTCGAGATGGCAAAAATAGGTTTACAATTTTCCATCCTTCTCACTTCAGTAGGGGATAGCAGCAGGAGCAATAGATACTAGAGGTGGTGTATGAAATAAATACATTAAATAACGAGAACGTCTGGGTAGCCGTGAGTTGTATAGCATTTTTTTGCTGTAGTGATCGGCTATTTGTTGCCGTCGCCCGACCAGACGCTCAGCTCCGGTAGAGTTTGGTGAGGGCCCCTTAATATTTTAAAATTTACAAACGTTGCGATACATATAAATTATTGAATTATAAAATTTATTATAAAAATTATGTATGTGGGTTTTTTACATTTTTTATTTTATAAAAAATAGCACGTTTTTATCTCTTTTATGTTTCAAAGGGTCTGTTTAGTTAAAAAATTTTTATTTTTACCACCTACGTATTGTTTAAATAATAAAAAAATTATATACATCTAAACATAAGAAAGGTCCTGTTTTTTCACAAGGAAGATAACCGAAGCAGACGACTAGCGGGATTATTCTTCAAACCGGGAAAAACATAAAAGGTTGTTTAAAATTTTTTTGGTACCAATCTTATCCCAAGATGAAGGTCTCAAGAATTTTAAATATTCCCCCTTTAAAATAAATCAGTAATGTATGGGGGTCCATGTTTATAATAACCCCATCAAAACTATTAAATAGCTAAAAAAAATTAAGCCTAATTTCAAAGATATAAATGATGTATATAATTTTTTCTCACAGGAAGAAAATCAGGTTTTTGCTCACTATAACGGGCTACAGCTTCCCTTTTTTTAATTTTTCAATTACCTAACATAATGTTTACGTGATTTTTTTTCTTTTTAAAATTTATCACGTCTTTTGCCTTTTTTTCTTCGAACCGTTAAAAAACTTTTCCCGGGTCATAACGAGTATTATTTGGAAATTTCATTCAATTAATTATAATTTATACGCCTCGGATGTCAAATATGAATGCAAATTTCATAAATAACCTTTTTTAATCAGCGATGAATACAATAATTATCCCTTTTTTTAAATTGTTCTTCGTTGCTAGAGCTATACATGAATATATTCGAGAGGAAAATATCGCGATCGTGCGTTATTTTTTCTCCTGGATCTCCTTCTTTTCTGTCATCGAAACGGCGTCAATGTTTCTCTTTTTATTCATCATATATGTATGTACTTTACGTAGCTTGTTAATAATAAAATAGCAGAAGAAGCCAACGCCAGCGGGGCAATTTGACGCTTCGTGTTTTGAAAAATAAGTCGTTTCGCAAAATCATCTACGTCTTTCGTAATTTACCGATTAAAAAGTAGATTGTTGCTTTTATTGCCGCATTTAAGGCGTTATTACTCCCAGAACGGACTAAACAAAGGTTCCTGGATGGCCGGCAGAGTAAAGAAAATTATTCATAGGCGTTTGATTTGGTCCCTTTTTTCTCCTTTCTTCTTATGTGATCCATTAAGCCCTGTTGATGACCTATTTTAACAGAGATGAATTATATCACTAAAAGGGTTTTGATATGTTGCGTACCCCTGGTTTAAGGCCAGACGCTGCTAGTCATCTTCCAAGGATCTTCCCCATGAAAAGGGGGGATGTTTGTTTGTTTTATAAAATGTTTTTGTTTTTATCGTTTGCTCAATTGCTTTGAAATAAAAAAGTATTTTAAATAGGGAAAAAAATTTGTTAAATAAAAATTTTTTACGTGTAAAGAGTATATTAAAAATGTGCAGCTTCTCTCAAAAACAATATATGCGTTATTCTACATGATGAAAAATTGCAACGTCGAAGATCGCTTTCTTGTGCCATGGGAGGGCGTTCACCAAGTACGGTTCGAGCACACGTCGAGGTTCCCTTTCTGACCCATTTTTAATTCTTCAGACATAAAGCTTGTCCTCTTTTCTTTTCCCTGAAGTATTATTAGGGAAATTTGTCTCGGGGGAACGGTAATATTAAAGTCTTCGCTCCAAAGATCGTTTTTAGTATAATTTCTTCTTACAAACAAGTAGAAAAACAATTTTTTTTGTCTTTCAATTGTTTCGCATGTTAAATGATATTTGGTAATAAGGGCAAATTCAATAGAAAAAGCATACTTTACGCTTACTGGTACTTGCTTATGTCAATTTATTATACGCTTGACCGCGCTTAAGGGATATTACGGACTATGATATGATATTGTCACGGACCACCATGGTAGGGGGAGCTCGGGGTAGTACTGCCTCCCAAAAAATTCACCTACCTGTTAGAAAGATACTAAGAGGTACGTTTTTAAAAAAAAAAAAGGCACTCCATTTTTCACTCTTTATTTACAAAAAAAAAAAAAAAAAAAAAAGAAATCACTGCAGATCTCTTTTCAAAGACTCTGCCCGAATCCCTTATCCTTACAAATTAACCTATATTTATAATCTATCCAATCCCTTCTACTAACTACTCTACTAACAAAGTTCGATGTCTTCGAATTGACCGAGAGATCATAATCTTACACGGCAATTGTCCAGACGCTCAATCAGCAAAAAATTAACGTTTGGTGTGGAATTCTAATCAATAGGATTCTAGGATAATTCTTTTTTAGACAAAATTTGTATACGGCGCACTTTTTAGAATTTTTAAATAACTATTTATGGTAACTAATTGTGTACAGCTGATTGCCGTTTATCTGTTACATTTTACATGCACATTGTGAGATTAGAACACAAACGATGCAGAATTCGTGGCAAAATTTCACGAAAGTGACATTATTTGACCCCGAGATTCAAAAGTCGTATAATATTTTCGTTAACGATGACAATGCTGTGCGATGAGAACCATTTGGTAATGCATGTTGTTTTCGTTTCACAACATGACATGTGTCAAATATAACGTTTACTTTCCGACGCTCCGCGAACGTGCTTTTAACAATTAAATTATATTACATTATAATCCAAAAAATGGCTGTGAAATGTAACGGAAAACGCGCTGTCGCAAACTCTGTATTTACAAATTTATAAGAACTGATATAATGACACTTAAAAAGAGTAAATTGCACCACTTCAATTGCATCTATTTTAACATTTGCTTAGAAATAGATACATACAGTGAGATCCAGAAAGATTGTCATGGCCGCTCTCTAGTGTTAGGGGTAATTTGGACGTGTTGCCGCTTGCTGTATATGAGGATATGCAGTAGTACAGTGTCGTATCGTAATGAGATATAGTTGAGTACATCGGGTACATTATAAATGCAATGGTTGTCAAATCGCGTAACCTCAATTGGGAAAAATATAGTTATTAATATAAATGCAAAATTAATTAAGTACGATACAATTAAATATATCATTAGAATGATAAATCCGTGCAAAACATGTTCCGCGTTCAAATACATATCTTTAATTCTACATACTACCGATTTATTGAAACAAGTAGCGGGCGACTGTGGACGAATTTGTACAAATCTGTCAAAATAAAACAAGCGTTTCAGTAAGTTCCCTATAAGGCTAACTTCACTTCACTAATTAGAATCTAATTTTGTGCTAAATATCGCGGAACAAAGTTTTATACCATGACAATCTTTCTGGATCTCTCTGTATAATCACATGTGGCACCACATCGATGCAAAGCGACATATGCTAATTTAAAGATAAACGTCATCTCAAATTTAATTATTCCTAGATTTTAAAAATAATTTTGTGTATACTTGATTAGTTGACTTCAAAGCCTACATTGCTGAATTTTAAATTGATTCCAACAATTCTATAAAACCACATGAAGAAAGCGTCAATCTTATGCAAGAATTGCTTAAAATCCAATATATCTAGGTCTGCTCTACAGTTTTGTTGATATATACTAAGATTACGAATATTTTGTACTTTTATGATTTTTGAAAAGTCCCTTTGTTTCTAAGATACAGGGCGATATTTTTGAAATTATTAATGTAGCAGAAATAAAAATATGGCGTACAACACTGGACCTACCGAGCATAAAAAAATTGTAAAAATGCGTTGTTATCTTTTAACAACATTCCGATTACAAAGAACCACTGTTTTACCCACTAACAATAGGCAAGTGCAGACATAGAAAAGTAAATCAGTTAAAACGTGGATTTCATTTCAATACGCTTCGTGATTGATCATTTTGTATGTGTCAAATTTGTTGAGACTGATTGACGTGTATTTTCTGTCTTTTAATACTTAAACTTTCGCTAGCGAAGTCCTTTATCGTGAATCGCTATACGAACGCCGAGATGACTGACATGCATTTCATTTATGGACTTGCTGATGGCGATTCATTAGAAGCTAGACGGTTGTACATCGAACGATTTCCAGACCGTAATGTTCCCGATAGAAAAACCTTCCAAAGTATTCGTCAACGTCTTCATGAAACAGGCAGATTGAAACGAAGTGAAGGACCAGGAAGGCGAATGACAGTAAGAACGGTAGAATTAGAAGAGAATGTGCTGGACATGATAGAGGAAGATCCAGGTACTTCTACTCGAAAAATTGCAAATACTTTGAATGTAAGTAATGGGACTGTTTGGAAAATTTTGGGGAGTATTTGTTGTACCCGTACCACATACAACGCGTTCAGGCACTTCTTCCTGCTGATTTTCCTCCACGGATTGCATTCTGTCAGTGGCCTTTGCACACATTGGTTCAAATCCTTCAACTACTGACGCTGATTCTTTTTACCGATGAAGCGAATTGAAGAAATGCAATAAAGAGTTTTCACAATAACCATGTGTGGGCTGAAGAAAATCCACATGATGTACTTGAAAATCGTTTTCAACATCAGTTCTCGTTGAACGTTTGGTTAGGAATTGTGGGTGATTGGCTAATTGGACCGGTATTTCTACCAGGAAGACTTATCGGCGATGTGTATCGAAACTTTTCAGAACAAACACTACCTCTGTTTCTGGAGGATGTACCTACCATTGTCAACAAGAAATGCAATGTGGTTTATGCACGATGGTCCACAAGCGTATTTTAGTGTGGTTGCTCGTGAGTTTTTAACAGCAACATACGGATATCGTTGGATTGGTCGAGGTGGACCTCACTTATGGCCTGCTCGATCCCCGAACTTAAACCCCCTGGATTATTTCCTATGGGGCCACCTAAAGATATTAGTTTATTCTACTCCAGTGGAAAATGTGGAAGATTTAAGAAATCGGATAATTGCTGGATGTAACTCAATAAGAAACGATGGATTCTTGCATCATAGCTGGAGGTAGTCATTTTCAACAGTTCTTGTAGATTAAGAAACTTTAAATGTAATTTTTGGTAATAAAATGTTGGTTTTGTCGAAATTTTTTCTCGCCCTGTATCTTCGAAACAAAAGGGCTTTTCAAAAATCATCAAAGGACAAAATATTCTTAGAATATTTCATGGAATAACCCCTTGAATTTTTGCCGTATGTTTAATAAACACCCTGTATATTAAATTGATGAAGAAACGGGATGATTTGAATTCGTTTTTCTTTGATCTCGTAACGGAAGTAAAACAACGAATGCCTATGGGGCCTAATTTATGGGGTTTACACATTTTGCTCCGAAATATATCAAACTGTGACCTTGGACATAAGTAGGAAAGTATATTTTATCTATGGTTGTGGGGGTGGGGGGGATGTGTAGAAACGATGAAAAATAGTTTCTTCATGTTGTAAGTTTACTCCATGCGGACGAATGGCTGGATTCCAATATTCTCTAAATCTGGGAAATGCTGAACTAAACACTGTATAAACAGGTTGATGTCTGTTTGGGTATCTGCTACGGTATTATACCAGCAGCTTCTCTTGCGCTTCCATTAGAGTATCCATAAACAAAAATGATATATATGTATTCCTCAGTCAAAATGTATGCATTTCTGAAATATACAAGGTGTCCGAAGTGTTATGTTCAAATTTTGGGAGCGTAAACTAGACTTAATTCTAAGAAGAAGAAACGCAAAAATTGTAGGTCGATTGTTATTTGTTTCAAAGTTATAGGCGTTCCACTATTGATAATGTGCAAATGTCATTTGTGTTGTTCTGTTATTTGTGTTGGCCATTTTTATTCATTTATTGGAGCGTATTCAGCAAGCTGGCGAACAAATACGACAAAACAGGCGTGAAATACGAATGACTATTGCATCTGTAGGCTCAAGGGCACAAGCTTGGTTCAGAGGTAAACATTTTGAAAATATTATTAATTGAATTTTTTATTGGCTTGATGAAGTTTTTTTTTTCATATTTGCTGTTAAAAAATTAAAAAGGCCTATTTCTGAAAAAATAACAATCGACCTACAACTTTTGCTTTTTTTCCTTTTCTTAATAGCCCCCTGTATATTAAAATTTTTACAAATATATCAAATTATAATGCATAAAATTAGAAAGGTTTCTGATATCGCCAAAACTTTCAGTTTTGGAACCTTTAAACATTTAATTGGGCAACTTTCCTTCATTTAATGACGTTTTTTTATACCTACAACTACTAATCGTGTCATAAATTTTTTTTAGACTGTACTTAACACGGATTTGTAGATAAAACAATATAATTGCTTTCACTCATTTGTCCCAATTTTTAAAACATCTTATACACGATTTTTTCCCTGTGATTTTTTTTTTCTGTCTTTTGGTATATATAATATTTAGACACTCCGTTCCGAAAGAATGTTTCGTTCACCATCATATTACGGGGGTTTTTTCGTATATCTATTACTCTGCATTTTTTTCGCTTGTGCTTTGTCTTTTTTGACGTTTAAACGTTGTTCTGACACCGTTATTGTTGTAAAAATGTATTATTCGATTAACTATTATTATTATTCTTAGAGATATGATAGATGCTTTTAAATTTTTTTTTTGTTTGGGAAAATGGTATTTACTTAACCTTGTATACGTTTTGTTTTTTTAAATTTTTTTTATTATTGAATATCGGCTGTCTTATCGATTTTATTATGCCAAAGTATTTTTTTTGTTTATTATTTTACTGTAAATATATACTATACATATATATTATTACAGCTTTTCACTTCACCTCTGATGTGTATTTTTCAATTTTTTCATATACGCTTTTTTGTGAAACAGTTACGTCGATATGATTCAATATCGAACACTCTTGTTATTTTGATCACGTTGGGATTGTTAAATGTCACGATCAGAAGTTTAAGAGGGAAGTACATAAGATTTCGTAGAATGCTATTAAGATATTTACAGAAGTTAGTAGAGGGAAATGAAATATATTCAGAACAATATCGAGCGTGAAATTTCATCATTCAAATTTAAACGATGTTTCTCTGTGTGTATATCATTTTGAGAAAATCACGTTATTAAAACGTAGGATGCTAAGTAATTTTAACAGTATTTGTAATTCTTCGCAAAAGTATTTCGTCAGAATCTGTTTTTTTCTTGTATATACTTTGTGCTTAATTCGTCCCATAAAAACGGTTGTTTAACTTTGTTTTTGATACGTACAGTCTTTTGTAAAATAATAGCAGTGATGGAAAAGTTCCTGTATTATTGAAAGACATTTTTGTAATGTTGTAACGACAGGGTAGCTCTTGGTAGAAACCCTCTTAATCAATATTGAAATACACCTACACTGCCGGCCATAATTATTTTCCCGCCCAAAAAATACGAATAAATAAAGGAAGTGTTAACTGAAAAAGAAATACTTTTACAATTAATAAAATACTTTTAAAACAAAGAAATTATAAAATTTATTTGACATAAAAAACATTAAATCTTCGGCACACACTTTTTTTGTATCAATTTCGTCAGAGTAACAGATTCCATTTTAAGCCGGACTTCTTGCAGTTGTTTCCACAACGATTCCTTGGAAGTTGGAGGATTTATTTTCATCTGCCTATCGAGTTCCTTCTACAAAAGCTCTATGGGTTTAGAATCTGGGTTTTGAGGAGGGTATTTCATTATTTTGATATCGCTTTCGCGTTCCACCGATTCTAAATATTTGCGGCACAGTTTAGAAGTGTGTTTCGGTTCATTATCATGTTGAAATATAAAGTAGTCACCGATCATTCTCATTTCAGATGTTCTAGTAGCTAGCACCCTATCCGAAAATGTTTCGCTGTAACACTGCAGGGCCCTTTCATAGTTTCTACTGCCATGCAAAGTGTGTCTCAAGCATGTCACAATAACAACTATAAAACACATAAGCAACACAAAAGAAAAAAAAAATCAAAAAAGAACAAAAACAATTGTTCCATTAATGATTTTCAATTGATCGCAATGCTGAACACGATTTTAAAGGGGTTTTCTGTTATTGCAAAAAGCGTTTTTTTTTATGTATTTTATATTTTAAATTTTTCATCTCAAAATCTATCAAATCTTTTTTGTCTCTCATTTTGGGGCCTTAGTGTTATAAAGTAATTTATTTGAAAGCCACTCTCTATCGATTTGTGAAAAAATATACAGGGTGTTTAAAAAAAAAGGGGGAATTTAACCAAACGCTGAAATACGACGCGAAATTTTTTTTTAGCTTACAGCAGAGGTTCCCTAAGGTGCCCGCGGCCCCGTAAAGTGTAAACAGAGGACTGATTTTCATTTTCGACTATCTCAATAGTTGCTTTAATAGTGAAGTTATTACGTTTCAATTGTCCAATATAAATTTCATCTATCTCTTTTGTTTTTCAAAAGGGCTATAGTACTATGAGGATGTTTTACGCAGAGTTTCATTTCCTATATCTAATAATTGACAAATATATTGGGTGTTTAATTAAAAAACATAAACAATTCAAATTAGCGCTGAAATGCGTTGCGCAATTACTTTTTTTTAACGCCATTGTAATCATCGAAAACATCACTACATCCTTGCTAATTGAACCAACATTGTAGCTACAATAATAACAAAGTGCAAGAGTAACCCGAAAACTTTTAACAACCTGTTAATAAATCCACCCGGGTTTAAAAAACCTCGTTGAGTGGACCTTCTTCTCTGTTTAACAGATTTGCATTTTTTTTATATAAATACGCTCTTAATTAACTTTAAGTTTCCTAATTTAATGTTGTACCCGATTACATTTATATGATGCGCTACACGATTGGATTCTTCCGTGGCGGTAATGGGCTGTATACCCCAAAAAGAGGTTTTCTAAAAAAATTTTGATTTCCCGGGCCTTTAGACAATTACAAATTTAAAATTCGGGAACTTTCGACATTTATTAATGCACAAAATATATATTTTTTTAAATTTTAACGAGGGATTTGCTCGAAGATGTGCTTTGGTTTTTTTGATTACATCCTTCTATCTTAAAAGTTCCAATTCCGGGAGCTTTCTAAACTCGGATCAATCATTAGATAAGTTTTTTAATTAGAATCAAGCTTTTTATTAGGTATTTCGCTTTTAATAAACTATTTCCTTCTAGTTTGGGATTAGTTTCAGGTTATAATGAACAGTTTTCCTATTTAAACAATCAGCATTCACTATCTAAAACAAAACAATATAGAGCTTTTTCTAAAACTGCACCAAACTAAATATTTCCAAGAACTTCAATAGAAAAAAATTCTTTACGATGTGTTTTTTTATCGATTAAACATTATTCTGACACAATTTTATGTAATTAAAACAATGTTTCGTACGAGTCTTCCCTCTTTTAAATACTGGTGGCGAAGTAACAGATTATCGTGTTCTTGTATAATATTTGCCGAATTACATTCATCGTCAAAGAAAACAAGATAGATGCGATAAAAACGCTTGTCGCACTGCAATAAGCCTTCGGAATGTGAGACGATGGGTACGCGTCGCACGCATTAACTGCCACTACCATATGCCGTCTATCATTGCATACCTCGGAAGTCTGATACTACTTGCTAATTTAAGGTCGATTCTCCCTTGCGCTACATTCAGCTCGGCGACGTGACGCGACACAACGATGCAAAGTGTTGCTAGATAAATATTTCATTGTTTTAAATGAATACGTTCAAACTCGCGCTGCACTACATGTTACGATGGGTCCCTCCGCCTCGCGGCAACGTTCGATATTGTTTCAGGACCGTTCTTTTATGGTGTATCGTACTGCGTGGCCTATTTTCAAAAATATGTGCTATAGACGACGAGAAGGTAGAGCAATTGATCATCCTTGTGGCTAAATGCGAACCTGTGCTAAAAATAACAGTGACCACAAATAATAATAATAATAATAATATAACACAACGTGTCCACCTAATGCGTGGACGGACGATAATTCGTTTCCTGAGCAATTTAGAGAAAAGGTGTTCAAATAAAAAATCTTTAGAGACAAACGCTCCACAAAACAAAACTAAATCCAAGTATACAGGATGTTCAGTTTTCGCCGCACACGATAGAAGTTTGTTTTTTTTATGGAGCATCCAGTACATTATTTTGATGTTAGATACCTCCCTTCAATTCATGGCAATCTTCATCAATACTTCCTATATCTATCTATCTTAGTTTCTGAGATAATTGACATACTTTGAGATATTTGCGAAATGTCGCTGTTTCTTTAACGTCTGCTACCTTAAACCCCTTATACCGTTACCTCCGAAACTAGAAGGCCTCTGCGCTCTTCGATGACATCACGCTCGATGGATCGCCATGCACGATATTAGCCTAAGCGATAAATGAATCGTTTTTTGAGTTTCTTTTTTAAGTTTCGAAGGGCTTCCGGTTTAAAGAGGATGCCAGTGGTCAATTGAGCCTTTCTTCGCATCCCATTCCATTTTATTTTGGCAAAATGAAGTTACAAAGCAAAAACCAAACACGTAACCGAGCACTGTTTTCGAGAAAGATGTATTTGTGGTGGATATTTAATCGACTAATTATTACTATTTGCAATTGTACATGTACTTAGACAAAACTAAGGTTGAAATGATACAGTAATTGCAATTTTATTCGGAATTTTGTTCAATTTCATGAGAAAATTTACGGACATGCTATTTAACCAGAGTCTTTAATTTCCTATTATGTGGCGTTTTACCTAATCTATCATTACTAGATAGATGGCGCTAGTTTTATTGCATTCACCTGTTTTGCAGTTAATACTAACCTTAAAAAGACAGCTGTTAAAATTTCATGATATTCTATTCATTAGTTTGTGAGTTATTGTGCTAAGAGTGACGCTACTTTTGTTATTTCCAAAACAATGGATCAAAAACAATTTCGTGTTTTAATTTTACACTGCTTCTTGATGGGAAAAAATACCGTTCAAGCGAAGCAATGGCTTGAAAGGTGTTATGGGGACTCCGCTCCATCAGAAACAACAATAAAACGTTGGTTTGCTGACTTCAAACGTGGTCGTAGAGACACCGATGATGCAGAACGCAGTGGACGTCCAAATGAGGCGGTAACACCAGAAAACATCAAAAAATCCACAAAATCGTTTTGAATGATCGAAAAGCGAAGTTGCGTGAGTTAGCTGACATCGTAAAGATATCAAAAGAACGTGTTGGCTTTATATTGCATGAGCATTTGACTATGAGAAAGCTCTGTTCAAAATGGGTGCCGCGTTTGCTCAGTGTTGACCAAAAACAAGAACGTGTTGATGCTTCTGAGCAGTGTTTGACCATGTTTAAACGTAACAAACCGGAATTTTTGCGTCGATATGTGACAACGGATGAAACATGGATCCATCACTTCACTCTGGAATTAAAACGATCGTCATCTGAGTGGACAACAACTGGTGAACCTCGTCCAAAGCGCCCGAAAGCACAACAATCGGCTGGAAAGGTTACGGCCTCGGTATTTTGGGATGTGCGTGGTGTAATATTCATCGACTATCTTGAGAAGGGAAATACCATCAACAGTGAATATTATATAGCGTTACTGGAGCGTCTGAAGGCCGAAATTGCAAAGCAACGTCCGCATATGGCGAAGAAAAAATTTGTTTCATCAAGACAACGCACCGTGTCACAAGTCAATCAAAACAATGGCAAAACTACATGAATTGAACGTCGAATTGCTCCCCCATCCACCGTATTCGCCAGATTTGGCTCCCAGCGACTACTGGCTGTTCGCAGACCTAAAAAAATGCTCGCCGGTAAGAAATTTCGCTCGAATGAAGAGGTTATCGCTGAAACTGAGGCATATTTTGAGGCAAAAGATAAATCGTTTTACAAAAGTGGTATTGAAATGTTAGAGCGGCGCTGGAATGATTGCGTTGTTCTTGATGGAAATTACGTTGATGAATAAAGCTAATTTTGAACAAAAAAAACGTGTTTTCTTTGTCAGGCCCGGGACTTTTCAGCCCATGTGTTAATGTGTCGTTCTTCAATAAATTAGATATGAAGCTACGCGAATAAGCTTTTTGCTAAAATTCCACAGAGCGCTGCAACGAAATACTATAAACTTTTGTTTTTTTATTGATATTCATTATGAATAAATTAAAAAATTTAATTTAGGCTTAGAATTTCACGTCTCTCGGGAGTATTTTAAGAAATTCGTCCAGAAAGTTTTTGCATTAATGGTTCCTATTTAACTAAATTGCAAAATTTTCAACTTTGCCACTGAGAATATTTAGTGTGCTGTGCTAAATAATTTTCTTCCTTTTATGTTGAATTCTAATTAACATTTGTCTACTTATTTTTGTTATTTATTATTTACACATGCTGGTTAACTTTCTAGATAATGTATGTAGTAGAGTAGATGAGATTGTACCAAAAAATATAACGTTTACACATTTGCTTTAACAAATATCTTTAGCGAAACAACAATCTGTAGAATTTCGTCACAGCACGATACGTTTTTAAACGAAAAGCTAAAAATAGTAATATACAGGGTGCTCCGTTTAAAAAGCCAAACTTGTATCGTGTGCAGCGGAAACTGAACGCGCTGTATATTTGAGTATAATTTTATGTTGTGCGGCATTTGCCTCTAAATATTTTTATTAGAAAACTTTTTCCCTAAATTGCTCAGGAAAGAAATTATCTTCCGTCCACGAACTAGGTGGATACGCTGTATATATGTATTTACAATAATAAAAATTACAAAAATTGTCATATTGTAAATATGTGTCAGTAGATATAAAAAGAGAATGTATATATATGTAAGTATAAATAAAACAAAAGAAAGTGTAGGTATATAATACGAGAGCACAGTAACATACAAAACAAAAAAACATGTTAAAAGGTGCTTCATAATTTAATTTAATTTGAACCAATTCTCGGTTGTGTAATATATTTTTTAAATTAGTTGTGCGACATGTGTGTGGTAATGACAACAGAACATTTAAATAACAATCACCTACCGTGATACTACAATTCCCCGAGTGATTATTTAATTAATCTATCCAATTAAGCCATAGCATTGAGCTAATAATTTATCTTCTATTAATTATTATTTATTACAAACCATAATGGAGCAGACTATAAAATTTCATCGTTAAAAATAAAACAGAAAACAGAATTTTGATCTCAATATATCGTTTCATATTTTCATAAAAGAATTAGCTACAAAAGATTAATTAAGGAATACAATTAAAAATAAATGCTATCTATCCTCAAGGGTTTTTATCACTGTCACCTGGAATTAATTGATGAATGTGTTTCGAATTCGTTACACTAACTCAGAGTCCAAGAAAGAAATACCACAGCAGCACATTTTTTAACGATAGCCCCGTTTTTTTTTTTTACAAGAACTCAGCTTCGGGGTACCCACATTCTTTCATATTTAAGAATTATTGAACACGAACAAACGGAATGACTTTACATGGAAATGTATGTCGGACTATTGTCTGGAATTATTTTCATCCACTCACTTCGTGACTTGGTCATTATTTTTAATTGAATGTCTATTAGGTTTCGAAAAGAAAGCTTCCTTTAGAGACGAATCATGTCCTTCGCGTCCGATATTGTCTGGTGGATATTATAAACGTGCGTCTTTGGCCGGTAATAACGTCACAATTAAATTCGTGAGAGTGCTTGATGTAAAAGAAATTAAAAGTTTAAAAAAGACAATTGGATCATTTGAAGCACAGAAACCAATTAAAACAACTGTGAAACAAAAGTAATTCGCCAATTAGAACTTTCGACTTTAGTTTCTTTTAACATTTAAAAATTCTGCATTTAAAATCATTAAGATTATTTAACTACGAGCGCCCCGGCCACATTTGTGAGAGTGGACGTTTTTTCCACGACTTTCTCGATTTTGCAGCGGCTTATATAGCCGAGACCCTATTCTTGGCGCAGGTTCCGCTCTTTCCCTCCGGGGTTTTACCACATGGAATTGAAAAGTCCCTGGAGTATAGACTTCCCAGTAATTAGGATTTTTTTTGTCGCGACAAATTTTCGCCCAAGTTTGAGGACCAAAAGCAAGAGGACTGGTTGACTGTTCTTGTTAAAATTTGGAAGTTTGGAACACTGATAACTACTAAGCAAGCACAGCAATTTCCAGGCGAATATCTCTCCCACTTACAGAATAACAGCTTGACAAAAATGAGGTCCGTGAGCATCTGCGACATTTTTACCAGTCATCACTTAAGAGGCTCTGGCAGGTCCTTGTGCATATCAGGAGATAAGAATTTGCAGTCGGTTGCGGAACCTACTCACAAAATTTGAAAAAATCCTGAGATGAGTCGGGCGTGGGGCTTGATCAATTGATGTGATTTAACCCTTCTGAAAACGAGTCGTGTTTTTTTTAACTTTATATTCCAGTCATCTTTAGTTCTACAGAACTGGACGATTCCGGTACATATCAATTAAGTTTAAGACATTTGAATTGTGTTAAATCAGAAACACATTTGAAATTTACAAATTCTCGTCTGTGAAATGTCGATATTCTCTTGCAAAGTTGAGACGAGCAAATTTAATTTTTTTCTGTTAAACGCGGCTTTTTTACAGGTCTTCCGTCCATTAGGCGATTTTCGCGCAATCGGCGCCTGACAGTTCTGCTGGAAATCTCTATTCCTCTCTCTTGTAAATTTTAATTGTAGCAAATCTATTGCTCAAAGCTTGATGAACAATTTCGCGGTCAGATCTCTTCGAAGTTTTTCTTCTCCGACCGCACTTGCCCGATACAACTTCTATACAGTTATGACGAAATATTTTAAAAAATATCGATGCATTCTCTAAACTGTGAACTCGCTAAATGTAAGTTGATAACTGAAATATTTATATATACACGTACTTTTTACTCTTCTAAATATCATTTTCTCTGGTATTTTTATTTATTGATGCAATAATCTAGTCCCCCTATAAACGATCGGATTCAAAGCAAAAGAATATCACTATAATAGGATGGGAATTTCCAGGTAAAAGGGTTGATTTATGACATGTTTCAAGTAATATGGCCAGAGACTGCATGTGAAAAAAAAAATAAATTAGCACCTTTTTTAACAACAAAGATATTGTACTGGAACAGGTGAATCACCCGGTATACGTATTTCTAAAGGATTTATTACAACTTGGCAATAAAGAACATTGACATAGACCTCCGTAATCCCTCACCAACAAAACCTTTCAAACTTCTACACAACAACAAAAGATTCTCTTCCATACATCATTCCTTCATTGATAAGGTTTCAAATGATCTAAATTTTCCCTCGGTCCCTTTGCAGCTTCTATAGCATATAGATGTTCATACTTGCATATAATCATAACATTGATCCTTAACGCTAGCGGAAAGACGTTCATTCCGTATTAAGAACTGCGCACAAAACTACTTGTTGTCATGCTTTCGACGACATAATTTAGTAATTATTCGCTTGATTGATGATACCCTATTATAACGAAATATTTATCTCCAAAGCCCGTATTTTTGTATCAACTAATAGCGTATAATAGGGGCATTGTTTTGAAAGTAGCGGACCGAGTGGTGGGCTATTTTGAAACGTATTGTTTTGAAGCTGAAATATGAGATAATGCAAACGCTGAATGTAATTTATGTAACGCATACTGTTGTATTAAATCGATTTATCTTCGTCTATTCATTTTGAAGATCATTCTTTGTATTCTATTAATTATATGTTCAATAAGCAGACCTAGCTTCAATTATGGAGATTTAATTTAGATGATAATTATCATTACTGTATTCTAACTGTATAACAAAGCGGTTCTCAAACCTTTTTTGGTCATGCAACCCTTTGAAGCACTTCCTTCGTTTCGCGGAACACAAATTTCCACTAACTACTATAAAAGTTGTTTCTAATACAGGGTGCGGCACAAATAACTGACATATTTCAAGGGTAAACACAATCCAGACAAAGTATATAAAAAAATTTGTTATTCTCATCTGAAAGTACATAAAATGCCATTGCAATTGCAGTGGTTTATTCGTAGAGCAACGCAACTGCGCTGAAAGCCAGTGGCGGACGCATAAAGTTTCCACAAAATAAATTAAATGTGATACGTGCTCAAACACTTACCGTTTAGAGTCCTCCGTGAAATCACAAAGTGGATAATGTCACAACATTAGATATGTTTCCAACGTTGTTTTTCGGCAAAATCAGGTGCGGCGTGAAGAAAAAGTGTTTTTGTATGCCGAAAACGAACGTTCTACATATAGTGACGTTATATTAGCGTAAGTAAAATAATCTTTCAAATAGCCCAACGGTTCCGTTGACGCACCTTCACAAATTTGTCTTAATGTGCAAAATCGAGTCTTTATCTAAGACACTTTCAAACCTTTCTAAAATACAAACATTTCTTGCGTCTTCTATCGCGCATAACATTGCGTGAACATGTTGCAGTATTGCAAAGATTCCACTAACGACACCGAAGAATTTTGTATTTTTCTATCGCATCCGCTAGTCCGTAATTGTTCTGAAAAATTTTGAAATCTGTTTTAACCCATTTTATCCTGAAATTTCAAGCGGCTTACATGACAGCCGCAGCTTCCTTTGGGTCGAATTCTAAAATCGTTCTTTATCTTCTCAAAATATTTAAAATAATAAAATGCAGCCTCTAACCACAACGAGTAAGAATAGGTTGTGGTGGTGCAGGAATACCGGGGCATAGTCTATGGAATTCCCGAATACGTTTTGGGGATTTTACAAACAGAGCTTTTGTATGTGCTATTAGAGCGTCTACCTCGGGATAACAACACATAAACACACAGTAGGCAGTAGACAATAACGTTTGATTAATTACAATTACGAACTCTAAAAATGATCTATAAAATTTAAAATATTGTTAGAGAATCTAAATAAACTAATAATTTAAACAAATTGCACATTATCGAACAATATGTACAACCTGGGCTTTTGTGAAAAATTAGAAATATAAATAAAGGCGAGAAGAAAGAAAGTAAGGTCTTGCCTCACAAAATTCTGTTTTCAATTAATGCAGGCGACCGGTTTCGAACAAGATGTACATCCTCAGTATTCTTTTTAATTTGTAGTACTTGTCCCCTTTTACAATTTTATTGAATGACTAATTATATAGGCTTCCTCACGAGGAACTGCATCGATCGATAGTTGTTTCATCAAACAAACCTCAAAATTGAATTAGGAATTCAAAAATGTAGTTTGTTAAAAAGGTGGTACCGGCAGTGGCGCACCGTATAAAAGTAGGTACGTAATATACGTAATATTAATGAAAAATAATATTGTTACCTTTTCCTGTCGTCTTGATGTCTACTGTGGCAATTGCAACATCAGCAACGCTTCCATTGTCGATTCATTCAGCCGTCGACGGTGTTGTGAATACGTTGTCGTATACTTCGAAAATAATCGTTCGACATCCAGTGAAGTAAGATTTGCAAATGTCGGGTATTCCTTTTCCTCATCTGAACTCTTGATTTTCAGTTATAGACCGAACCTTTTATAAATCGGGATTTTTCGTTAAAATTGCACCAAATTTTTGAGCAACATCGACCCCTATAGTGTTCGTCAAGTTTTCTAGAGCGGCTTGTAAGTTGTTTATGCAATTTAATGCGTCTCGTGCAGATATTTGCTCAGCCAAGCATTGCAGCTTCAGAATAGTTCATGGAAATTTCATCTGTTGTTGTTGAACGTCCGAATTGGAAAAAGTTGCTGACTATCTCGAACTGCAGAATCATTTGAATCAAGTTTTCAAGATGACATTTTTCACTTGTGAAAAATATTTCTGATAATTAAGATACTGCCTGGAGCCACGTTCCCCATCGCGTCAATACAGGCTGAGGTGGTGGTGGTAATTTCGGACACAATTGTTTGAATACACGGATGTGTTTGGGAGATTTGATGAACACTTTTTTGGTAGATGCTATTAACTTATCCACCATCGGATATTTCTTTCGAATGGTTTCTGCTACGAGGCACGTTATGTGAAGAAGAGTCGGAAAGCATATTTTCATCCTACCAACTCTCCAGCATTGTTGCGGCTCCGTCAGTAACGAACATTGTGACTTAGGTTCCTGTGATACAAAATTCTCTTAACGAATCTTTTATTATCTTGACAACGGTTTCTGCATTAGTTTTCTGAATCCTTTACTGGATAACAACAATGAAGCTGGTGGGCCATCACGTTTTAAAGGACGCGCTACAACATGGATGACGCTGTGTTTCTGAGCATCAGTTGTTTCATCCACACATAGGCTGATTTTCTTATTTCTCAACTCGTCTTTTATACATTCCTTTAGTGTACTTTGCACACGTGGCAAATTGTATCGTAATTGCATAGATCTTGGCAGCTCCCATGAGGGAAGGTACTTAGCCCAAAAAAGACGAAAATGTTCATTAGATACTAGGTGTTGTGGGATGTTGCACATACTTAACTTAAAAATAAAATCATATAAAAATTGCCAGTATGGAATACTGTTTCTTAAATTCAATACATGACGTTTACTTTTACAATGTTTTCTACATTCAAACCTATCGCGACTTAGCAATTCGCTATTGCGAACTTCTATATTCTAATCCAGGGAAATGCCTGAGATATTTATTCACATTCGAAGGGAACGTTACACCCTTTGGGCGTCCCATCTCCGCGTACTTATTTGGCGTGCAGCGTGCAACGTACTGTCACTTTGAACTTCTCTCGTCGTTTTATGAGATCGAATGAATCGATGAAAATTACCCCTACCCACGCCGCTAACGCTACACTACTGCCATCCGGTGCCACCTTTTTAACAAACTCTAGTAATAATATATAGGGTGTTCCATTTAAAATAACAAAGTTACTCTATCATATATCTCCTGTATAGCCTATGATCAGTGGAAATAGGTGCATTACCGACCTTGGTCTAAGAATTTTGTAAGTCGAGACCTTCTCCTCTTTCTTCTTACCTTTATCATGAGTAAAGGCGCAATTCCTCTGAAGCAACAATAAACGACTTGTAGCATGCGACATGTTTTCTAATGTCGCTTGTTTTTAGTGGACGGCTTCAGAGCGTGCTACAAATTCGACGGAAACCTGTCGCCCAGTATAGCATGCGCCTTGTTGATCTTTGTGGAGCATGCGGCAAAACCAATTCCATTAAAGTAGCACAGTAACGTTAGTCATGTCTTTAGGAACTGTAGCAGCAGCTGCATATTGGGTTGTAGCCTCCAGTAGAAAGAGAAGAAGAAAAAGAAAAAGAAAAGGGAGGTGGGAAAGAGAGTTATTTCGTAGAAGTCAAGAATCCTAGGAAGAGATTCTCAATAAATTGGTTGCTGATGAAACCTTATTTTAAAATTTTCGAGTAAGCAAAGAAGACCTTTATTTACCGAAAAAGGTCCAAGAAACTCAATAAATCATACGCAAACAATTTCGTGTTTTTTTTTTAATCCACCGCTTTTCTTCTTTTTTAATTCCTTTCTTTCGCGATGGGAGGCTGATCAGTCCGCGGCGCACTTACAGGTTTAGTATTTTGTTCCGGCGCGCTTTTTAACAGAAATCTTTCAATTTTCCTACGACTTTACGAAAACACAAAGCGACACACTGAAACAAAGCGGGGGCTCTTATGGAAGTGGGCGTCTTGAAACCGTTTACTTTTCTTCTGAGATGTTTACTCTTCGATTGTTATTTAGGAACTGAACTGGTTCGCCGAAGTGGTGCCGTATTTATACAAGCCACCCAACAACAGAACTTTCATAGAAACTTCGACATTGACAGTATGCTACATCTACCGAAAGTTCTATAAACTTCACGAAAGTTCAGCATTTCTGGAATATTTTATACTTCAAGTCTCCATATCTTTCACGAAAGTTCTGCAAGTTATGGGAACGATCTAGTCTAGATGTTCTAGAAAGTTCCATTAGCGTCGAAGCCGTTCCGAAATGTTCATTCTTGAATGTTCCAGACCGCTATGTCTGCCCGCGTTCGCAGGAGTGCTTCGCGGCGTCCCTATTTACTCTCTGGTGCCACTGGGCCGCATGTTATTACTGCCCGCGGCACTAAATAGGCCTAGTGCCAGGGCGTGTAGTCCGGGTCGGTTGGAGACTGTACGACGTCAGAACGCATTCGCGACATACATTAATGTGATCGTTTAACACTTCGGCTAATTGGAGAAGGCCATTAGCTAAACGGCTTGAGGTTCTTGTTAGTTTTGCTTATCATTTCGTTCTTCTGACGCTCGAGGAGATTTAAGTCGGTTGTTAAGGCTTGAACGTACAATTCTATATTGAATATCTTTGTTCTTGGACCAAACTGTAACATTAATGTGAGGTATATTATAAATTTTATGACCGACAATTTGCTTACTTTTCTATTAAGAGCTTCACAAAATATGTACATATGAAGTGCCGATACAGTAACTTGTATGACCTTTTTAATTGAAGCTATTAAAGGGGTTAAACTGTCATCTTTTCCGCAAAGGGTCAACCAAACGTCCACGAGAGCCGTAAAGACTTCACTACTCTCGATCGGCTGTATAACAGCGGTAGAACAGAATAATACGGCAGCTAGTTGAGTTATACGGTTAGCGTGACGCCATAGCTTCGATATATTCACGCGTTTCTTCGCGAAACGTCTAACCAACTCCAAACCATCCCTTAAACTCAACGTTTTTAACTGGAATTCGAAGAAGAAGGATTAATGAAGGAAAATAATTAAGCATCAAATACTTACTGTTGATAGAATCACAGACGTTTTTTTGTATTTAAAAAGCAAAGCAATGTAAACATCCAACATAAATCGTTTCTGGTCATCGGTGAGATTCATATTAACTTTTTGCGATTCCGCGAACTTACAGCACCTCATATAGCTGTGACTAAATTCAGCGCTAAATCTTCATGATGAGACTCGCACAGCTTTTCAGTCTCATTGAAACCAAATATCCGGACTCTCCCATAAAAAAATCAAATTCTGCAATCCAGAAAATTAATTGAGAAAGTGATTAGTGAAATTTTGCCGGAACAAGATTTAATTGAGGGGGACTTACCTTCTTTCTCAATAATTGGATCTGATGTATTCAACAACCCTATTCAATGTAGAATGCCCCATGGATCTTGAATCACCTTCAGAAGCTTTTTACAATGTAATGAAAATGAATTATTCAATTTGTATAATTCTTTTTTCGCAGTTATCAACTTCGAAAATAATTTATTACCATAAGTTTCTAAAGAAGGAGATTAACAATATAGAAGCAATATTTCACTTTGGAAATCTTTTGGAGTATAGAAAAGGCAACAATGAATAAAAATATTTAAGACCATTTAATTTGGACTAGTTCTAAAAAACTAGTTTAAACAGTGATAATAGCAATTGTTATCAAAGAATGTTATGTTCATTGCATTTCTTTCAGTTGAGTTATATCAAACCATGCAATAACAATTGTTCTCTAATCAATTCAAGTGTTGATATCTTCCTTATATAATGAAAGATTATGATGTTAAAAGCAGGCTCAAATAACACCGCTACTTAAAATCAATTTCCAAAGTGAAAAACTGTCTAGGTCAATTTAACTGTTTGTTTTTCAAGTTAGTGTAATTAAGTGCAAGCCCAGCCTGTATCTTTTTAAAATTGATTCTGCGAGAATACTAGGAGCGTTAGGAGCTAGCTACGCCAAATGTGCTAGTAGTTGGCTGCAACTACTAGCACATTTGGCCAGTTGCGGCGGGTGAGCACATAGCCGCACCTGGCGCAGGGTGCAACGGCCATACGGGTGTACCATTGGCAGGCCGCCCCTGGCAGTACGGCCGCGTGCCGGCCAGTTGCAGCGCATGCCTGCATAGGCATGGGTGCGCACAGCTCTAATTGGTAGTAGCCGTACAACAATGACAGAACGAGCCAGTCCTTTTGCTTTCAGGACTCAGTTAGCAATAATTCCATTCGGCGAGCTTAGTCCCTTTAGACAGTAAGTTGTTCCGTCCTTGAAGGAGCGGCTAGGGAAAATCTCTCTCTATCTCTGAATGTAATTCCGGTCGGCTTTATATGCAAAATATCGGAGTGACGTATGGGTTTCTTGTACACGACGTAGGGGGATAAGAGCAATTTGAAAATAGAATGGTACACAAGTTTACAGTTTTCGATCGGCGGATTATACACTGATAGTCCAAAAGTTATACATATATACCATAACGTTGAAAAATAAGTAATAAGAATAAAAATTAACAAAGGTGCAAAAATAATTTTAAGGATTGTCACAAAATTATTCAGACAATAATTTCAATATTTTCTTGTTCTTGAAAGTTAAATTTACAGGGACGAACTACGGTTCGTCATATGTTGAAGAATAAAAATTGATCATTCTAAACTGAAAGACTTGGAGGCATTCTTTATTTCTCAAGAAATAAGCGAAGTGTTGTCGTATGTAGAATCCGTAATTGTAAAAAAGGAATTTCTAAACAAGAAACAAAGAAAACTTGACCAATATTTCACATAAAAAATGTAAATGAAATTCAAATAAAATTTAAGATTTAATAAATTAATAAATCTACTTCAATGTGTATTATTTAATTAATTAACTATCTCCAGAAACAGTAGTCATTTCCAAAGGCAATAGCTTGAATACAGTCAGCTGGGAGTCGTTACATTTTTAACAAACGGAGGGCATACGCCTAATCACATTAAACAACGTCTAAACGGCGTTTATTCATATTCCACTGTAAAAAAGTGGGCAACATGTTTCCGTTTGGGGCAAGAATCCTTTGATGATGAGAAGCACCCCGGTTGGCCATTTGAACTGATAATGCCTCAAAACATTTCAATTATTGAAGAAATGGTATTAACAGATCGCCGTTTGAAAGTGAAGGAATTAGCATTGATGTCTAACATTTCTGAATATACATAGGTATTGTATTTTTAGGAATTATATGGCACTGCTAAGCATTGATATGACGTTGATGGACATTATACAGCGTTACTAGGCATTATGATGAATTGAATGGCATTACTAGGCATTGTTTGGAATTACTGCGGCACTGCTATGAAATAACCTAGCGCCTACATTCAAGCATTGTGGCATTTCAGTGTGTAAAAATTTTGCCGGTGAAATTTCTCTCCGCTGTAAAAACTTTTAGCAAAAGCTAGCAAAACATAAGAAGCAT
Source organism: Dynastes grantii (assembly GCA_029619325.2). Classification (NCBI taxonomy): domain Eukaryota; kingdom Metazoa; phylum Arthropoda; class Insecta; order Coleoptera; family Scarabaeidae; genus Dynastes; species Dynastes grantii. The sequence goes on from JAROYF020000064.1 coordinate 63,678, forward strand.
ATATCTCAAATACTAAATTAAATTTATTATAAATGCGTTTGCCATTTGCAAACATGTAATGAAATTGAAAAAATGCGGGTACCTAACCATGTTCCAACACAATTTATATACTACGAATTAGATACACCTCCTTTATATAATACTGCTCTTTTCACGCGGTCTTTTTCCTATAACATTGCTATTCTTTACAATTCTATCCCTCCGAACTTCAAATCCTTGTCGTTGCAGGATTTAAGCGTAAGTACAAGGAATATTTACTTCTTGGTCCGGCAATGATTTTATTCTCACTAGACGCGTGCGTTATTTTTGCTTTTTCTTTTCCCGGATGATTATTGGGGATGAGTGATCTTTCGGTGTTGCTTAGGCGCTCGGCATATTAGGACTATTGTATGTTTTCAGGTCTCTATATTGATTGGGGTTATACTTCATCGGATTGCGTTGCAGACATGACATGATTTTTGTATTACTGTCTATTTATACCGATGAACTTATGTGCTATAATGATATATATTCTGCACTTATGTCGATATTTTTTTTTACAGTTGACGGATCAGAAGGAAGAGCATCGCTAAGATGATTCTGATCCCTTTAAAGCAGAATTAATGTAAAGCTATTTAGCGTTTTTTGTATACTCCTGCATGATATTTTTTTTTCTTTTCTGCTTAATAAAACATATTATTATTATTATTATTATTATTATTATTATTATTATTATTATATGTATAGTGCCATGGTGTATTTGTTGGACCATATAGTTGATACGCAAGATATTCATTTTCAGCTTCTATATACTGTGTTAGTCGAAGGAGAATTGCTTGGTAGTATTATCCTCATATGAAAAGCCCGTTTTGTTTTTCTATCATCTCTGTGATATTTCAGCGAGTGACAAGGGTCGAAGCGATTCCGCCAGACTAAATCTACCCTCGCGTAAGGTAAACAAAACAGTGCGTTTTAGTATACATACATTCAACACCAATATGCACACTATGTGCACACACATATCTAAGCATGGTTTTTAAGGGGCATTGGTCCTTAAAGATTACTCTTAGCCGTTGAATGGTGAAAAATGTCGTTAAGTAGTAATGCTGCTGCGGTACCGTTGTCCAAGCAACATACCCGCATGGTACACGTGGGCAGGGCCCCGCTACTGACTATACATGACGCAAAATATAATCGCTTTTTAGAAAAGGTCGAGGGTGTGACTGAAAGACGAACAAGATAAGGCCGGCGGTAAACGAAAAAGGTGATCATTATTCCCTGAATATCACAAGAAGTAAATGTCAAAAATATCGAACAAGTGACAAGACATTAGAAAAGCAAAAATGCAAGCAGAAAATATGTTCATTTTAAAATAACTTCCGGTGTTAGTAGTGTTTAAATTTAATTTCAAGTTCAAATCTAATTCAAGTTCGGTCATTTGAAAGAACGCGTGACGCATTAGCATAAACAGAGCGCATAAACATCGTAGTATTAAGATTAGTTCTTTCTCTCAATAATTCGTCATTCATAAAAGTTATTTATGTCATCTCACTTTTGTGATTTAGGTTATTGATAAGATTGAATAAATAAATGAAGCCAAAAGTGCCTATTTGATTTACGTCCTTTTATACAACTATAAAACCTTGATTCCTGAACGGATATAAAGATTTAATGGTAACGGGAATACTTATTGGGCTCTTAGGTGTGTCTAATTCGCACGCCCACAACTGCATTCATCAACCTCTTCACCCATTCGCAAGTCTGCAATCACTATCCGAATAACGAATGCATGAATCTTCAAAACGTCAAGTTGCACATCGGATAGAGACTGTACCATAAAGCGGTTCGGCAACTCCGTTCTGTCCTCCATGAATATTGAAGGCCTTCGCTAGAAAATCAATACATTATTGCATGAAACGTGATTCCATCTTCGGTCTAGTTTCAAGTTCTAGTTTCACGAAGAAGTGCCTCGGATAGTGCGCGGAGCTGGAAGAGGGACGCCGTTTTACGCTATAGTTAGTACTTGCGCGACAAACAAGTCACGTATGGAAATAAATCGAAATTGATATTGTTATTTCAAATTGCCGGATTTTTGGCGAAATCAACATCATTTTCCGCTGCGAGTTCGGGAGCTGAGCTGGTGATCGCTTACGAAATGCTCAGTTTGAGGCGATTTTGCTGATGAGGGGTTGGTTTGAAGATTACGTACTGTGGAAATACAGCTATTGCACGTCTTCTTTAAGTGTTATATAAGCTTATTATGTAAAGTATCTGATGGTTATTGCAATAACAGAGCAAGATATAGAAGCTTTAATAATTTTGGTAGTATTGATAACCTAGAAACGTATTTCGGGCACTGGGTTGCCATTCTTGATAAAAATCACCAAGGAAGAGGTATTATACTTAAAATCTCTAACTAAACTTTGGAAAACGTCCTCTTCACCAGACCACCAGTAGAATAATATAATGTTATGGGGGATTTTGGAAGTTATTTAATTCTACTTATTTGGGCCAAGAGGATATTATGTATACATTTCGATTCTAAAGACCAATGACCACAGAAGCTATGAGACTTAACAAAAAACTTGCAAATTCGACGTCTACAATGTTGACCTTGAATTTTTGCTCATAAGAATGCAAGAAAATGTTTTTAATTGAACTGTAAAAGTGGGTAACACAAAAATTATGCATTTCAAAACATTTTACACAAAACAAGTTCCTACAAAATAGAAACAATTTCCTTATTCCCATACTACACCCAGCGACTCCCTCCTAAATATATATTTATACCACAGAGTTATATTTCTTTTTGAAAAATTTACAAACACCCTACTATAATCTCCATATCAGGGGTTGATTTCTATTCCAGCAATTTTTCAGCAAGCTCGCGGGATCTCGAGCGACCTAGCGCGAGAATGTTTAAAGCATTTAACATCTTTCCATTAACCCATTTCGACCTCCCCCACTTTTCCTTGAGGGGAAAACACATTTTGCATTTTAAATACTAACGAGATTCAGTTACCGTAATACAACGTCTTCTTAGGCTCTCTCGGTGGAACGGCGATGTTTCAGAAATACGGTTACGTAAACAAAAATGACGACGGTTAATTGCTCCTTATTCTTTCGATTGTTCTCTTTGTTTCCCGTTCTAGCCTACGCTTTGTTTGGAAATGGTTTTAATGAGAGCGGCAGAAATTAAAGGGATTCCACCAAAAGGAGACTTACACCTAGTTATTTATTTTTGTTTTTCTTTAACCACTAACATGCAGCATGTGTTAGTTTGAGTGTTATCCCATTTATGTTTAGAAAAAGGCAAGCACGTAAAATTAAGGTTATGTTAATTGTAATACGCCACATAGCCTGCAAACCCCAATGGCTCTGTCTAAACACAACAAGGTCACACTGGTGTGGGTGCCAGGGCACAGGGCATAGCCGGCAATGAAATTGCAGACCAGCTAGGGGGGGGAAAGGCAAAAAAAAATTATATAGGCCCTAAACCCGGGTCTAGGTATTCCAAGAGTGCAGTGCGTGGTGCAATTAATGAGTGGATTATAACACAACACCAAAAATTGGAAACATGCAGCTGGACAAAAGCACAGCAAACGGATGATGGAAACCGTCCAACATCTGACTGCTGACCTGCTTAAATTTAAACAAGATACAGGGGCAGCAACATGTCTTTTAAACAGGACATGGCTGTTTGAAGGCCACTTGCATAAGATGGGGATCTACAAAGATGAGCCCTTTTTAGACTTTGCAATGAGGGGGGGAAACACCCCTCATATTATTTTCGAAGGGCAGCGTTAGCCCGCAGATTCGCTATGCAAAGCACAATTGAGCTACCAATGGAGAAAGATTTACTGCATAGGCTTTTAAACCTGATTGCGGGAACTAACCTGTTCAAGTAAAACAATCCTAAAGAACGGAGTGGAATAAAACCCTTAGTTTTGGCACAGTCTTCCTATTCGGCGAAATAATGCTTTTTATGTATTAATTATTATTGATAGGTTTACGCAACCCGCCAATTTTGGACATCCTATTTTGCTACGATGGATTTCAAAAAAACTATATGGAGAAATTAAAATAGTGTAACAATATTTTAGGCCCCAGTGGCGGCTCATGGGAATGTTAAGGACCTCGTCAAATACGAAGTACACGATATCAACGGGAAAAACACGAGGGGGGCCTTTCTCTTACTCACATTTACATCACCACCAGCCGTCACTGGTTGGCCTACATGTGCGGCACCAGTGGTGTAAAAGGTTCGGGGCCCCCAGGCCAAGAATAACGGGGCCTCCTGATTTTTTTTTGAAAATTGTAAAATAATCAATTTCAAAAATGTGTAAACAAATAAAATAAAATTTTTAATTTTTATAAAAACATATACTTGCAAATCCTGTTTAATAATATAACAATAAACACAAAAATAGTAAACAAATTTATTTTCAATAAAAATATTACATTCCTAATAAAAACATTGTTTTATAAATATGTAATATCTGTAAAACCTAGTAAAAATTAAAATAAATAAATTTTTATTCTTAATAAATCCCAGATTAACTTTGCGGACTTTAGAAGGAAATTTTTACACAATTTTTTTAAAAATCTTTTTTTTTCGAATTCATGTTATGATAAAAGTTAAAGCTTTTGGGCCGATTTTGGTTCATGATTCTTTTTTGGTTTTTTATTACCGGCAGTTTTGAGAATGTTCTTTCTTTTCACAAACTCCGCAAGAAAATTAAATATATTCTAAATGCTTATAGCTACATTAGGATAGAGGTTTGACTTTAATACTTCTTTAACACTTTTTAATGTTTCTTGGCTGTTGCAATTTTTTAAGCTCTGTGTTCATTTATTGTCAATGTTCATGAAAATATATTATTTCGTTTTCTAATTCACTTTCCAAATCTAACGGATATTTTTTTAAGAGGCCGTTGAGCTGCAGATCGTTTGTCATTCAAATTTGTCTTTTCATCATCGAAAATAAACGAAAAATATACTTGCACTTCCTTATAACAACAAGATCTTCTTTTCATTTCAGAAATTATGCTATCACATATTATAACATATGTGTCAGCTATGGTCGCGCGCAGTGCCAAGCCATGGCGGACCAGTGGCATACTGGTGGCATTTATTTGCACATTGCATGATTTGCTTTAGGTAAACGATCAGCCATATTTATAGATTTAACATTTACACGTTCAGATCGTTTCTTGCGTTCCTTGGGTTCCTTGGTAAATGTAATATTTTCTAATGTTGTATAAGCGGCAAAAACCTTTTTTTGGATAAAAATGTGTAAAAAAAGGGCCCGTCCTGCATAGGGAAAAATTTCCCAAAAATGTATACTAGGGGTTGGAGTTATACCTTGTAAAACAAGATATTTATTTTCAACAGCTACACATTGGACCGGTGAAACTATAACTGTAAGCAAAAATCCCAGGCTTAAAAAAGATGCTATTCCCAAACCCAAATTTCCCTTTAAATGTCCAAATTGTTCAAATAGTTTTATATTCTTCCATCATATTTAATAAAATTATCTTTGAACACAAAGAGATGTTTTTAAATGTGTATAATAAACGTTCTGTTTTGATATAATATATTTTAAATGATATCACCGAATATAGCCATTTGGATTCTGATATATGTAAATAATAATTAGTCGATTAAATATCAACCACAAATCTTTCAAAAAACAGTGTCGGTTACGTTTTGGTTTTTTGCTTTGAAAGGCTCAGTTGAGGGATTGGCACCCTTTCTTTAAAACCTGAAAAAAAACGATTAAAAATGGTGCCGTAATATTGTTTTTGGGAAAACATTCAGGAAATTTTTTTACCAGCGTTTTTTTCCGAGGTGACTCGCATATATTGTGACCAATTTTGAATTTAGGAAGTTCCATCACCAAAACCATCACCGGCAGAAAAAAAAGACGATAAATTCGTCAGCGAAATGCTAGTTGGACGTGGCTCCTGCTACTTTCCATGTTAGCTTTCCTCTGTAGAGATATATACCCTTGTACACATACCAAAACCAACTCCCACCAACGCTGATTCGTATATCTATAGAATAAGGAAAATTCTCAATGTATTCGCGGGAAAATTTCCCATGAGGTCCCGGGAATATCGGTTTTCCTGGTAAACACATCTACACACACACGTTTCCGGTAGACGAGGCAGGCGGCGGTTTCCCATCGTCATGGGAATTTCATTAGACTCGTTGGCTGCCGTATAGCTCGGATTTTTTTGTTGAGGAAAAGGGAACGCCTGGCGCAGAAAGCAAAAAAATGAAAGAAAAAGGAAGGGGAGAGGTACGGCACGATCAGAAAAAAAAAAACCTATTCGATAAATAAAATTGTAAATAAAATTTCCCGACCATCTCTACAAGGAGAAAGTGATTGTTTTGATACAAAGCGGCGGTTCGGTCTGGGGGGCCCTTTGAAAGAGGCGCTTGATTATTTTCATGTAAAATAAAATTCCTTTCCCGGTTGCAGTTAAAAAAGTTTTGATTAAACCTATTCGCGTTCTTTGGGGGGAGAATTACGTTAGGAAAATGTGTTTGTATGAAATCTGTTTTTTTTTTCTTTGTTTTACCCAAAAAAAAGGCTAAAAGCCATATTGATTCATTGCATATGCACACAGAATATGTTGCTGGAGTCATGTTGAGTAAAAAGAAAGTTCGATGTTAAAAGAAGAAAAAGAAATATTGAAATTTACTATAAAAGGAAAGGTATCAAAAGGATTTTCCTTTATATTCTAGCGTTTTCCTAAAGTTTTGAATCTGAAATTTTGAAAAGCATTGTAGTTTACTAGAGTTTGGTCCTTCTTTTCTGTTACCAAATATTGTTAAAGCTTCTATAGAATTATCAAGCTAAAACCGTGTTAAGGGTACTCAGTTGACGACACTAAGACACGGAACTATTTCGCAGCGGAAGAAACAGTTGAGGTGAAGGTATTTGCACGTATAATGCCTTTGTGTTCACATATAAAACAAAAAAATACACTATACATATATATATGCTCTTAATGTATATTATATATAGGTATATACGTATATACAGGCTGTCCCAGAACTTGACGTCAACCTCCCGTGAAGGCTTTAAATTTTAAAACTAAAGTAAGATTTACGTAATTTCCCCGGGGGACCGTATATCAGGGAAAAAAAAAAAATATAATACATAAGTTACTGAAGAGGTTGTAATTTTAATTGTGCCTAAAAGCGTCAGAAGGCAGCATAATTAAATTTATATATTACACGCGATGATGATAATGATATTCATACCTAACGTACACATACATGTGTAAGATAGCGGTTATATACTTTCGTGGGTTTTCGCATATTTTTTAGCTCAATATTAACGAATATATCGAAAAAAAATAAAGTTAAAACAGATAACACTTGCGCAATGCACATAATAAAATTTAATTAATTAAAACATAAATTGTACAGCACGTCTCGCTTAGTCAGAGGGAAAACAGCATAGAGGGCATACGGGCCACGGCGCGCTGCGCACCCGCGGGCGTACGGAATTTATGACCAGACTAGGTAGCCTTCTTCAGTGACTAATGGAGATGTGTACAACAGAAACTTATTTTATTGTTTTGATAACTTTGCACTATCGAATTTTGGCCTGAGGATGTGCATTTCGTACGAAACCGCTCACCTGTTTTAATAATTCATTAAACAGAATATTGTGAGACAAGACATTCTTTTCTTTTTTCTCACCTTTATTGTGAGTAACTCATACAGAGTATTTAAATATTTCATATTTACTTGCATTTGAATTTATTATTCGCGTGCTAAGATCTATAAGACTAACTACAATTTATAGGTTGTACGAATAAAATTAAACCGTACAACTCAAACAAGTTTGCTTCGAGAATAATCGAATCTTGCTTCGTTACGTGGTTTGTTACGTTTAAATTATCAAAAGATGTGTACGTGCTTACGTTTGCAACATCATTTACGCAATTGCTGCTCTCTTAAGTGTCTACAAACGTAATACACTCATTTCATTTGCGTTCGCGGAAAATTTGCACGTCATTTGTTCATAAACTTTGTCATGCGGGCACTGGCTGACTTTATTGTCACGGCCGGCACGCCAGCGCCACCGCCCACGGCACTGCGACGTCGATGCACGTGCGAAGCAACCTAATTGCTTCTTCCAACACCAAACTTTTCAACCAACTTTCTGGCACTGGTACTGAACTTTTCACTTTCTACAAAAAATCAATTTTGTCTTTAAGAGACAAACTTTTCCTTTTTGCGAATGATCGTTACAAAAGCACAAATTACACAACATAACCACAAATTTAACCAACTGGTTTTGGGTAAAGCATTTATTTTATTTTCATTTTTGGTCATGAAAAACAGTTAGATTAATAAGGGGGTTTGATATTTAAAAATTTAAAGGGGGAATGATAATTAATAATTAAAGCATCGTAAAGTGTCAATCATTATAATGCCGCATGAATATATTTACATTAAAATGATCTTCACAAACAAATCCTCTAGTATTTTTAGATAAATTATTTTCATTACCCATATTAAAGTCTTAACCCTAACTTTCCCCCTTTTTTATTTTTCTCCCGGATAGCAACGAGCAACGACATGAATATGTTTTCTGGTGTTTTAATTAAAGTTGATCAGCATAGTGCCACAATACAATATTTTTAATAAGCTTTGTGTTTATTTATTATATTTCACAAAGTACTAAGCGTCACGCCGTTTTATTTAGACAAGAATATTTTAAGGTTGTTTCCTGTGAGAAATGTGTAAATAAATACAAAATAAATATTATGACTTCACGGGTATTTATGTCATTTAAAAGTCATAATTTTGTTTTTTTTTAAATACAATAGATTTAAAAAAAGTTTTTTTATTTAATTTTGTCCGCTACTGAACTTTTTTATTGTTATATATAATTTAACTAAAAAAAACATATAGATTCACTCCCTAGGGAAATTTAACAGATTGTATTATATTACTACATAGAAAAATGTATTTTTTACAAAATATACTCAAGGTTATCGATATCGTGGCCAAATTTAATTCATGCTATTTCAATTTTTTTTAGTGGAACACCCTGCATATTTTTGCAAAATCTAATAGAGAAGCTCGTCTAGAATCTTTCTTGCAGACTTTTCCCCTATATTTAAAATGCGTCATTCCTTAGTAAATTAAATATGAAACCATGTAGATAAGTTTTTCATTTAAAAACATAGAATGTCAAGAAATAAAAACTTTCATTTCGTTAAAGATATTCATTAAAGCAAATGTGTAAATGTTATTTTTTTTTTATACAATTCCACCATCTACTCTAGTAAGTTAACCCCAGTGATACAACAATCTCCAGGATCTCCTATGACAAACCTTTCAATGTTTTCTTGAATTGGGAAGAATGGGGGATGGAGGGGGGAGAAAAAAAAAAACCCTAGTCTGGTACACAGGGGCCCAAAAACGGCACTACTTCTGGCGTTGGTGTATATGGGAAAACCAGGGATACAAAATGTGTTACGGGGGATACACCACTGTATTTCAAACAGAAATATTGCTATACAAACCTGCGCGTGGGAGACTGGTCGGGCCGCAGGGTGAGACGATTTGCATTTCTCTGAACCTTAAAGGCACTAGCATCTTTTTGTATAACCCCCAAACTAGTATGGGAGCGCCTGCAAACCCCAATGGCTCTGTCTAAACACGACAAGGTCACACTGGGGGGTGCCAGGGCACAGGGGGATAGCGGGCAATGAAATTCAGACCAGAGGAGAGAAGGTTCAAAAATAATTATATAGGCCCTGAACCTCAGGTATTAAAAAGTGCAGTGCGTGGTGCAATTAATGAGTGGAGCATAACACAACACCAATTAATGCATACCCGGCGGTGGCACGCAACGGCATGGCGCATACGTGTGCACCGGCGTGGCCACGGCGTACCGTATGCGTGTATGCGGGTGGCCACATACTGTAACCTACCGGTTACAGTATGTGGCTGCGTGCTGGTGTGCCACTGCATGCGCGCGCGGCATGGCTGTAACTTGCGCAGATGTGCTTTCGCACATAGATACACAAAATATCGAGATGACGTATGAGTTTCATGCACATTACGTAGACGAGTAAGAACACACGTAAAGGCTCTTCTGTTAACTAAAGGCGTCAACGTCATTGCGTTTACAAAATCACACAATATGGTTGTGCTGAAAATGAATAAAAATTGATTATAGCACAACCTAGCATTTATTTTGGCGCACTTATAATAGACCTTTACTTACTTAATTATTCCAGAGTTAAGTTTGTAGATTTCCTTCGCCATATCACCTACCACATTTTTCTATGTCTTCTAAGTTACTTTTCTTGCTGCCACTCCGACTAATTCCACTGTTGAGTTTACGCATCGATACAATTTGTTGTTCTATAAAGGTTATATTTCTTACACATGA